>CM046342.1:8108179-8708179 GCA_025403435.1 Artocarpus heterophyllus
GGCATTTTTAAAATCTACAGAGGAAAATTTTTGTCTTACAATTTAGTCCTTGGGTTATTTTTGTAAAAATCTGTTTCAAAACTGCATTCCAGCCACTGTATAAGCAGATTCAACCTTTGCCTAGGTCATTTTCGTTCTCAAACATCATTTTTGCAAATCTAACATTAAAATTACAAAAACACCCTTTTTATAGAAACAACCATTTTCAACATTCAACCTTAATTTTCACAAAATCAATATACCATAATGCATATTTCCATGAAATTTAACTAAAATTTTGCTCAATACTTTTGAAAGAATAAAAATTAAAACAAAAATCACAAAATTTCAAAACTTAAGAAATCAAAACTTACACAAATAACACTTTGTGATTCTAACCTTCCAAGGCTCCTTTGAAACTCCTTCCTAGAAATTATTTTCATGTAAAAACACCTTGTATCAATTTTCCTTCCCTAACCCAAGAAAAACTATAAGAAACCTTTAAAAAGTTTAGGTTTTTACCTTAAAACTTGATAAAATCTTTGGATTTTGCCTCTTGAACTTGATTGGGGCTAATTTGGCAAGGAGTTGGATTTGAGAAAATTTTTAGAAAGGTCCTCTAATGGTTGTCGTGGGTGTGAGGTAGAAGAAATGAGATTTTTTTTGGCTAATTTTGCATTAAATGCATGCTTATCCTTTATGGTGACTCACTAAGTCACCCATTGGGTTACCTATGTGGCATAATGTGATTGGGCCACCTTTCATGGCTTGGTGGCCCAATGAAATTCAATTAGGTGTCCACTTGGTGGGCTATAAAAATTTTACGCTGTGTAATTTTTCATCACACAGTATTTTTCCTACACTACAATGGTAAAATCAGTGCAAAACATTCCTTAGACTGTATAAAATATTTTACTTACCTTTGGTTTACTTTTGGAAGCCAAACGTAATATTTTTCATATCTGCGTTTTCACTTAGCAGTATACTTATATTGCTTCGGCCTCCTTTTCATGCCGAGTTAAGGTTTTGATAGACTCTATGTCTTATTTGTACCCTAGTTACCCATCCATATATATCACAATTTTATAATTAATTGTGATATAAAATTCATTTTATGGATGTTATTTACAAATTCTTGAGTATTTAGACTCATAAAATCTGTATTAAAAATATCCAATATTGCATCATGTTCATAGTGAAATTTTCAATTAATACCGCTTATTTATACATGGTCACAATTTTTACAAAAAATACAATTTCTAAGGACAAATTCATTAATTAAACCCAATTAAATATTAGATTTTATTAATAAATTTCCCTGGTCATTACAACCTATCCCCCTTAAGAATTTTCGTCCTCGAAAATCAAAACAATTCGGGTTAAACTTTTCTCATTTCATCCTCTCGTTCCCAATTTGCCTCCTCTATTTGTTGGTTGTGCCACAAAACTTTGACGAGGGGTAATTGCTTGTTCCTTAATTCCTTTTCTTCTCGTGCTAGAATCTGAACTGGTTTCTCTTCATAAGATAAATTTTCTTGTACGTCAATTTCTTTAGGCTGCAAAACATGTGAAGGATCAGGTACATATTTTTTTAGCATGGATACATGAAACACGTTGTCTAAAGATGCCATTTCAGGGAGTAAAGCCAATTTATAAGCTACACTTCCTACTCTTTCTAGAATTTCAAACGGTTCAATATACCTTGGGCTGAGTTTTCCTCTCTTACCAAACCGTATTACTCCTTTCATTGGCGTTACCTTTAGAAAGACCAAATCTCCTACTTGGAATTCTAGAGGTTTTCACCGCCTATCTACATAACTCTTTTGATGACTAAAAGCAGTTTCCATCCACTGACGAATTAGTTTCACGTCTGTTGATGAAATCTGTAGTCGATGACGTCTTTTCTCTAGTTTCATACCAATGTAGTGGTGATCTACATATTCTACCATAGAAACCCTAGTAGAGAGCCATTCCTATGGAGGTTTAATAGCTATTATTGCAAGCAAATTCAATCAATGGAAGCTTTTTATCCCACCCTCTTTTGAAATCTAGCACATAGACTCTTAACATATCCTTTAAAGTCTGGAAGGCCCTTTCCGACTGACCATCTGTTTGAGGGTAGAAAGCTGTGCTGAAGGTCAGCTTTATTCCCATTGCTTGGTGAACACTCCTCTAAAACTTGGAAGTGAATAGACCATCACGATAAGAGATGATGGATTTCAGAACTCCATGGTACCTAACTATCTGGGCAATGTATAGTTTAGCTAATCGTTCTACAAAACTACTAAGTTTTATGGGTAAAAAGTGTGCTGACTTGGTCAATTTGTCCACAATTACCCATAGAGCATCATGTCCTCCCGTAGTTTTAGGTAACCTAGTCACTCGATCCATAGTTATCTAGTCCCATTTTTATTCTAGAATATCTATCTTTTGCAGCTAACCTGCCGGTCGTTGTTGTTCGACTTTCACTTTTTGACACGTGAGACATTTGTTGATGAATCTCACAACGTCATTCTTCATTCCATGCCACCAGTAGTGCTCTTTCAAATCTTGGTATATTTTGGTAGCTCCTGGATGAGCCGCATACGATGCTTCATGAGCCTCTTCCAATATTTGTTTTTTTAACTCTTCATCGTTGGGAATACATAATCTACCTTTATAACGGAGAATGCCAAATTCTAAAATGCTAAACTCTGTTTCTTTGTTCTCAAGGGCTTCAGTCTTATATCTGAGCAACGATGAATCTACTTCTTGTTGCTCCTTTAAATTCTCCAATGTAGTGGGTCGGAAGGATAGATTGGCTAATCCTCCTATAATTATCTCTATTCCAGCGTTTATCAAGTCTTTTTAAAGAGGTCTTGGCATCAATTGCACCATTGCAAGTGAAGACGTCGTTCTACGACTGAGTGCATCCGCCACTTGATTAGCCTTTCCAGGGTGGTATAAAATTTCACAATCGTAGTCCTTAACCAACTCAAGCCATATTCGTTATCTCATGTCAAGCTCCTTCTGTGTGAAGATATACTTTAGACTCTAGTGGTCCATATAAATCTCGCATTTAGCTTTATACAAATAATGACGTCAAATCTTCAGTGCAAATATGACCACTACTAATTCCAAGTTGTGCGTTGGGTAGTTCCCTTCATGATCCTTCAGCTGTCGGGATGCGTACGTAATCACCTTTCCATTTTACATGAGTACAGCTCCTAAGCCTGTTTTTGATGCATCACTATAAATCACAAAGTTTTCTAGGTTCGGATCCGGTATAGTCAGTACCGAGGCACTCATGAGTCGTCTTTTCAGTTCTTGAAAACTCTCTTCGCACTTCTTGGTCCATTCATATTTAGTTGCTTCCAATGTAAGAGCCGTAAGCGATGCTGCGAGTCTAGAAAACCCTTTTATAAAACGTCGATAATAGCCCACTAGACCAAGAAAACTCTTGATCTCGGTAACCCTTTTCGACGTAGGCCACTTATTCACTGCTTCTACCTTTGAAGGATCAACAGATACTCTATCTTGTGACACCACATGTCCTAGGAAATTAACTTTTTCTATCCAAAATTTACATTTTGAGAACTTGGCATACAATTGATGCTTTCTTACCAACTGTAGCAAAAGCCTCAAATGTTCCTCATGCTCTTCTGGTGTTATTGAGTAAATCAAGATATTGTCGATGAAAACGATGACAAATTTGTCGAGGTAGTCCTTGAAAATCCAGTTCATCAAATCCATAAAAGCTGCTGGGGCATTAGTTAATCCGAAAGGCATAATGCAGAATTCGTAACGCCCATAACTTGTCTGAAACACTGTATTTGGCACGTCCTTTTCTTTAACTCGAAGTTGATGATATCTAGAGCGCAGGTCAATTTTTGAAAACACAGATGCTCCTTTCAATTGATCAAATAGGTTGTCGATCCTTGGAAGTGGATACTTATTCTTAATCGTGACTTTGTTCAATTCTCGGTAATCGATGCACATCCACAACGTTCCATCTTTCTTTTTGATGAATAGAACAAGTGTTCCCCATGGGGAATGACTCGGCCGAATAAACCATTTGCCAACAATTCTTGTAATTGCACCTGAAGTTCTTTGAGTTCTCTTGGAGCCATATGGTATGGTGCCTTCGATATCGGGGCTGTACTTGGCATCAACTCAATCTCGAACAAAATCTCTCGTTCCGATGGTAAGCCCGATAACTCGTCTGGAAACACGTCAACGAATTCTTTTACTATAGGGATATTCTCTGATCCTAACTGAGCCCCTTGTTCCTTGCTTATTGGATTCACCAGATAACAGGTGCATCCACTTTCCAACATCTTTCTTGCCTTCAATGTCGAGATTAGCACCTTTGGAGCCTTAGGAATTTTCCCCGAATACATGAACTTCTCACTTCCAAAAGGTCGAAACGTAACATTGTGATGTTGGCAGTTAATCTTAGTAGTATACTTTCCCAAGAAATCCATTCCCAAAATTACGTCATAGACTTGTATATCAATTATTATTAAATTGATATACAATTCTCTTTCACAAATGATGATGGGTACATGATGTAACCAATAATTGGAATTCAATACCTCCCTAGAGGGAAGTGCAGTTCTAAAAGTCTATTCTATCCTATCCCTTTCATTTCCTATTTGTTTGGCAAACTTAAGCAATGCAAATGATTGCGTTGCTCCAGAATCAAATAAAACATAGGCATCAGTATTGGCAACAGAAAATTGACCTGTCACCACTGATGAAGTTCCCGCATTATCTTTTTTCTTTGTGCAGGCATAGATCCGTCCATTGGGTTCCAGAGCTTTCAAGCATCCTTGACTGATATTAGGGCCTTCAATCTATGCTTGCACTACGTGAAGTTGGGTTCCCTGAGGCCTTTGTTGATTCTGAGTATTTTGATTATGGGGATTGGAAAAACAGTTTCTGGCATAGTGCCCTTCTTTGCCATAGAGGAAGCACTTGTTGGTGCCAGCTTTACATTCTCTAGCATGTCTATTCTCACACTAACTGCAGAGAGGCTTGTTGTTTCCTCCATCACTAATCCTTTTTTGGGGTTGGTAACGCCCAAGAAATGTTTATTCTTTGTAATAAACGGCAGACGTATGTAGTGTAGAAAAGTTGTCGTATCTACAGGGAGATGAAAATTTGTACCTTGGTAAATTGTTAAAAATAAACGGTAAAAAAGGCAAGCACTTTTTCAAAGGAAAAAGTAAAATGAGATGAATATTTTTGTGGTTTTTATTCAAAATTTTAATTCAAAAGAAATGAAATTAAAACGGTGAAGCTTGGAGAATCCTTTGTATGTTTTACAACTGATATGAAATTTCAACTCTAATTAATAATTATCTAAAGTATTTGATTTATTATATCTTATCTCATTAATTGCAAGCACATTTTACTAATTATATAGGTCAACCTAAATCTACAATATAGCAAGCCATAATGCAGTAAGGGTTTTCCTATAAAAACTAGCAAAATAATCATCTGTCACTAATGATTTGGTGCACTAATTATGAAAATTATAACAGCTGTCACTCAATTATAATTAACATAACTATGGGATAGAAAAGATATTAACAAATCAAAATTAATATATTTTAGTGGAATAAATTTTTACATTAACTCTGGCAGCACTTCGTCTTATGAAATACCTAGAATCGACAATATAACAAGTCATACTACAGTAAAAGACATTCCATGAAATTAAGCATTATTTCATTATTATTAATATTAACTATGCAACACAATTAAATTACATAAAGAAAGCATGGTTGAATTTATGTAGAAATTGACAGCATAACAACATCAACATTAATTATTGAAAACATAAAGATATAATTTATTCCACAAAATATAAACATTACCACACAGATATAGAGTTAAAATCCATACCAAGATACTATGCATACAAGATCATCTCTTTACCTCACCAGACACTCTACTCTAATTTAAGCATTATTTTATTATTATTTATTACCTAAGAGGATACTGTTGAGTTAGGAAAGGAAGGGGAAAGAAGGGCCAAAGGCCCCAATAAGATGTTTTGAATGAGGGGGGAGAGCCCCTATTTATAGTGAAAATATTTCACTATTTCAAAATTATTATTATTTTTCTTTTCTTTTCTTTTCTTCGGCAGGCCAACTTGCACTGAGATTCACGTGAAGAAATTCTCTTCGCTTCTGTGCTGATCCACGTTCTTTAATATGCATTTCTTAGTTTAGGATCTAGTGCTTTGCGGCTCACGATGGAACTAAAACGGCACGATCTGCACCGTTAATTGCATGATCGAACGGCTACAAAAGACGACATAATTGAGCCCAGGTGGGACCAGTGGGACAACAATTTTGGACCGCCCGATTGGTCTCGGTCATCGCATCGAACGGCTGGAAGAACAGCTACACGTGGACTCACCCACACGCGAGCAGACACGGCCTGCGACTCCCCTCTGACGCGTCTGCAACTTGTCGGCGCGTGAATCACACGCCCCAATCGTTCTTCGACACGTGGACTGTACCCTGAGATTCTGCTGACGCACCGGATGACGCGTTGACACGCGTCTCTTCCTCGGACGGCTGAGATTGATTTGACAGGTGATCGAACGGTTAGAAACTCGCCACGTGTCCCATTTAATATAAATTCGAATTTCCTTTCTCTTTTTGATGTATTTGATGTCCGATTTTGTCCGTTTTGGTGTCGTTTTGCTCCGTTTTTCCTACAGATTTCAAATTTAAAAATCACAAACACACTAATATTATTATTTTACAGACATAATATTTACAAAAATATTTATTTTATATTAAAACACACAAAAATAAATAAAAACTCTTAAAATTTCTAGTCTCCTACGGTTTGACACAGATATAGTTTTTATGACTTGAAAATATTTTTAGAAATTACTAAAAATATAATAAAACATATTTACAAACTTAAAACACACTATCAAACACTCTAAAACTCAAAATAAAATAACCGCATTACTTTTACGGCTTTGACTATTTACAGACTAGACCTTATTTAACACATCGAAATGACTCTAAAAATTACTAAAAGTTCTATTAAACATAAAAACACACTAAAAACATATTTTTAAACACATCTACACACTAAGACACGAAAATACTTATTAACACAAAATCGCTATTAATTAGAGAATTTAATGAGACATAAAAGAGTAAATAAATGATTTAAGCCTTAGAAAATGTATACTTTTACAGTCTCATCAGGGGTTGTCCCTTTTGATTCTTTGGATTAGTCATATTCCATTTCCTCTTATTATTGGCATTGCGGTTACGTCCGGTTGGGTGACACTGTGACTGCCCTGACTAGGAGTACTTCCTTGTCCTTTTGCTTGTATGGCTTGACTCTGTTTGGCCAAAGCTTTTTCTTCCTTTTGAGCTTTAAAAATCCTTGCTCTCTCCTCCTTCTCACGGGCAATTCTAAATTCAGCTCTAGTAGTTCGTTCAATGCAATCTTCTACATCCTTAGGGGCTTGCCCTCCACTATCAACCACAAGGGCTATGTCGGTTCAAAACTGTAACGCCCCTATATGGGGGTTAACAGTTTTTAATGAGATAAAATAAAAATAAATAATAAAAGTAAAACCTTAAAAATAAAATTTGCCCGGGACTTAAATGAAAACTCTCAACTCAAAAATAAAAATATAAACGACAAATAAACCACAGTTTTAATGTAGCACCTTAAATTTAATAATATAAACTGTTGTCATCATCATTTTAACCCTCAACACATTGTAATACAGTCACAGAAAGTAACAATTGATGCTTACATTATCATGAAGAACATTCTCAACAATTGAAGCAGTCCCAATGTAATATAGCGACATCACATCCTCAACTATATTTCTCGTAGCCACCTCACACTTAGTGAGTCCTGAAAAGATATAAACATAAGGGAATGAGCGACACTATGCTCAGTAGAGAAAGCCATTACTCACCTTTAGGTTTTTATCATTACCACATTAAAACCTGCATGGTTAGTAAGTTACATCATATTCTAGATTATGAGGTTTATTATGATCACATCTTATGGATACCGTAGTTAATCATTACCAAGTGTCATAATTACACATTTATACAAATATTACCAATCATCATTGTTCCTAGGTATCCATGTTAAATAGAGTATCACTCAACTCATCGAAACCCAAATGGGCGCACTTGATCACCCTATAAACATTCCAAGGGTGTTCCGGTGAGGGGACATCAAGCCCCGAGTCCTCACCAAGTCGATTCCTGTACAGTGTGTTCTGGGACTTTCAACCCAAGGAAGCGTCATCGCCTTCCCCCTATTTTACCTTTTAGGGTATTCATGCCCAAGGACGTAACCGTCGCCCTCTTCATGTCTCACAATTTCTCTATATTGAATCATTATTAATAGAGTTAGTTTTCCTAACCATGCTTCTCAATTTATAACATGTGTCAATTCATTATGTTCCTCGCCGTACAATACAAGACGAGTCCATGTCATAGTTTCATATGTGATACTCATATAATATTAGTTCAACATAGATATATATATTGCGGCAAAACAATCAATTTTAATTCTATAAAAACCTCACAAAAGATGAGTAATAGAATCCCTACCTTTCAAGCTTATCAACAATCTTTTAATCTTGGAATCAATTATCGTTAGCTCCATACTCCCTTGATCCTAAGGCGTGCATAAGGACAATTAAAACTAAAGCACAACATACAACTACATTCATAAATAAATCATGTGTAAACCTATATTACTAGTATGCCATTAAAGCTTTTATATAAATCTCTTTTGAATACCACAGTAAACAATTTTTGTCTTAACACAATATAAAATGTGAACAAGTAATCTATATGTTTTAGTCCCTAATAAGATTCATCAATCACTTAGGATAATATTGGAAAGGTTGCAAGACATTAAAGAATTAGGTGGTGAGCAAAGATGGGTTCTTGGTTCAGGTTAGCAGCTGGTATACCATAACAAACTGGCAAATTTACTAGTTTCCAATACAAAAATTGAATAATTCTTAGAAAATAAAATACAACTCCGATTTAGGTTTATGATAGCTCGTTAGAAAGCCTAGGATGCTATTTTTCAAATATGCAAACCAATTCATAAAATTCATTTTAATTTAATCTTAGAATTTCAAGAAATAACCACTGCCCATAGAGGTATTACAAAGTTTAACAATATAAATTTTCTGTCTAGGGCATATACACTTAGACTTCATACATATGCTCCAAAATAGCAACAAACATATACTTAGGTTTAAGAACGCAAATTTGAATAATCCTTTAGTATAAAAGAAAATTTATAAATGAAAGACTAAATTTGTTCATAAGATTCTAACCTCGGATTATGGTTAGTTGGAAGCTTGAAATGGCTTCAAAACAGGTTCCTTTACTTCGGTATGACTGAAATTCTTGCTCAAATGGAGGTGATGGTGGCTGATTTTTATGGCTGCCTTGAAGAAGTTCTCTAAGTATTTTGCTTCAGCAAAGAAATAAGAAGAAAAGTGTGGGAACCGTGGAAGAGAAAGGAAGAAAAGATGAAGTCTTTGAAGAGAAGTGATAGAAACAATTATGGAGGAGACATGTTGAAGCATGTCACGGAGGAAATAAAGAAAATGAGGGTCAAGAGTAGTTGGAAAAGATATCCTTATGTCTCATCTAGAGACTTTAACACACATAATGCCAATATGGCATTTTTGAGATTTATTAGAAGTTCTAAGACTTTTTACTAAACATACTAAATAAATATAGGAGAATTTTAGAAAATTTAAAAAAATAGATAAAAATAAATATTGTAAAATAAATTTAAATGAAGCAATTTTTTTTTATACACTAAAAATTAATTTAATTACCTCAATACCCGTTAGGAGAATAACGGGTGTCACAGCTCTACCCCCCTTAAAGAAATTTCGTCCTCGAAATTTCAATTCTAGCAATACTAGTAAAAATTTTAATTCCATTATGATTCCAATTCCGAGTCTAAACCGTTAATGTTGTTTGTCCTCCAAATTTAAGTCATCGTATCTCCACTTATTTACTTGCATAATAAATCTTACTCCTAAATCCCTCAATGAGAGTATTTCTGACAAGTTTCAACTTATAACACCGTATAATAGTCTAAGAATCTGATCAGGCATACATATTGACCATATCATGATTCCAGTCCTTCATTGTCCATGGACTGTGATTTACAATCACATTTAAGGAGATTGCCAGAGAAATTTTATATACTTCATCTTTAGGTTCCTTTTCCTTTTTGAGTAAGGAAAAGTCAAATATATTTGATTTCATACCTCAACTAATAAACTAGAACATAATCATAAAACATATATAACAAACACTTTTATTCAAAACCATACATTAAACTTATTCATAGAGATATTAAACGGAATCTCAGAGTTGCAAACATACCCGACATATTTTTCATTAAACAGCTATCCTCATGACACAAACATTCAACCCAAATAATATACTCATATTTCATATGGAATATCCCCATAACTGACTCTGGTACTTCCACATAATATTAACAGAATATTACACATTACAAACATGATACGGATATGTTTCGAGAGTACAAGGCACTCCGTATACCAGCTATCCATATCATGCATGCTTAGAGGATACAAAAACATCGATAAACAAAAGATCGGACCTTAAGAAGGATGCGTTTCGAGAGCATCAAGTACTCCGTATCCAGCCATCCCGGCATTAGGCTCAATGAATCTAAAAGATTTAACAACGACGTACCACAAGAAACACAGAATACAAGGCAAACGGTTATTCGTAACACACGAAATACGGACACACATGCCTACATGCCAAAGATAAAACAAAAAGATTACAGATGGAGATTCAAATCAATTGGCTGCTCCCGGCTTTCTCTTTCCCATTCAAGCTTGGATGTTGCAGTGTCGGATTCTGGATGTATGATTTGCATTTTATCTATCAATTTCTCAGCTGTTGAAGCAGTAACAAAGATTTGTCTCTCCGATTCTGTAATGATGTTTTCTTCCACAGCGTAATCTAGAAATTTCAAAAGACCGTCATAAAAACCATTTACATTCAGCAGTCCCAAAGGTTTGGAATAAAAGCCCAACAATTGCCCACAAGCAACTACAAATATTTCCTCAAGAGTACCTAGACCACCAGGTAATGCTATAAAAGCATCAGAATTATAGATTATGTCTTTAAAATTTCTAGGGATACTCCTGACTCCTTCTCCCTTACCTATGGCTTCCTTATAAAGGTTTCCTTCAACTGGAATATGAGGCCAAATTCTTACAACTGTAGCGTCGCTAGACCTAGCTGCTAGTGCCATATTTTCCATCATTTTTATACTACCACCCCCATAGATTATGTTAATCTTCTTGTGTGCTAGGACTTGCCCTAAGTGATTTGCAGCTTCTAAATAAGCTTTATCTTTTCCAAGGCTGGAACCACAAAAGACACAGACATTCTTTATTTTCTTTGTGGACTGGGAGGTAGACATATTTGGTTTATAGAAGTGGTTGCTTAATGTCTGCTCCACTTAGACTTCGGGTTCTACATGAGATTTTAAAGATGAGAAATATACAAAAAGGGCTAAAGAGATAGACGAGTAGGTAATGAAAAGGTAATCCAAAGATTTAAACAAAATCTTGTGCGGATAAGAAAGTAAGATAAGGTGATTGATATTTTACAGAAAATCTTATTCACTTTTTGAAAAAGATTAGACTCTAATTGTATAACTTTTGACAATTGAGAACAATTTGACAGAAGACCCTCTTGACACAACTGTAGACTTTTTGAAAAATATACACCAAGTCTAGAAATTTAATATAAACGACAAATACTGTAGAAATTTTGAAATTTGAGACACAAATCTTGAAATATCTGGATAAGCTTTTCAAAATTCAAACATATTACTGTACCGTATGTGACGTGTCTGATAAGATAATATATTTTATTATATATATATTTAAGAAAATCATAAATTAAATAAGATATTAACACTTACTGTATCAATCTAATAATCACAATTATTTCAAACACAAAAGCAAATATTCTGAGTAAAAGAAAAACACAAACTGTTGAACATCAGCTAAAACTGCTTCAAATAAGTAAAGACTAAATAACCTTTATAGAGCGATGACTTATTCCCCATCCAGTTTTCTTATGGCTTGGCAAACATGATCTAGAAATACCATATTCCTGAGGCGTTGTCTTTCTGTATAAAATTTAGGCCAGAGTTTAAAAATAGCTCCTTGAACATATCCACTAGGATGACCGTGGAGAGGAGGATGGATGCTATTCAAGTTCTCCTTTGAAAGTCCATCCCTACAAAACCTTATTTTATCCTCTCTATTCGTAGACATATAACCAGGTGAAGTACATTTACCGTTACAATTTTGTCTTCCACATTTGTTACAAGCGACCACGATGGCACGGGCTCTTCTTTTCATTACACTACGACTGGTACCCGTTCCTGGTAAACCGACATCTTGACTAAAGTCACTCGGATGAATTTTCCCCTCTATCAACATTCTCACATCACAAGGGATGCCAAAATGCATAAGAATCCACAACCGAGTAATTCTAGCCTTGTATTTCTTTCTGAGAATCTTTTGGGAGAGTGATGGGAAATACTTTCTCAGGTGTTGGTACTTTGGGTCCATGATGAGATGAAAGAAGAGTAAATAGAAAGGAAAAATTAAGATAGTAAATTGCAGAATCCTAGAATTCCTTCTTCTTTTAGAGGAAAAGAAGAATTTCTAATGAAAAAGAAGAGGATTTGCGATTTAGAGAGAAAATAACAAATTAAGAGAGAAAAAGTGAACTCGGAGAAATAAGCTCCTATGCACAGTAAACGTATATGTAAACAATGATTAAACCACTGTATATGACACGTATAGAGACCACGTGGGAGAGACAGTGTGAATCAAACTGATTTAAGATTTGAACTAGGCCCAAATGTTCTTAGTTGAAAATGGTCAGGTTGTTTCGGGCCTTAACACATTTAGAACGAGTTAAATAACAAACATAAAATTGAAAACCAATTTGTATAAATCTTAAACCCAATTTAAAGCCCACTATAGATAAAGTTAACTATGAACAACAAATCTAATTTAACGACAACAAGGATCTTCCTGAATGATATTTAAAATCATTTCATAACAACATAATCTTCAAGCAACTCAATTAATTTTGTTTTAATCAAAACCTTATTGAACAATGCATACACCCATATGTTATTCATAATACTTAACATCTATCAATGGATTCATCATCATTACTACCAAGGGTTTAGAATGCGACTAACCTTGAAATCAATACGATTTACGTCTTTCAACGTAGACCATATTAATGAACAAAGACACTTGATGTTACTACTTAAGAACATCTACAATCCCCACAATTCTACTGATACAATATCGAATTTCCTCATATAACAAAACCGTAGGTAACCAAAAGATTCACATCTAAACATCTAAAACTTAAACATTTTATTGTAATTATCCAAAATTATTATAAGTGCCTTAAGTATTATGATTTACTTAAGGAAACTCCTATTGATCATTTTTCTATTGCATCTATATATAAAGATTCACTGATACACTTAAATACAATGTATGTAACAAAATATTCCAATTTTGAGATTCATGCATTCTAGACTTTACACAGTCTCAACAGACCAAAAATCTAACATTTATCTCTCTCAAGATTCAATACCATAATTCCCAACTTATATCATATTCCTCAAATAAATAGAACTTTTAAGAAAAGATATTGACACTTATGTGCTCCATCGAATCCACACATAATCATTACTTAGGTTTGAATCAATTACGAAAAATTTGGCATATCTATGTCAAACTTTAAAATCAATAAATCAAGCCTTATATTTCTTATTGTTTTTCACGAGACAAAAGGCTTTTAAATCCTCGTATCTATACGAATTTCTCATCGTTTATACGAATTAGATATGCTTATAGATCCAAATATTATACGAATCTCTCATAAGCAATCTACTTATAAACTCATTCCATATAATTATCATTCCCTCATAACTATTAATACTTTCATTCTATATAATTATTGTACTCATATAACCATTAGTATTTTCATTCTATGGCCTTTCCATGTTACATCCTTCTAGACTGTATAAATCAATGTGAAGGTTCATTTTGATGATGACAATGAAAATTCAGCTTCAAAACCATCTCAAAAATATATTTTTTTAAAGTGATGCTACACTCTCTAGGTTAACCGAACCTAGGCTCTGATACCAAAAATTCTGTAACGCCCCTATATGGGGGTTAACAGTTTTTAATGAGATAAAATAAAAATAAATAATAAAAGTAAAACCTTAAAAATAAAATTTGCCCGGGACTTAAATGAAAACTCTCAACTCAAAAATAAAAATATAAACGACAAATAAACCACAGTTTTAATGTAGCACCTTAAATTTAATAATATAAACTGTTGTCATCATCATTTTAACACTCAACACATTGTAATACAGTCACAGAAAGTAACAATTGATGCTTACATTATCATGAAGAACATTCTCAACAATTGAAGCAGTCCCAATGTAATATAGCTACATCACGTCCTCAACTATATTTCTCGTAGCCACCTCACACTTAGTGAGTCCTGAAAAGATATAAACATAAGGGAATGAGCGACACTATGCTCAGTAGAGAAAGCCATTACTCACCTTTAGGTTTTTATCATTACCACATTAAAACCTGCATGGTTAGTAAGTTACATCATATTCTAGATTATGAGGTTTATTATGATCACATCTTATGGATACCGTAGTTAATCATTACCAAGTGTCATAATTACACATTTATACAAATATTACCAATCATCATTGTTCCTAGGTATCCATGTTAAATAGAGTATCACTCAACTCATCGAAACCCAAATGGGCGCACTTGATCACCCTATAAACATTCCAAGGGTGTTCCGGTGAGGGGACATCAAGCCCCGAGTCCTCACCAAGTCGATTCCTGTACAGTGTGTTCTGGGACTTTCAACCCAAGGAAGCGTCATCGCCTTCCCCCTATTTTACCTTTTAGGGTATTCATGCCCAAGGACGTAACCGTCGCCCTCTTCATGTCTCACAATTTCTCTATATTGAATCATTATTAATAGAGTTAGTTTTCTAACCATGCTTCTCAATTTATAATATGTGTCAATTCATTATGTTCCTCGCCGTACAATACAAGACGAGTCCATGTCATAGTTTCATATGTGATACTCATATAATATTAGTTCAACATAGATATATATATTGCGGCAAAACAATCAATTTTAATTCTATAAAAACCTCACAAAAGATGAGTAATAGAATCCCTACCTTTCAAGCTTATCAACAATCTTTTAATCTTGGAATCGATTAACGTTAGCTCCATACTCCCTTGATCCTAAGGCGTGCATAAGGACAATTAAAACTAAAGCAATACATACAACTACATTCATAAATAAATCATGTGTAAACCTATCTTACTAGTATGCCATTAAAGCTTTTATATAAATCTCTTTTGAATACCACAGTAAACAATTTTTGTCTTAACACAATATAAAATGTGAACAAGTAATCTATATGTTTTAGTCCCTAATAAGATTCATCAATCACTTAGGATAATATTGGAAAGGTTGCAAGACATTAAAGAATTAGGTGGTGAGCAAAGATGGGTTCTTGGTTCAGGTTAGCAGCTGGTATACCATAACAAACTGGCAAATTTACTAGTTTCCAATACAAAAATTGAATAATTCTTAGAAAATAAAATACAACTCCGATTTAGGTTTATGATAGCTCGTTAGAAAGCCTAGGATGCTACTTTTCAAATATGCAAACCAATTCATAAAATTCATTTTAATTTAATCTTAGAATTTCAAGAAATAACCACTGCCCATAGAGGTATTACAAAGTTTAACAATATAAATTTTCTGTCTAGGGCATATACACTTAGACTTCATACATATGCTCCAAAATAGCAACAAACATATACTTAGGTTTAAGAACGCAAATTTGAATAATCCTTTAGTATAAAAGAAAATTTATAAATGAAAGACTAAATTTGTTCATAAGATTCTAACCTCGGATTATGGTTAGTTGGAAGCTTGAAATGGCTTCAAAACAGGTTCCTTTACTTCGGTATGACTGAAATTCTTGCTCAAATGGAGGTGATGGTGGCTGATTTTTATGGCTGCCTTGAAGAAGTTCTCTAAGTATTTTGCTTCAGCAAAGAAATAAGAAGAAAAGTGTGGGAACCGTGGAAGAGAAAGGAAGAAAAGATGAAGTCTTTGAAGAGAAGTGATAGAAACAATTATGGAGGAGACATGTTGAAGCATGTCACGGAGGAAATAAAGAAAATGAGGGTCAAGAGTAGTTGGAAAAGATATCCTTATGTCTCATCTAGAGACTTTAACACACATAATGCCAATATGACATTTTTGAGATTTATTAGAAGTTCTAAGACTTTTTACTAAACATACTAAATAAATATAGGAGAATTTTAGAAAATTTAAAAAAATAGATAAAAATAAATATTGTAAAATAAATTTAAATGAAGCAATTTTTTTTTATACACTAAAAATTAATTTAATTACCTCAATACCCGTTAGGAGAATAACGGGTGTCACAAAAACATTCGCATTAATCTTCTTATCTGCTCCCGATCAGTAGGCACTAGTTTGGGACACAGACGCGCTAATTGATTAAATCTCTTTACAGCGTCAGCCACTAATATGTTGCCTTGTTTAAAGTTGTTGAATTCTTTTTGCTAGGCTGCCATTATTTCCATATTAAAATAAGCCCTTTCGAATTCTTCCACGAAATCTGGCTACGATGTTTCGTCTACATTCCTTCTGCGTTCTATTGACTCCCACCATCTCCTAGCATCCTTAGTGGAAAAAATGAGGCACATAAGACTTTCTCATGGTCACTGAGCCCCATAAATTTCAGAACCCGTTCTATACTAGTAAGCCAATCATTGGCTTCCAGTGGGTATGTAGATCCGTCAAATTCTAGGGCTTTCATCCATCGGAATCTTTCATAAAATTCAGTAGTAGATGCTACTGGAGCAACTAGAACAATTGGTATAGCTGGTTCCGCTTGCTAAGGCGATTGTACTAGGGGTGGCGAGTTCGCGCGTGCCTGTAGTTCAGGATTCTGGTTCACTAACTGTTCTCTTAACTCTTGCATTTGTAACTCCTGAGCTCAGAGTTTCTGTTGTAATTCCATGATCATAGCCATCAAGTCTTGATTCGCAGGTCCTCTAGGCGCATCAGCCATCGATAGTAAAGTTTGTTTACAAGCCTACTATACAATTTCATTATTACGTCAGTATATACTATTAACTTAATAGTATTTAAAAGAAATATTTTCCGAATAGTATAAATACATGAAAACTTGAACAATAACATAAATTTAATATCTCATTTCATACATTTCATTTTATTAACTTCTTCCTTTTTCTTTTACATTCTCAAAACATTACATAAGTGACTAACATATATACTTACTTTCCTTTCTTACATAAACTATTCATATCATTTCTGGGAGCAGTTATCTCTTTCGACTACATATACCCTATTGCCGCGAAGGATATTACTTGCCAGAGTACACTCATATACAAAAGCAACAAGCTAAAACTGTATTAATCACACATCTACGTACATCTTTATACATACAATTCATCATAGGTCCCTTTCTTTCTAAACTGACTCTATTCCTAACATATCACTATGTTTGGGATCCACCTCAGGGTCCTTTTCCTCCTCTTTTTCTATATCGGTAGACTTGTCGTCACTTGTAATTATAGGTTCGCGAGGTACTGGGATAAATTCAAGCTCTTCATCATCGTCATCACTACCATCATCCTCATTATCATTGTCTTCATAATCTTCTTCCATTTCTACTGAGGGATCCTCTAAAGGCGCGGCGACATTTTGCTCCGCATGTAATACTTCCATAATAAAATCGTTAAGGCTGAGGAAATCTCTTGAGTACTGCATCTATTGCTAGACTGCTTCGGGAAGGTCTCTCTAGATAAGATCACAAATTTGTCGTAGTGGTATTTCTGGTGGGATCAACTGTACCATAGCACGACTAAACCTTAAGATATAGTGGTTCACCGACTCTCCTACGCATCTACCCTATAATGATTCTACACGCAGATACAACCGACGACGCCAATCCGCCTATAACATTGGAATCACTTAAACTTGCATATCCTTAACTGGTGGTAACGGTGTGAATGCTTCTAAGATCTGTGCTTTAAATCCTTCCCAATTATGTTGCCGCTCTTCTGGCCCGAGCCTTATCCATCATTCCAATGTGGCTTCTGCTAGTTGTCTTGAGGCTAATGGAACCTGTAAATCCTGTGAGGTATGGCAAGTCTCGAAAATTACTTCTATCTCATGAAACCATTCCATCAAGATCATCAGTCTTCAAATGCCATAGTAGTGCGGACTTGTTGTGGATTTTCTAACGCAAGTGCACGTATCGTTAACAAGTAATAAAGTGAGAGTAAAAATCGTTCCCTCGAGGACTAACTGTCACTAAGTACCAAATTACTTTAACTCTAATTCTATTTGAACAAATGAAATATAGGAAACAATGGAATGATAAAAATGGTAAAAGTAAGACAACTAAATGAATGAAAATTGAGAAATTGCAACTTTGACAGATGAGAATTCAATATATTAAGACTTCTAGGGTTTCCGACTCATCGGATTAATCATATATATTTTTATCTAATTTAATCAAGTGACATTTATTCCTATGCCGATAATGAGTTTCTCTTAGGTAGTCATTAATCTTTCTCAAGCATTAATAATTTATCTCAGTTAGCAAATTTCCTACATCTTTGTGGAAATTCTAAACTTACCAAGATTCATTACGAACAAGAAATTCATAGTGTTACACAAGTCTCATAGATATCTCTATCCTATGATGATCTCATGGCATTCAATCATGGTCTAATTTAATTATCGCTTCTCAGCCTCAAATTAAATCACAAATCATGCAAAAGGTGCGCATACTTTTACAAGCATTAAGATTAGATTAAACACTCAGCATAAATAATGAATAAGCATCAAATTGAATTAAATTAAATAAAAGTAAACATTCATAATCCGGCTACATCGTAGCCCTAGAATAGATAAAATTAGTTCATAATAAAACTAAAAATCATCCCAAACAATCTCTTAAACATGAGGAGTAGAAGAAAAGAACTGTATGTTTGGATGGGAAGATGATTCTGTCTCCGGGTTGCACCGATCTTCTTCTCCAAAGTAGTGTGTGCTCTCCTTTCGTTTTTGCAGTTTCTCTCTGTCAAAAATTCGTCTTCCAACCCTCTAAAATGTTCTATTTATATACTAGGGTTTGAAGGGGCAATTTTGGAATGAAATTACGCTGAAATTTAAGTTGGAATTGCAATAGCGCATAGGCTCGATTTTCTGAAGCCTAGGCGCTAGGATTGTAGCGCCTAGGCGCTATACTTGCCCATTGATCCTTTTTCGAACTGGCGCCTAGGCGTTACACTGGTCTTCTAAATGGCACCTAGGCGCCCAAATTGTGGTGCCTAGGCGCTATGCTCTCGGATTTTTTGTGTGAAACTTCATATGTAGCAGTGCCTAGGCGCCCAATAGTTGGCGTCTAGGCTCCACTTCATTCCGAGTCCACTTTTGCTTAATTTTCGGTCTGCTTTGCCCTGCGCTTTGCCATTATGCATCGTTTTCCTTCAAAACCTATAAAAGAACATAAAACACTATTAAATTCTTATAAATCGTCAAAACTAACAAAAATATTAAGTGAGAATCATCTAATTAATTAGCCTAAAACTAACTTATCAGTATCGTCTCTCGAAGGCAATACTCGCTCTCCGGTCCGCCTCCACGTTGTGGTTATTATGTGGTGCCGTCATATACTACATTTTTCTTAATTAATATAATAATTCTATATAAAATGAAAACTTAACATTCTTATACTTAAAATAAAACTATTTTACTTGAGCTATGGCGGTGGAGAAGACGGCAATGTGCAGTAGGGTGGCAGGATTTTTGTTCTGATATCAACTGTCACAACCCACCTTTTCGGGCTATGATAAAACTTTTTCGTAATACAAACATATATATATATATTTTACATAAACAACCTTTATTTTACAATACTATTGGCTAAACATTTCATTTCAAAATAGCATAAAATATGTTATAGTAGAAACAAAACTTGTGGCAGTATCCATACTCATACTGTACATTACTCATCCCTCCACTAGCTCAATTATGAATTTATTCTGACCTTCTTGTCGGAATACCTATAGCATGAAACATTTAATGAGCTTATGTCCAGTAAGTCCCAATATAACCCACATGCACAATCACTAAAATGCATGACCCAAGTATGCTTTCTTATGAACATTTCTTATCTTTTTCATATCTTATCTCTTACTAGGGCCCAAGTGTTCATACCATTGCGCGCATAGGTCTTCATAACACCGAGACCATACTATATCCTTAAACTCTTCTTGAGTCTGGAGTCGGTACGACACTTTTCTTAACTTCTGGTGATATATTTACTAGTCTACTTATTATGGTTAACATACCATGCATGAAGTAATTGTCACATGTTATACACAAACATATATGCTCTTGTACGGCATAGTACACACATGTACTACTTTATATACACATAGGTACATATTAATATACACACATGTACATGGCATAATGTACACACAGGTACATGTCATTATATATACACAAGTACATGGTATAATATACACACATGTAGTTGTTATGTATACTCACGAGTATACACTAATGTACTTATAGGTATTCATGCTATAGCATACACACAGGTATACATACATACATATCACATTCTATACCTACAATTTCATACTATAGGTGCGATGAGAACTTACTTGTTTTAGGTACTGAACACTTTGACCTTAGTTCCTTGTTTCCTAGTTGTCTAGGATCCTGTTTGGCCGATTACAAAGCTATTAGCCAAATTCCACTATTTCTTCTATGTCTCAAACAAAACGTTCATTATTTAATAAGCGAGTTGTATAACTATATACAACTCCAATAATCTCAGTTTTCTTACTTCTATCTTATTCTACCCTATCATTTCTAACAAAGGGCGAAAATTTTTCTAATCGTTTCTTCTTCCATCTAGGGACGTTTTAGGACGATTCGGTCTGCTCGGGAAAAAATGACTATTTTGACCCTAGTAGGCCTACTAGCTTCCCAAGCTCGATTTCGCTATTTAACAAAAGTAGTTACGTACGAATTTAAAAATAATACTCTAGCGGGTCGGATCTCCTTATTTTACATCGATGCCCCATTTCGATAAAACTTTGCAATTTAGTCCATTATCTGAAAATTTTAACAATTTTACACCCGGGACTAAAATTAATCTTTTTAAACCATAATTTTTCATTTTTCATGAGGAACATTTTTGCTCAAAGTATCATGTTCAAAATCCTTTAGAAAAATGACATTTTTCTACATTTAAATTTTTTTTCCAATTTCAACAAATTCTTGAAAAATTAAAATCTCTCAAATAGTTGAGATTTTTTACGAATTGTCTACGATGCCTAACAGTTACATCAAGATCTACAACTTTTGTGTTTTAATTATTTGAAAATCTCACTACACAATGGTGTTTTTGGGTATTTTTCAAATCTGCTGAGGGAAATCTTTTTCTTACAATTTAGTCATTGGGTTATTTTTGTAAAAATCTGTTTCAAAACTGCCTTCCAGCCACTGTATAAGCAGATTCAACCTTTGCCTAGGTCATTTTCATTCTTAAACACCATTTTTGCAAAACTAACATTAAAATTACAAAAATAACCCTTTTTACATAAACAACCATTTTCAACATTCAACCCTTACTTTCACAACATCCATATACCATAATGCATATTTCCATGAAATTTAACAAAAATTTTGCTCAATACTTTTGAAAGAATAAAAATTAAAACAAAAATCACAAAATTTCAAAACCTAAGAAATCAAAACTTACCCAAATAACACTTTGTGATTCTAGCCTTCCAAGGCTCCTTTGAAACTCCTTCCTAGACATTATTTTCATGCAAAAACACCTTGTATCAATTTTCCTTCCTTAACCTAAGAAAAACCATAATAAACCTTAAAAAAGTTTAGGTTTTTACCTTAAAACTTAATAAAATCTTTGGATTTTGCCTGTTGAACTTGATTGGGGCTAATTTGGCAGGGAGTTGGATTTGAGAAAATTTTTGGAAAGGTCCTCTAATGGCTGCCGTGGGTGTGAGGTAGAAGAAATGGGATTTTTTTTGGCTAATTTTGTATCAAATGCATGCTTATCCTTTATGGTGACTCACTAAGTCACCCATTGGGTTACCTATGTGGCATAATGTGATTGGGCCACCTTTTATGGCTTGGTGGCCCAATGAAATTCAATTGGGTGTCCACTTGGTGGGCCCTAAAAATTTTACACTGTGTAATTTTTCACCACACATTATTTTTCTTACACTGTCATAGTAAAATCAGTGCAAAACATATCCTTAGACTATATAAAATATTTTACTTACCTTTGGTTTACTTTTGGAGGTCAAACGTAACATTTCTCATATCTACGTTTTCACTTAGCAGTATACTTATACTGCTTTGGCCTCCTTTTCATACTAAGTTAGGGTTTTGATAGACTCTATGTCTTATTTGTACCCCAGTTACCCATCCGTATATGTCACAATTTTACAATTAATCGTGATATAAAATTCATTTTATGGATACTATTTACAAATTCTTAAATATTTAGACTCATAAAATCTGTATTAAAAATATCCAACATTGCATCACGTTCACAGTGAAATTTTCAGTTAATACCGGTTATTTATACATTGTCACAATTTTTATAAAAAATACAATTTCTAAGGGTAAATTCATTAATTAAACCTAATTAAATATTAGATTTTATTAATAAATTTTCCTGATCATTACAAACTTTATGTTCAAACAGACTAACCAAACAAACATTTATAGTTTAAGAAGTTATTTTATCTTTTGTATTTTGCATTTTAAGTTTATTCAAAACACTATACTTCGGGCTCTTTATTTTATCAAATGCATATTTTCAAATTAGATTTAAGATAACATACAAATTCATACTTTTTTCATATTTTCAAATTAGATTTAAGATAACATACAAATTCATACTTTTTTGGTCAACCTAAAATTTTTACCTATTAATATACCCAAAATACCCTTAAATTGAAAAAAAAATTAAAAACTTGAAAAAACTTTAAACTAAGAGTTTTGACCTTTATAATGTCTATAATACCCTCAAAATGGGATTTTTACGTGTGTGTGTGTGTGTTTTTTTTGTGTTTTTTCTCATTTTATGAAAGCTTTATTGTTTCGTAGTGTTTTTAAAATGGTTTTGTTTTTAAGAATAAAGATTTTTGGGTAACGAGAGTCTTTTTTAAAATTTTGCCTCGAAAGACATACAAAAATATTTTTAAAAATACCTAAAAATAATAAAAAACGAATTGGTTACAATAAATTATTAGTCAATTGAGGTATAAAATTGTGTATCAAATCTAATTTGAAGGCATACATTTAATGAGATAAAAAAACCAAATATAGTTTTCGAATAAACTTAAAATAAATTGTATAAATAGGTCAAAATCCTAATTTTATAAAGGTTAGTCTCACAAATGATTGGTGAGGTTTACCTTTAGTTTTATTTTAGTTTTTAACATATAAAAAGTCTAATTTTGGTTCTTAATTTTTTACCTTATTTTACTTTAGTTCTTTCGTAAGTTAAGTGTTAGATATTAAATAAAATATTCTTAAAATATCTTATTTTAATCCTTAATTTATTTTTATGTTTCACTTTTATTCACTAATCTATTACTATGTTTTATTTTTTATCCCTTCATTGGCAATGCATTATGTTTCATTATTTTACTACTACTATTACTTATGCTTATTATTATCATCATTATTTTAAGTTAGCTTGTGATTGCAGGAGCACTCCAAGTTTAAAAGCACGCGCAGGCCGCGACAACAGAGATGGAGTTCAGGGTATAGCTGGAGCCTCAAAATCATTAATTCCTTCTCATGTTTCTTCTCCCTCAACAAAACCTTCTAATGGTTTTCTAGGGAATTTATCTGTTTATAATTATTGTTATTGTTATTATATTTTGTTTATTTTAATATAGGTTTGTGTATTTTAGGGAGCTCTCCAAGCTCAAAAGCCCATACAGCCAGTGAAAATAGAGAGAGAGTTAAGTGTATGGCTGGAGCATCACGATCCTCAGGTCCTTCTTATGTTTCTTTTCACTCATCAAAATCTGCTGATAAGTTTGAAGTCATGGAAAAACGTACTTTAGGTGCCATGGGAGCAGAGAAGGAAATGCCCACACCAGGCTCAGGCGTGGACTTGGATATGACAAAGGGTGACAGTGGGGGAACCAGCTGCTTGGATTCGGATAGTGATTCAGGTTCACATGCTAAAGCTCGGTCAATCGGAATGGGTGATGAAACTAGTGTTGGAAAAGACAGAATTGTTAATGGTGAAGAAATAAGGGGTGTTTCGTCTAGCTCATCCGAACCTCCTAACAAATTGGAAGAAATCAAAAAGCGACTTCTAGGTGTCACGACAGAAAAGGAGTTGCACACACGAGGAACAAAGACTGACGCGAATATGGAGAATGGCAGTGTTGAGAAAACGAGTAGCTCGGATAATGGTTTTAGTTCAGATATTAAAGCTGGTTTGACTTCTCTTGAAAAAGACAGGCTTAATGATGGCAGATCGTTGAAGAAGATGAGAACCAATGGAAACATTCCCCTAAACTTGATGTTCTCTGATACAACAGAAGATGCAATCTTGGACTTGGAGGAGCTTGTAAACCGGGTCAAGTGGATGAAGAGTATGTTGGAGATTGCAACGTCTTTATCAAATACTACACGGCCTCTATGGAAATTTCTAGGACACCTTGGCTCGTCCACACCAAAATGAATCTGTGTATACCGTAAGTTTACATGATGAGTTTTTTCTTGTCAAAACATTTAAAATTTGCATGGTATTTGAGTTTTGTACGAAGTTGTCTACACACCAGAAAGCTCTTCGGTGCTGTTCTTTCCTTCTCAAATGCTAACATAAGAAGTTCTCCAGTTCCAAATGACCAAAAAAAACCTCGTACGTTGAATAGTAGTTTGTAGACAATGTGTGCCCTTGACAAGTTTGGCCAAGGATACTTTTGTCATTTTCTCTGAAAACAGATAACGGTACTGGAATGATATGACTAATTAGTGGCTTTTCTTGGTCAGGAAAAAATCGTAATCCTCTCACGACACATCTGCTAAATACGCTGACTTCTTTTTGTACTCGTGTGAAAGATACAAGTTGGCTGATTGGTAAGTTTTCTTTTCAAAAGATTCTTTTTATCTCATAGGTTCAAAACCCTAGTATTTATAAAATAGTAGGTCTTGGTCTGATGGATTGAGATTTACCGTGTCGTGAATAACGAGGTTATTATTCTATAGGATCAAGTAGAAGTGCTCTTTCTTTACTCACGTAGTTGTTGACCTTGGAACTAAATTGCATAGAACTTAAAAACCAATTACTCTTCATTTCCATTGCAGAGTGATGGATATGGATGCCTTCTTATCATCACTTCAAAATGTTTATACGTGGCCCATAACATTTAGGATGAAGCCACTTAATCCAACCGAAGAAGAATTTTTCTGAACTTTGTGTTTCCCACGGCCCGTGTGTCAGTGAAGTTAATTTCTTGGCTGGCCTTGGGCAATTGAGTTGACGGTTTTGAAACATTTGTTTCTCAATCCTGATGTATGTGAATAAAATTTTCCAAGTTCAATTGTCGAACTCTTCCGCTTTGTAGTCATTGGACTTTTTTTTTTTTTTTCCAATTTCTGTTGATAAAAAAGATGGTCAAAGCTTAAACGTTATCATCGATTATAAATTATTGAATGAATGAATTACCAAGTTCATCAATGATAAAGTATAAATTATTATTGATATCTGTATTACATCAATGATATATTGATTAGTATAAATACATCATTGCTATATAGACTTTTTTTTTTTATTTTGAAAATTCTCGTTATTTGCTAAAAAAAGGTGCCATTTACCTCGAATCCTATAAATAACATATATATACTTTATATAAAATCATTAAGCTTTACTAGAATATCCTAACAAGGTTGGCATTCTCTAGCCACTAGAAATTAAATGAGGGCATCGCAATGGTTCTCTCCCGTGTAACATAAAGAACTAAGAAATGTAATGAATATCCGCGTCTTCAACCAAAAAAGAAATGTAATGAAACACTCATGGTGACACTAATGTAGAGAAAGGATAATGGTGTCTGGATAACTAAAGTTTTTGATGTTCCATTTTTTTCAACGTTTTGTCATATATTTAATGAATGTTTTGTCACAATTTTTGCTCCTATAATATGTTATAGGTAGTATGGTCCTGCTAGAGAACTATTCTTTAGAAATGTAATAAATTTACAAAAACATTCATAGGACACTCTAGAGAGAAACCAAAGTAAATCAACAAGTAGAAGATTCTTAGAAAACAAAATAAGCAAAAGTAAAAGTTCTAGGAGTTTGATAGGCTGTTGGTTATATAGATTCAAAACCGTTTTTAGTTTTGAGTTCTTTAGTTTGAAATCATAAAAGTTTAAACTACTATTTTAAATTTATGCACCAAACGAATTATAAAGTTGTTTTTTGACCCAATTTTCAAACGTTGTCTAGGGTTTAGGGTTATTTAGGGCCTGTTTGATTCGAGTATTTAAATAAAGATTTAAATTTGAGTTGTTTAAACCACTATTTTGAATTTATGCACCAAACGAATTATAAAGTTGTTTTTTGACCCAATTTTCAAACGTTGTCTAGGGTTCAGGGTTATTTAGGGCCTGTTTGATTTGAGTATTTGAATAAAGATTTAAATTTTTATAAGAAAAAATACTATAGTAAAATAATTTAAATTATGATTTAAATATTAAAATAAACAGATGCTTAATACACGTATGTTCCCCCTGGCTGTGCCGCGTCAGCCAGTCCTTTCTCATTTAAATGATCACTAATTTATTTGTGATTTCCATGTGGGACATCAGTAATAAAAAAAACCCACCGTCTATGTAAAAAATTGTTTTGATTTCATCGTTTCTAAGATGCCCACTTTTTCGAATAAATTATTTGTGAAATTCTTATATAGATTCGTGTATGGATTAGGACTATTTGGGATTAGATTTGTACTTGTACGTGGAAAGTAGTATTAAAAATTATTATTGACATTAATGGTTTTTAAATTTTAAGGTTTATTGTAGTTTGTTTCTTAAACTTTAAGAATTATTATTTTATTATCTTATACTTTCATATCTCTTTATTTTATCCATTTTGTCTAATTTTCTATCAAAAAATGATGAAAACATACTTACGTGAGCGGTTTGTAAGGACAAAAATAATATTTTATTATTTTTAAGTAAAAATTATTATTTATACTCTCATTTAGAAAGTTGAGAAAAATAATTAGATTTTTAATTTAGTATTTTGTTATGTTATGGGATTTTCAATGACCTCTTAATCGTGGTTCATCGGTGTTAATAACCATTGAAAAAATATTGGAGATGGAAAAGATATTATTATATCATGAGTTTAACAGGATGTTTATTGTAGTGATATGATAAATTAATCATTTAGCTTCCACCGTTCTCATGTTGAGTGGGGAAATTATTTATGGTCCATTTAGAAATACTAATTTAGTCCAAGTGTAACTTTTAATAAATATTTTACCTTTTAGTTCCAATTAAGAATCTAAGCAGACTAAACGATTGTATCTTGTACTTCCTTGTGTCGAATTTGAATATAAAACTAAGGGGCTTTACTCTTCAAATAAGTTTTTTTTTAGGAAATAGGAGAAACATAATTAATATTTTGTTAAAAGTACACATAAAGTCTAGATATTACACCTGATAAATAAGAATTTGAATCCCAACTATTGATTGAGTTCACTGGTAAACATAAAATATGTCACCTTATCCTGTAGACTTTGAGAATTTATATGCATATTTTTTGAACTTTAAATTATTAACAAAAATATCCCTCAAACTTTAAAATGTTAACACTTTTGTTACATTACAACCATAAATTTTATTTTTACCCCTTAAATTTCAAATATTGGCATGAACACCCAAGAACTTTTTTCTTTCATTTCTAGTGAACAAT
Organism: Artocarpus heterophyllus; assembly: GCA_025403435.1. NCBI lineage: Eukaryota > Viridiplantae > Streptophyta > Magnoliopsida > Rosales > Moraceae > Artocarpus > Artocarpus heterophyllus. Next base: position 8,136,415 of record CM046342.1, read on the forward strand.
TCTTCATACAAATTAAAATTCAAATTCCTCACTCAAAAGTCACGAACTGATCCAAGATGACAAGATGACATAGCTGTCAAAGTTCAGGAGTAAAAATAAAATTTTATAGACAAACTATAACAGCATGGGAATATTTTTGCTAACATTTAAAAGTTTGAAAGGTATGTATATCAATTTTTAAAATTTAAAGTGTACAATGATATAATTATTAAAGTTTAGGGGTGAAAATAAAATTTATTTAAAAAAATCTACCAATAGATTTGGCAAAGCCCAAATATTTTTGCAATCAAGTGACACTTCAATTTCCCTCTTGTTTCTCAGGCTCTGATCTGCGCTTGCAAAGATCGGCATGGCTCTCAAACTAGTGATAACCAAAGGCCCTCGAGAAGGCGAAACCCTAGAATTCCGTCCCGGATCCACCGTCCGAATCGGCCGTGTCGTCCGCGGTAACAACTTGCCGATCAAGGATTCCGGCATTTCCTCCAAGCACCTCTCCATCGGATCCGAATCCGGCAAATGGATCCTCCGCGATCTCGACTCCTCCAACGGAACTTTGCTCAACGACGAACCGGTCGACCCGGACGTCCCCGTCGACCTCCACGACGGCGGTGTCGTCAAAATCGGCGAGCAAACTTCGATCTCCGTCAAGATCGAGGAGTTCGAGGGAAGCCAGTTGCGGCGGAACCCTAGGCGCGGAGCGCAGGCGCAGGAGAGCGCGGCGGACTCGGTTGCTGCCAATCGGGGCCGGAGAGGTAGGGCTTTGAAGGAGAGCGAGGAGAAAGGTGGCTTGGCGGTGGAGAATTCGGTGGAGGTGGTCGGAAATCCGAGGCGTGGTCGGCCGAGGAAAGCTAGGTTTTTGACCGCTAAGGTTGAGAAAGTAAAGGAGGAACCGTGCGAGGTCGGGAAAAATGGTGAGTTTTTTGGATTAGGAGATGAGAATTTGGAAGAGAGACAAGTAAGGCAGGTGAGCAGGAGGCAAAGTCGGAGCACGAAGAGGTCGAAGGATGAGGAAATCGGGGTGTCTGGTTCGGTTATCGGGAATGTGGAGAATTCTGGTTTAGATGGTGGAGAAGTGGAGGTTGAGGCCGGTGGCGACGCTGTGGAAGAGAGACCGGTAAGGCAAGCAAGTATGAGGCGAACTCGGAGCTCGAAGAATGAGGAAAGCGTCGTTTCTGATCTGGTCCCTGCGAACATTCCGGGGATTTATTATCTAGAACGTGGAGAAGTAGAGGTTGTTGCCAAAAAGACGCGTGCGACTACACGGAGGGGGAGAAATTTGCCGCCGAAGAAACTGCCACAATGTGTTTCAATTGATATCTTAGTGGATTCAGGAGACAATGTTCGGGTTGATACCATAAATGATGAAGAAAATTTGTCGAATTTGAGGGAGCAGGATCGAATGGAAACCGTTGGTCACAAGGAAGGAAGTGAAGATGCTTGCAGAATTGTGGAGAGTTCTGATGAGGCAGGGAAAGGTAGAGGTTCTGGTTCTAAAGAGGCTTCTCATGCGGTTGGAAAGGAGGTGGATTTGGAGAAGATGACACTTGGGGAGTGGTTTGATTTCTTGGAGGTTAATTTGCCGAAACAGATAATCGAAGCAACTGAGGAGATGATCATGGAGATGAGATTGAAAGCCAAAAGAGTTCATGAGTACACGGTACAGCAGAAAAATGAGAGGACCAAAGTTCTTGAGGGCTAGAGAGAGGATCGCCTTATGATTTAAATGGTAATAGTACCTTTTTTTTTCCTTGCTGTATAGTGTATACCCGCTGTCAGACCCTCTACTTTTTTTTTTTTTTGTGTATGTTTGGGATTTGCTAGTTTGATCTATTTGTTTGGTTTGTTTTGCAGTGAGTTTAGTAGCTTTCTTTGCACCGTTTACTTTCTTAATCCTGCAGCCACCTGAACAGAAGAAAATTTTTGGTTTGTTGAAAGATTGCATTTTGACTGCCGTCATATTAGCTTAGTTGAAGTGACCTTTAGAATTCTAATGGCCGGTTGCGTGTTTGTGAAAGAAAGATGGGATATTATTTATCAATATCTTTCATCTTTATGCCCCCTTTCTAAATCTTGTATGCTTTTGCTTGTTTATTTTGCAAGACAGATGATGAGAATGAGATTTGGTGACCAAGTAGAATTGGGTAAGTAGTTTGTCAGTTTGTCGTGTCTGTTGTACAAGGTAGACAATAAGGATTGACTATGCAGGGGCAGTAAGGGTGAAAATGCTGAATATATGGCAAAATAAGCCAATTACGCATTTCTCTTTTTTCCAGCTTGTACATACTTTGCAATATATTTGCCGCCTTGAATTTCATTTACATTCCTTGTGGTCACGGGATTACTTTGAGTATAGCAACACTTGCTTGTCCTGTTAGAACTTAGAATTGTGGCATTGTAGATGCTTAAGCTGAACTTAGAACTTAGTCTCCACTGGAGCCATCCAGATTCTGCTGTACGTTGTGAAATCGCCTAACTAAAAATGTTTTGAAGCAACGCTTTGCTGTATTAGCCCCTCCTGTGACAGCTTCTGTATTGATAGCCTTATATCGGGGACAGACTGATGAATTTTTTGTTGAATACAACTCCACCAAGTTCTGCAGCAGATCGTGTATGGGTAGACTAGGAACACAACCATGTTGCTGATGGCAGACACAGGTTTTGATGACTTGATTAGGATTTCTTTAGAAACTTGGTTTACTGAAGAACCCCATGTTGTAGGGCGACTAGAGCACGTGATGGTTATGTATGCTGTTATAATTGAGGCTAATGCTGATGGATAATAGATCAAGTGGATTTGGTCAACTTAGATGCAACTTTTTATAATGATATATTCTGACAGTTTTTGCAATACCCCATTTACAGTGTCTTCTTTGGGGCAAGAGACAGCACTGCATTTGTGCTTGGCTGATAATAATTGATTTTAAAAATGCTATATGTATGTATAGACCTGACCACTTATAAAAAAATGCTATCCAAGAGGTAGTTTTCCCTATCCTTTATGCTCAATCTTACAAAGCCTGATGCCAGGGAAGATGTGCGTTCATATATGTATTTAGTTGAATTCTATGGTAGGGTACTGAAAAATTTCTTAATGGTTCGGTACAGTTGCAAGATCTCTATTATGATCTCCATCATGTACCTTTAAAATATTGTACATTTTATATGTGATATAATTTTGATGAGATTTGACACTTTAAATAATATTGTGTTCTATCAGTAGGGTATTTTTCATACTTAATCACAATTCTCCATGTATTTAACGATTGCATTTTTTTATTAGTGGTTTGCTCAGAATAACTCTTGCAAGGTCTTTGAAGGCAAGGTCTTCGAAGGAATGGTCTTGTTTAAATGCAAATCAAATTAGTTAGGTTTTACACTTTTCCCATCTCGTTGAATCTAAAAAGGCATTAGTTTGCCCCCTTTTTTTTGTTTTTGTTTTGGGAATATAACATATGTCACGCATGTGACAATTAGTTGTTCTAGACCTCTAGTATAATGCAGACACTAAAAATATTCTTGTCTAATTGGAGATTGAAATAAAAAAAAATAATAATAAAGAAAAGGTTTCTTATTCTAACTTTATGTATGTTGTGCCTTCGTCTGGCTTAAAAAAAAAAAGAGCTACAATTTGTTTAGTGGCAATTCTTTCTGCCTTGGTTAGAACAGGGAAAAAGAAACGTAAAGAATCCATTTAGGCACTTCCTTGGTCTCCAAGAAAATAAACTAGGAAGCTATATTTGGGCATGACTAGTCAAGCATCATTTTTTGAAACGTGCTTGGCAGTTGACTGGTAAATGCTCAAGTAATTCAACATTCTTGGCCCGTACATTTGTTGTTTGTTTTTGTGGAGGGTATAAGCTTATGAGATGTTATTTTCCTTCATCCATTGAATGCTCGAAAGTGAGAGTGATAAAGTTTTATACGTCTATATGTTACTCAAAAGATCTGTACCAGCCTTTGAATTTTTGATGATTAACCTTTGAATTTTCATTGACACAGCCAAAGAAAAAAAAACTTTAGTATTTATTCTTTTGTGGGATTGTATAGTGGACTAAATTACCAAACTCACTTTGCTCCAATGGAGAACTCTAAGCCTCTCCATATCTGCCATGTCCACAAATCTTCAATCGTCATTCACAGATCACACACTTTCTTCCTTCATGTCTTAGCAGTGGGATTCTTGGTTTATTACAGAGCCTCTTTCTTTTTCCAAAACGACATCAAGAACGAAGGAATACCTATTTTACCATGGCTTCTTCTCTGTCTTTGAGCTGCTCCTCCTCATCATATGGCTTTTGACCAAAAGTTTAGATGGCGCCCTGTTTCTCGAACCGTCTTCCCAGAGAGATTGCCAGAAGATAATAAGCTTCCTTTAATTGATGTTTGCGTTTTCACCACAGATCGGAATAGAGAGCCAACTTTGCAGGTGATGAACACCATGTTATCCACCACGGCGATGGATTATTCTCTGGACAAGCTCCACGTGTATCTTTCTGATGACGGTGGTTCACTTGTGACTTTGAATTGTATAAGAGAGGCTTGAAGGGTTGCGAAATGGTCGAATCTGTTTTGTAGGAGATTTGGGGTCCAAAAGAGGTGCCCGGAGACTTCATGTCACCGGTGAATAATGATGAATAATGTTGATTATCATGGAGATTTTGGAAGCTCTGATGAGTTTCTGATAGACAGAGAAACTCTAAGTGGGTTCTTTTTTTTCTGTTTTTGATTGTCAATGTTCATCATGCTAAAAGCAAAACAGTGTCTTGGTTTATAGCTATTCTGTTCTGCAACAACTTCTGTTATGGTTAAAGGTTATGTAATTTTGATGCAGGAAAAATACCGAACGTTCAAGTGTAAAAGCATTAAAAGGGACATTTAAAAGCACCAATGGCTTTACTGGCAAGGATCACCCATCTGTCATTAAGGTACTTTTCTCTTAAAACTTGGTGTTTATTATTATCATTATTACAATAATGATAATTATTGTTATATTATTGCAGAAGAGCTTTCATCTCTTGCAACTTATTTGTGGACAAAATTAGATTTTGAAAGGTTTGAAGTGGAGAAAGAGCATAGAGTATTTTGCTCATATAATTAGATTTCGACAAGTGATTCAAGAAAATCCCAGTGAGATTAAAGAACAAGAAGATCAGTCTATATTGCCTTATCTTGTTTATGTTTCCAGGAAGAAAATGCGTTCTCATCCTCACCATTTCAAAGCCGGAGCACTGAACACTATTGTATATTTCTCTTCCTTTATCTCTTACTGGATAGAATGAGGAAAACATATATTTTACAATCATGATGTTCTTCTTGTTGTTGCAGCTTTGAGTCTCTGGAGTGGTGAGCAATTCTCCCTACATACTAGCGCTAGACTATGACATGTACTGCAATGACCCAACTTCAGCGCAACAAGTCATATGTTTCCACCTTGATTCCAAAATATCTTCCTCCCTAGATTTTGTTCAATTCTCTCAGAGATTCCACAATATTGCTAGGAAGGACATTCATGAAAGCAGGTTAAGATCCACATCTTCGGTATGCAAAGCAAAACCGAAGTTGTAGCTCAATTAGTTATGGCCTTGATTAAGCACAAATGCAGAAATATTTTTCAAATTGTGTTGTTGAGTACATGCTTCTTTTGATTGTTTTAGTTAATGTGGCCTGGTCTAGATGGGCTGGATGGACCAGTCTTGTCTGGAACTGGCTTTGTTATAAAGAGGATGTCATTATATGGAAGCTTTGCACAAAAAGGTAAAGCATTGATAGGTTACACTTATGTGTATGATATCAGAATGGTTCTTTTGTGCAGAAATATATATTAGAGAGCTTCAATTATGAGATATATTGAATTACTTTGTTGAGCATGTGGAGCCTAATTATTGTTCTGACATAAAGACAACATATGAATTGATCTTGTGCTTTTTTTTAAAAATAAGTCCTGAGTCTAACCATGTGTTTGGCAAATGAGTTCAAACTCATGAGTTTGAATCGTTCACAGTGTTAAGCTCTCATATGTTATAATGTAAAGCTCTCATATGCTACAGTATTTGAACTTATTTTTCATACACCCTTTTAATATTATCCTGACATAAAGACAACTTCTGGATGGAATTACTTGCATTGAGTGCTATTCTTTTGCGAGTTTATTGCTCTTAGTAGCAAAGGATTAGGATCTCTAATTCCATAAATAGGTGCTGATCCAATGGAATTTAAAAAGTACTTCCGACCATCCAATGAGTTCATCAAATCTCTTTTGCAACACACCAAGCCAAATGTAATTAGCAAAGACTCTTCTAAAGAACTGCTACAAGAGGCCAAATTTTTGGCATCTTGCACATACGGAGATCAAACAAAATGGGGTGAAGAGGTAAGTAACCTAGTTTATAAAAAAAATCCATATAAACTTGGTTCTTTTTTTTATTTTTTGGTGGACTATATGTAATGGCATATTAATTTGGTCTCCTCCTTACAAAAATCAGGTTGGTTTTCTGAATTATTCACTTGCAGAAGATTACTTGACGGGGTTCACGTTACAATGCAAAGGATGGACTTTTGTGTATCTTAACTCATCAAAGGCACAGTTTTTGGGCACACAACTTTGAATGATCTATTGACTCAAAGGGACAAGATGGAGCTCTGGGTTGTACAAGTTGGTATCTCGAAGTTTTGTCCCTTCATTTATGGTCCCTCCAAGATGTCTTTTCTTCAGAAAATGTGCTATGGAAGTATCTCTTTTTATCCTCTCTCTATTGCTTGCCTTTATGGTGCTCTGCTACTATTCCTTAACTCTGCCTTCTAAATGGCATCCCTTCGCACCTTAAGCTATTGTCTAAAACCCCCACCGTTGTCTAAAATGACACTTTCTATCCTCTTTTTTTAGAGAATTTAATTAAAAAAGCTTAACAAAATGATTTCCCTAACATTAATTTTCTGTCTTCTCTAACAGGTTTTAAACACATTTTTCATCATATTTATGTTGATCTTTTTCTCTTTTCTTGCCCAACATTCTTATAAGATCCTCGTAACCAGAGGCTCCTTCCGTACGTTTATATACGAACAATGGATATGGATGATAAAATCGATTACATCTCATCTATACGGAACATTGGATGCTTTAATGAAGAGGGTTGGCATAAGGGAAGCCGGTTTCTTGCCCACCAACAAAGTTGAGGATGCTGAACGAATTAAGCTATACGAAATCGCATCAGCAACGTTTCTTGCCCTGTTGGTTGCCCTAGTGATCTTGAACATGGGCTCTCTTCTCGTGGGAATTGCTTGAGCCATTTTTGTGGGAAATTTGGACGAGATGTTTGTACAAGTTTTCATCTCATGTTATGTTTTAGCTCTAAACCACCCCATTATTGAAGGGATGGTGATAAGAAAAAACAAGGGAAGAATCCCAACATCAGTCACCATGTTGTCCACTGTATTGTCAATGATAATTTTCTTGCCTGTGGGATCTAGATTTTTCATGTATTAAATGACATATAAGGTAGTTATGTAGTTGATACATTGACCTGAACTTAAATGTTATCATTGTAGTTTTTATTTTTGTAAAAACAATTTTCCATCTAATTAAACAAGCTCATACTCTCAGAAGAAAAAAAAAAAAACACTTTTGAGACACGTAGAAATGGAGGTCTAGAAATGCTTTGAACAAAGGAAGCCACAAATATGGAAGTTTAAAGTCTTGTACTCTAAGGCCAGTTTTGAAGTAATTGCCTAACATCTATACTCTCGTTTGGTTATGTGACCTCAATGTTATTTTTCTTTTTCTCGTATTTCAAACACTCCATACCACGCCCACTAAATTAGAGGTGTCAAATAGGTTAGGCCATCTATGGACGGCCCAGCTCAGCCTGCAACAGTGTAAGGCACAACCTAGCCCTACACTATAGCGGGCCGAGTTGGCATAGAAATCTGATAGGCCAGGGTTGGGCTTGGCCTCCCGTGCCTGTAGGGACAGCATAGCCTTGGTCCATAAAGGGCCTGGGTCGGCCCAATCACACAACGGGCCCATGTTGGTTCAGCCACGTCAAAGGCCCTTCAAGCTTGGCCCTTAAGGTGTTTAACCTTTAGAAGAAAAAAGAGTATTAACTACTAAACTAGACAGTTATTTGTGTGATTTTTTATTTTCAATTATATTTATCATATTTGTATACACATTATAAATTTAAATATAAACTTGCTTAAATCAGACATTAAAAAAATATAAATTCTTATTTTTCAATACTCTATATAATATTCAGAAGAATTTCTTTATACTTAATAGTCTCATGATTTTATACAACATTAATTTTTTTAATAAAAATTATTTTAAAAATAAACAAAAAATTAAAAAATTGGAAATTATAAGGCAAGGCCCGAACTTGGCATGGCCTTTCAAGGGCCAGAAACATTGTTGCCTTTTATTACAAAACAAACACATATTAAGAAAATAATTGTATAAGCTACGAGCAACGTCAACAACTGAGAAGCCTAATTGTCGTGTGGACAACCACCATCGAAACATCGAACCTACCTCCTTGTAGGACCGCCTATGAGAAAGCACAACTGGCCACCACAAAATGAAACTCCAAAAACTAGAGGGAGCACCGCGTCACTAGGAGAGAATCCTCTGCGCCACCACCTCTCTAGCCCCCTCCCACGCCATAACCCGTCGGCCACCATCACTCCTCCACCTCCGGCACCAAAACCAGCTCAACTGAACCCCCAACACCTGGATCTACACCCCTAGAGAGCCATAACCTAAGCGGGCACCAACTAACGGTGGCCTCACCCAAGGCCGTCACCCATCCTCCCAGTCCTGCCACAACACCAACCCACTCTAGCATCCTATCGAGCATTTCAATGCCCTACCAAACGGCTCTTGAAGCCACCTTTAGACCTCCTCTCATTTGAAGCCTCTCCATCGCTGAACACCACGTCATTTAGGCACCACCCCCACCCCAAAGCTAGAGTTCCGACCACCAGCCAAAGGCCAATGGGTAAGAAGGGGGGGACGGCACCGAGGAAGAAATTAAAAAACCCAATTAGAGAGAGGTAGCTGATTCACTTGTTTTAAGAACTTTGTAAAATTGTGAGAATCCTTGAATGCCATATTTTACATTTTTGAAATTAGTTGCTTTAGACGTTACGTAACGTATTCATGTCATGTGACGATTTGATAATGAACTTCGTAGTTGTTGTTGGCTCCAATTTGACTGGACCAAAATAAATTAGATAAAAAGATGAATGAGTTGAGATATGAACGGCAATCATATGGGGGATGCTAAGAGAGAGGAAAAATTTGGAGTGAGATTGTTTTTGTGTGTGTGTGTGTGTGTGATTTTTTTTTTTTTTTTATTTTTTATTTTTTTTTTTTTTTTTAAGTATAGCATAAGAAAACCGTGAAAAGATCATTTAGAACTTTTCTTGACATCGATCTCTCACTTTCTCTTAACTTTGCTGAACATTTGCCGCCCCTCTCTTTCCTCTCCACGAGTATCTTCCTTGTGTGCTGCCAACCCCAACAAGACCCACCACCGGCATGATTGCCAAGCCGTGACGAATTCGCCCAGATTGTCGCTTTTTCAAATGCTAGAGGGGACATCTTTGTGGGGATTTCTAAGGAGAGATCTCCGCATGGATGTCTCCTTCACAATCTCTGGCATGAAGGTTCACAGACCTCCATGTCCTCCTTTTCTAGAGATCTCATCTGCGGTGGCCATGTGAAAGAGATCTCCTGCACCAGTGTTGGAGATTGATAACTACTAAATATTTCTTTCTTGTTTCTTCTCCCTTAAGTCTTTGAGCTTGATTTTAGAATTTCAGTGATTTTGGCTCGAGGAAGACCAATTCTTATTGTTTCCAAATAGACTTTCTAAATGATTAGGATTATCCAAAACCTTACTAATTAGACATTTATGGACTTAAATTTCCTGATTTAAAAAAAAAGAAGAGACTAATAATGTCATACTTGAAAATCTCATTCCTATCCATAAAATTACTGCACGCTAAATGCCCGTAAACATAAAAGGAAAAGTTAGGAAAGGTAAAATTCAACTTTAATTATATATAATACATACGCATGAATATTACGACATCATAACATAATATGTTTCATCACACACATATATATATATAAAGGTGAACAGTTTTAGGGAACACAATTTAAATACAAATACAATAACAATAACACATACAATTCATAAAACATAATGAAATTTAGATGTGCTGAAAAATAAGAAAGTAAATAACCTAACCAATTTTGGGAACCCTAGTAATAATGCCGTTTTTGTCAACCCAAACACGAACCCTATCACTCCGAAATTCCATAGTGACAAACGAGCCTTCAGGCACAATATTGACAGACTTCACAGAAGGATTCTCGGATTGGATTTTGTTCTCAGCAACGTCACTGTTCAATCCCACCAGCTCAGGCCATGAAGCCTTAACTGCCATATTGGATACATGAATAAAACTAAGCTCAACAGATTAACTATGTTACCTTGAATTTTAATGTAACTATGATATATATATATATATGTATATAAATACATGTAATTACATATATATATATATAGAAACACATATATATGTGCCAAAACAGACACACACACACACACAAAATACTTCCCAAGTGAATTATAGATCTTATAACATGCTAAAAATTGCTTTGTCAGTCTTTTTACCTTCAGAGTTTGATGCCATGTAAACACATATATATGTGCCAAAACAGAAACACACACACAAAATACTTCCCAAGTGAATTATAGATCTTATAACATGCTAAAAATTGCCTTGTCAGTCTTTTTACCTTCAGAGTTTGATGCCATGTTCAGATTGATCAGATGCCTTCTCCCTTATGCTCTCTCTCTCTCTCTAATTTTGTTTGTTTATGGGAATGTCATGGCTAAGAGAAGAGAAGAGATGTGCATTTATATTATCGTGTATTACAAAAGTTTACATGTGGAAACTGATAATTTATTGAAATTGTTGACAATTTCTTTACATCTCATTATTTTAAGTGTTTTCTTACGTAAAAATCTATTCTTAAAAAAATATAAATGATATTAAAATTGTCAGCATCTTAACTAGATTGACACCTCATGAACTATGGAATAATCCATTTCATCACTCTCTTTAGATTTCTTTTTTCCCCCTCTACATTTCTAATTTTTAATTATTATTTTCATATATCATTTATTGGAGGATGAGAGATTTAGTGAATGTAAATTCTTGTCTGGATGTGCTTAATTAAGTTCTTTGATTTGCTAATTTGTTCCGTATCTTTATTTTGTTCAAAAAGCATTATTAACAAGAGAGACCAAGAAGACTAATAGATATAAAAAAAAAAGATATTGTACAAATATATATAAGAAAAAAAGTAAAAGAAAAATAATCGGGATTATCATGCATTATATATAAATTGAAGAACTAAATCAACAATTAGTCCCTTAAAAAAATCCACAATTATTCATTAAACCATGCTAATTTCATTGTTGCATAAAATTTGCTTCTTAAAAGGTCCATCGACTATGATATGGCATATTAGATCATCCTTAATTTTTAATTCCCTGTCGATAATTACTATAAACGTCGAAAGCAATTTTTTTTTTTTTCCTTGGTTGAACGTCGAAATCATGGCTAAAATTTGACCTCTTCGTTTCAAGGAAATGATGATAGAAACCTAATTGTATATATATGTTTGTATCTATATACATCTGGTTGGAAGGGAAAAAAAAGCCGACCAAATAAAGAATACTACATATGTTTTGCTTGGCCAAATGTCGTGCTTAAAAGAATACTCTTTAAAGAGCCAATTACCATATGTTGTTGATATTATTATTCTCTAAAGGACAAGCAAGTCGTTTGTTATTGATAGAAACAACAAATGATGCTTACATATAAATTAAACTAAATTAGTTTGTTCCCAATAAGTCAAAGACTAAATGCCAAAGTACGTAAACTAATGTTATCTCTAACATTCCATGAAAATAATTAACTTTATATTCCCATGAAAAATCATGGTATATGGGAATTCAGTTCATGTGTTTAGTTTAATTTATGCCTTGTTTGGCAAGTTCGGTCTTAACCATAATCTTAGTTTAAATAGTGCAAAGCTCTCACATGCTACAGTAACAATAAAAAAGTTGCTACAGTGTAAAGCTTTCACATGTTATAGTAAAAACATGTTCTAATCAATGATCTAACGATCTACCAAGCACCCTATAATGAAAATTCTGCTTTGGCCAGGATTTGGTTTGCAATTATGAAAGGAACTAAAATATTAAAATTACTGCAAGGGAAAGATTAAGAGAAATTCTAGAGTGGGATCAACCCTATTATACCCCCAATGGGGATGATAGAATACATTTTAATCCCTCTTGATTATGATCAAACGGCATTAGAATCAATAGCTTCAAAGACTATAAAGTTGAACTAAACAAAGGCAACTCCTCAGACCTCATTTTGGTGATTATGGTACCTCCAAATGTATGCAACACGACTTAATTAGGCGAGTTTATGAACAAGTTTTTGTGGGTTTTTGGTTTGTTTGTTTTTGTCTATGAACAAAAGTTTACCATTCAACGCTGAGGACTATAAGGAGTTGGAAGCTTGAAAATACAACGTTTGATAGTGTCTTCAAAATTGGTAAAAATGATTTTGTCTTGGAAAATGAAAATTTTTGGAGAATTATGTTGAAAGTGTTTTTAAAATTTTTGTTCAAAAAATTTTTGCAAAAATATTTCCATAAACTCTAAAAAGAATACCAACTGGATAAATTTTTTTTTTTTTTGGAACTTGGAGAGACGATTTGAACTATACACATGTGAAGTAATTAGGCATGAAATTACTATATAACTTTGCCTGAAAACCACTCTTTCTTTTCATTAAAAAAATATTGTTATCTTTCCTTTTTAAATAGTAATACATATTATTAGATTATAAAATGAATTTATAAATCTCTTCCTCTTTCTTGAAAGAAGAAAAGGTGAAAACGTATTTATTCTTTGCATGTCGTTAAACATCTATTATATATATATATATATATATATATGTATATTTGTTCGGCGTGTAATTTGACATCAGATTATCTGTTAATCTAAAAACAAAGATTAAATTAGGTAGTATACTATTTTTCACTATCACGATTGTACATTGTCATTGTTTTCTCATTCCTTTGATATATACAATTTCTCCTAGTTAAAAAGTCTAAAATGCCTTCAGATAACACATATTTGCACAATCTTAATCTAAAATACTTTAAAACAGTAATGTCTATTCATTCATTAAAAATGTTTGTGTTTTAAATTTTGTCATTAAAGCAATGAAATTGGAAAACAATACCACAAAATGAGGTATTGTTCAAATTGACCCAAAAATAAACAACAGTTAAATTGATCAAATCTGATGATCCTTCATTTTATATTGGACAGCCAAAAAAATTTCAGCTCATTGAGGTCCTAAAACTTAAAATCATTGGGACGCCTAAAATTAATGTTAACTTCATTCATGAACGTATTTTCTTCTTGTAAAAAAATATATTCTCACAAGTAATTGTAAGTAGTTTTATGTACATAGCTAGCTTTCAATCTTTATGACTAATAAGACCAAGAACGTTGACGTGTGACAAAATTTGCATATATAAAAGTTAGTTAAATATTATTTCACTTTTTAACTGAGTGTCATAATATGATTGGTTAGATATTATTTGAGATACTAATTGGACAAAGGATTTGAATATGATATTCTTAATAACCACTTTGATTTTGTTCTCGCACAATCTTAAAAGACACAAATTATTAATCACACAATTTTATAACTTGGTTTATAATCATACATTACAAAACATATCCCTTATTTCGTAATAATAACACCACATTAGTGCATGGCTAAAAGAGGAGGTACATGGTGTGCTCCATTTTCGGGCAATTGTTTACTACAATATGTAATTTATTACTTACTAATTATTCTTAATTAACAAATTTGGGGAGTGCTGATAACGCCTGCAGTATAACCCACAACCGAACCCTAGTGCAAATGTATTCTCCATCAACGACTGTCCTTTCTAACACAATTTGTGCAGTCACATTAGGGTTCTCCCTCTCAATTATCTCCTTGGCTTCCTCTCCCTGCTTTCCGATGAGCTCTGGCCACGAGCTTTTGCTGTAAAATTTTTTTGAAAAAAGGAAGAAAGATCATTATGGAATTAAGCTTAATTTGTCAGTATAATATAGCAGTAATCTTTTTATAATACGAAGAAAAACTTTATTAGAAAAGAAAAGAAAAAAATTCGCACGCACAAATCAAAACATGAAGAGAAAGCGTAAATCAAAAGTAAACCAAACAAAAGAATTTTCTCACTTTAAATCCCTTCCCTTTACGAGACTCGTAAGATGGCATTTTCTTCTCCGAATTTTTGATAATTTTTTTCTTCAAAAAAGCAAGATTGGCTAATTTAATATTAAATTATTTTTTTTACATATATATATATTTATATATTTAAAAATATTCAAATGATTATCCCACCAGGACCTTACTTACCTTCACACTCTGAACTCATTGTCACCAAAAACAATAAATCAGTAAGTATTCTCTCCTAAATTGTTACAATTAAATTATATTGATGATGTTGTGGAGAATTTTTACGAGATCATGCAATATTTATAGACCAACATTTTGATTTTTTTTTTTCTTGCGTTTGGATATTATTGACTTCTAGCTGCCCATACTAGTTGAATGAATGCGTAGCTTTTCCAAACATATTCATAAATGTAACAAATAAGTCTGAATTGAGAATTTTAATTTGGAGTAATTGTTCTAATATATATATATATATATATATATATTTTAACGTTTTCAAATGCCAATTTATGTTTAGATTGAATTTTTTGGTTTAAGTTATAGTTGCCAAACAAAGTCGCAGTTTTTTTTTTTTTTTTTAAAGCATAGTTGTTTTAAACAAAAGGATATATAAATTATTTACACCATAAATTTAATATTTACTATATGTATTTTCAAAATTTGTTATCTACTAAACTACAACAATTAGTTTTGAAAAGGTGTTGTTTCTTGTAATTTACGAAGAAGCCAAAAAGAAAAGAACCTGTTTGGTTGGGGGTTTTGAGTGGTTTGCAACCAAATTTGGACCCGTAATCGTTTTTGGTTTACAAGTTAGACGCCCAATCTTGGACCATAACTAGATGTTTGAGACCTAAAATGCCTTCAAAAGCCAGAATCTCGCTTCCCTTAATTTCAAGCTATCCGAACTCAACTTTTCCTCATGTGGGCCCTGTATGTTGGCGCACTAAGAGAAGATGAAACGGCTAGGACGTTCACTATTGCCGCGAGAAGGAGACGCTCAAACCAGCTTTGCTGCTAGGCTAGGACGCGCACATGCACAAGGGAGAAAGGAATTTCTGGCATGTGGCTGGCATGTGGTGGCTCAGCTCAACTACAACAGCTCCTCTCACATTTGTGGCTAGAGGCTCAGCTCGGCTCTAACGACTTCAGGTGATATTTTGACTCATTTATTATATTCAAATACAATTTTAAATTTACATTTTATTTTGAATTTCAGTTTGAAACTATATTTTTTAAGCTTTTTCATCTTAAACCTAAAAATTCAAACCTTTTGAAACAAACGGACCCAAAGTTTTTTCATTCTAAGTTTCAATATGTTACGCTAGGGCTGACAATTCGGACACGATATGAAAATGACACGAGATAAACGGGTTTGGACCGTACGTTTATTAATTGTACCATAAATAGGTTGGCATGAATAACACGAAAATAAACGGGCTGGATTCGTGCTAACACGCTAAACACGCCTTAACACGTTTAATTAAACAGGCCGTAAACGTATTAATATGGCATGACATGACCCACCTATTTATAACACATTTAAACTTAAAAATAAAAATATTTGAAATATTTATAGTAGGTTAGTATTAATTAGATTTTCTGTTTTTGTTAATTTTTTTATTGGCTTTTATTTTTTTTTAAAATATTTTATTTTTTTTAATTTTAGTTAATTGGATTATAAACGTGTTATATACATGTTGTTATCTTGTCAACTTGTCATGACATATTTAATAATTGTGTTAATCGTATCGTGTTGTGTTACGCGTGCTATAAGGGTGTCGTGTTTATATTTGTATTTCTGACATGTTTATTAATCATGTCTTGTTTATGTTTAAGTTAAACGTATCATGCTGTAAATATACCGACACGAACACGATTATTACCTCCCTATCAGTTGCGCTTGGTATTGTTACCAAACAAAAAGAAAAAAGGAAAAAAAGAGCTACAATTTGTTTCCTGGCATTTCATTCTGCTTTGGTTGGCAAGGGGAAAATGAGCTTTAAAAACCCATAAAGGAACTTACTTTCTTGGCCTCCAAGAAAATAAGCTAGGGAGCTATGTTACGGCTTGACTAGTCAAACATCATTTTTTTGAAAAACGTGCGACGTGCTTGACATTTGACTGGTAAATGCTCAAGTAATTTAACATTCTTGGTTCTTACGAATTTATTAATGAAGAAGTTCGCCATCAGCCGCAAACAATGATTATTTATCCGACAAAAGAAAAAAAAAAAACAATTCTACAAAGAAAGGAAACAAACAAAAATAAGAAATAAACATCAGTTTCATTTATTAAAACCTTTATACTTTAAAACACAAAAATTATAGAGATTTTTATCTTAGAATAGTGATCACCTATTCACGAGCAAAACTTGTGCTGGAGTCAAAATGCAACAGCGGCCCATGGGCCCATTTGTGCAAGCGTGCACATCACGTTTGGAAACTTCAAAGAAAGCCTCCATAAAAGCCAAGTATTGGTAAATTATGCTCTCTTTTTTTTTTTTAAATGAAGGACACGTGTACTTGAGAGACTTGGTGGCCAAGTTTTAAATCGCCAATATAAGGAGGCATTCACTCCATGTTGTGGCACGGCAAACAAAAAGGCACACAGGCCTAGTGCTTTATGTGTGTCTAGTTTTTATTATTATCTTTGTCGTGTGGTTTTGATATATTTTCTATTATATAATAATAATACTAGTAGTTATAAGTGTTCTACTGACACTACAGGAATAATGGAGATCTCTCTTCCCTTCCATCTCTGCCATGTCGATAAAATTTCCCTCTTCATCAACAGAGCTCATACCATCCTACACTCAATAGCCATATCCTTTCTCCTTTACTATAGAGCCTCCTTTTTCTTCCACGACGCCATGTCTACTACGCCTAAGTTACTAATACTTCCATGGATTTTCATCTCCTCTGCTGAGCTTGTTCTCTCCTCCTGCTGGCTCCTCGGCCAAGCTTATCGGTGGCGCCAGGTAACTCGCTCCGTCTTCCCCGATAGACTGCCCGGTGACGAAAAACTTCCGTCCATCGACGTCTTTGTTTGCACTGCGGATCCGGAAAAGGAGCCCACTTTAGCTGTGATGAACACCGTATTGTCGGCGATGGCGATGGACTATCCGGCGGAGAAGCTTCACGTGTACTTGTCTGACGACGGCGGTTCTTCTTTGACTTTAAACGCTTTGAGAGAGGCTTGGGCCTTTGCAAAGTGGTGGATTCCGTTTTGCAAAAGTCATAAGATTGATGATATATCTCCGGAGGCTTATTTCTTTGGTGGTGAAGGAGTGGATTCTCATTTAATTGGTAGTGACGAGTTTAAGACAGAGAGAAAGAAGATCAAGGCTAGTTCTCTCTCTCTCCAAGTGCTTTCTTGTTAGAAAAAGGAGCAGATTTGACCTTTTTAATGGTTTTTTAAATGAGTTAGATTGTAAGCAGTGAAGTGAATTTCTCATCTTCTGTTGATTTGGTGCAGGAAAAATACGAGGTGTTTAAGGATAGAGTCAAGGACTATACAAGAGTTGGAGAGAAGAAGGCAAGCAATCACACTAAAGATCACCCTGCTATCGTCGAGGTATGTTTGGTTTCATCCTAGGACGTTAATTTCTTTTTGTTTTCTGGTTGTTTCTCCTTCTTTGATTTGGAGCTTCCCCGGTCGGCACTCCTATCTTACGGCGGAAAGACGTATATTCATTGGTGGTTTTTTTTTTCTTGTTTTTTTTCACCATGATGAAAATGTAGTTTATCTGCGTATCCGGTTGAAAGATGTATACTCACATATAGTTTTTTTTTTTTTTTTTTTCACCACCATGAAATTGTCTCTCTAGTTTTTCTACATTCCTAACGATTAAAAGACATGTATACCTTTTTTTTTTTTTTTTCTTTTCTCTTTTTTCCGTTCCGCCACCACGAAATTGTCTTTTAGTTTTTAGAGATTTTTTTAATAATATTCAATAAGAGTTTAATATAAGACATGGTCTAATTAGTATGTACTCCGATGTCTTGAAACTAATTGTTCTCTATCTAATTAGTATGTACTCCGATGTCTTGAAACTAATTGTTCTCTATCTTAATTTAAGAAAATCACGAAATATATAAGGAAAAGATAAATCCATTAAAAATTAAAGAATAAAATTAAGAAAAAGAAGATAAACAACATAACGTTGTATTAAACATATATAAACATTTGGCAGGTGATGCAAGATTCCTCGAGTGATCAAGCAGGGCATGTGAAAATACCTCTACTTGTTTATGTTTCTCGAGAAAAAAGGCCTTCTCATTTTCACAATTTCAAGGCCGGAGCCCTTAATGTTCTTGTATGTCTGCTATGCATATTATTACCCAGTTCTTTATTGTTATTATTATTATTATTATTATTAATTTTTGTTTTTACACACTAATATTGACTAAAATAACTATTTTTTCTTGTACACACACCCTCACATACATACATATACATACATACGTACGTACATACTTACTGACATACATACGTGTGTATATATATATATATATATATATATATATATATATATATATATATTTGCAGCAACGGGTCTCTGGAGTGCTAAGCAACTCTCCTTACATTCTAATGCTAGACTGTGACATGAATTGCAATGACCCAATTGTTGCTCGGAACGCAATGTGTTTCCATCTTGATCCCAAAATATCACACTCTCTTTCTTTTGTTCAATTTCCTCAAAGATTTCGCAACCTCAGTCAAAACGACATCTATGACAGTCAGTATAGATCAATATTTAAGGTACGTAAACATATTTAGTGCAAAATAGGCATATGTAATACCAATTATACTATATCTACCAAGACCTAGTTTGAGACTTAAAGAAAGAGTATTTATCTTTTTATATCTTGTATTTTAGGTTTATTTGGCCACAATACATTCATTTTTTTGATTCCATTAAATACATATCTTTAAATTAGATTTAGTATACAAATTTATATATTTTCTTAATCAACTTTCAATTTTAATCTAAAAATTACTAAAAATACTCTCAAATAGAAAAATAAAAGAACGTTGCAAATTTAAAAACACTTTGAACTAAGGGTTTTGACCTCAAAAATATATAGAGCACCTTCAAAAATAAAAATTTTGTGTGCTTTTGTTTTTGATTTTTTCTTGTTTTTTGAAAGTATTAGTTTTTTTTTGTCCTTTACTTAAGGATAATTTCGTCATTTTAATGTAAGAATCAGTTATTAGCCGAAATAAGGTATGGTGCATTAAATATAATCTGAAGGTATATATGTGATGAGATAAAAAACTAAAGGTATAGTTTTTGAATAAATTACCTTACATTATAATAAATATTTCTATGTATTTATATTATAATTATTTTTAAAATATTCTGAAAATTTTCTGAAATCTCAGTTTCACCCCAATAATTTTGTTCATGTGGTATAAATTTTTTCCTCGAACATTTTACAACCTTGATTATATTTTAAACCACGTTTTTTAAATTGGAAGATTTTTATGTTGAATTAGGTGCAATGGCGAGGTGTAGATGGGCAAAGGGGACCTCTCTTATGTGGTACTGGCTTTTTTATAAAAAGATTGTCACTACATGGAAATGACATTATTAAAGAAGGTAAACGTTTACATTACACACACATATAGGAGGAATTTAATTCAAAATTTATTGGGACTGATCGATCATTATTAGTGTTTAAACCTACTACATTCTATTCATATTTCAAAATTTTTATCCTATTCTCTACAAGATATTACATATGCATAGTTAAACACCACTATTAATAAAGAGTAAGTGTCACAGCATATGACCTACAAATAATGTCCATCTTTTGTTCATTATGGTGCTTAAATTCGATAATGCAACTAAACATTTTTCCTACACTATATATGATATACATTTTTCTACATGCATATGATAAACCTTTTGTTAACAGATCGAAGTCTGACCGTACAATGGGGTGCAGATCCGATGAAACTTAGGGAAGCTTTTGGTCCGTCCAATGAGTTCGTCAAAACACTTCACATCGAAAACTACATGCCTAACATGATTAAAGGTAGCGATGCAACATTATTGATGGAAGAGATGGAACTATTAGCTTCTTCTACTTATGAAATTGGCACAAAGTGGGGGCAAGAGGCAAGTACAATATGTATACTTGAGGAATTGAAGCTTTATTTCTTGCATTTGATTTTCCAAAATTTATTATAAATTATAGTTCTTAGTGTACCCTTTAAACTTTAAAAACTCTCATTCTGTCTTTTGAATTTTTCAATTAAATACCCGTTTAACCATCTCTTTAGAATTTTTGTTAAAAATAGATAAAAGAAGGGGTAGTGCAATCAAGTGATCTTTTTGTGAAATGCAAATGGAAAAAGATCACATGACGACTCTTGAACCCCCTTGTTAAGTTTGATTTTAATAAAAATTATAAGAGAAAGGGATTAACTAAAACTACATAAAAAATTGTAGAAAATGCTACTTTTCTAAAACTAATTATAGTAAATGTCAAGTTTTGAAAAAATTTGTAATAAATATCAAATTTATGATGTAAATAATTTACCTACCTCTTTGTTTATAGTATAAATAATTCTTATTTATACAATAAATAAATTTATGATGCATATAATGCATTTACCTCATTGTTTACAATGTAAATATTTTTTAATTACCTAATAAATAACTTGTTTACATTCTAAATATAATATTTACTACAAATATATTCAAAACCTGATATTTATTTCAAAAAGTTTTAAAAGCATGACATTTCTCTTAATCTCCTATCAAAATTCAGTGACAAAGTAAGGATTTTGAAAGTTTGGGATAAGCAAACTTGAAATGACCCAAAATTTAGGCATGGTTAATTGAACTTATAATTTTATAATGAGATGGCAGGTGGGATTTCTATACGGTTCAGTGGCGGAAGATTACTTAACAGCATTTACATTACACTGCAAAGGTTGGACTTCTGTGTACTGTGATCCACCAAGGCCACAATTCCTTGGTTCTGGCACCACCAACTTGAATGACTATCTGATTCATGTCAGACGTTGGAGTTCTGGTTCGTTTGGTGTTTTTTTCTCAAAGTATTGCCCTCTAATATATGGTCCCCTTCACATGCCTATTCTTCAAAGGATGTGTTATGCACAACCTGCATTGTGGCCCATTTCTTCCTCCACCTTGTTGGGCTTTGCCATCGTTCCTCAGCTCTGCCTATTTTTTGGTATTCCTATATACCCCGAGGTAATTATATATATATATATATATATATATATATGTCCAAAACTTACTTGTAGAACACTGATTTTGTTACTTATGCATATTTCTTTAGGTCACTCAGATACAATTCTACGTATATATACATTTTTTAGATAAGCAAAAAATTTCTTAAGAAAAAATAAAAGGAAAAAGTACTTAAATAAAATATATTATTTAATATGGTAAGCCTATGTTTACGTGCATGTATTGTATAGACCAGTGGAAGTCACCTTGCACCTTTTTTTTAACAATCAAAAACCTTTATTGAAAAGAAAAGAAAAGAAAACAAGGTCTTAAAAAACTAATATGTAAAGAAAGACCAAAAATAATTAGGATTAATGCATCAGAAAAACTTGAGAAAGTCAATTACCAAAGGAGGAAAAATTTTGTTTCACAAATGCTCCAAAATTTTCCTTTAATTTCATCTTTTGTACACAATTTCCTAACGTAGATATGGTACCATTTTGGGGTGCAGGGTTTGGGTACATCTTTTGCCGTGGTTTCTTTTATTTTCCTCTCGGCCTTATCTCAGCATTTATACGAGGTGCTCACAACAGGAGGGTCCTTCCAGACATGGATTTATGAGCAAAGGATATGGATGATGACGTCAATTGCTCACTTCTATGGAGGTTTAGATTCACTTCGGGAGAAGATTGGTATAAGGGAAGCCAAATTCAATACCACTAACAAAGTAGAAAATGACGAACGAGACAATCTATATCAAAAAGGCCTAT
Source organism: Artocarpus heterophyllus (assembly GCA_025403435.1). NCBI lineage: Eukaryota > Viridiplantae > Streptophyta > Magnoliopsida > Rosales > Moraceae > Artocarpus > Artocarpus heterophyllus. Next base: position 8,158,744 of record CM046342.1, read on the forward strand.
TTGATTTTCGTACATCCACTATGTTCCTTGCTCCAATGGTTGCCCTAATCGTCTTGAACATGGTCTCCTTTCTTGTGGGGATTGCTAGGATCATCTTCATTAATGGAGATTTAAACAAGATGTTTATTCAAGTTTTTATCTCATTTTATATCTTGGTTATAAGTTACCCAATAATTGAGGGGATGATAATAAGAAAAGACAATGGTCGAATTCCACTATCAGTTGTCACATTATCCATTGTATTTTGTGTAATTTTCTTGTCATTCGTTTCTATTGTTTTCTTGTACTAAAGCAACAGTTATATGCTTGAAAATTTCCAATAATTATCTGTAATTTAGTATGTTATTATTAATAAATAAAGACGTAATGTAGTTTTTTTTTTTTCATTTAACATAAATGTTGTTTTTCCCCTTATGTTGGATTTGTAGCATGTCGATTTCAAAAAAAATTATGAAATACATTTGTCTCGTATTTTATCTATGATTAAGCTAATAAATTTAAACGAGTATTCTTAACAAACAAACTATTGCTAATAAGAATCATTTCAACCAAACACAATTATAATTTCTAATGCATTTAACAATCATGTTTTCCCCCTATAATATCTCCATCTATTTGACACGATGAAATAGATCAAACTCATCATCTTGTTATTTTGTTTTTCTAATATTTTACTGATTGAGGAGGACGCGCATGTTTCTGAAGTTTGAGGGATATCTTATTAGAAGCTTTATAATTAAAGGGAAATTTTTATAATTAATCAAATTTATATATCTCCCTTTTTATTTTCCTTTTTTTTTTTTGTTAATTGTCTTTGCTACAAGATTTAGAGGCTTTAGCGACAAAACTTTCATTGTGGTCGCTAAAAGAGAATTGACAAACAAATATAAGTGTTGTTATCCATTAGGACAAAAGTCGTCGCTAAAATGTTTTCATAATTGTTGAAAATATGTCTTGTGTAACTTTTCAAGATTGTAACCTTCTTGGGGACGACAAATAGGATGAAAATTCCACTGTCCTGTTATTATTATTATTTTTTTTTTGCGAATTTCCCAAAGTACATAAGGATATATATCATACCTCTACATTTATATTACTCTAAAAAAAAAAGAAAAAGAAAAAAACCTCAAATTTTATTATCATCTCTTTCTCTTATTTGGTGGCTGTATACTTCACATGCATCGTCCCCATTCACAAGAATACCGCCCCATCAAACCCTTCTTTCTTATCATCACCCCTCTCTTTTAACAAACTTCATCACTCTCATGCACGCTAAAAAAACCCCAATGACAAAAATTCACAATATCATTCACAAACCCAAGCAACAACAACAACATTATGTCTCACGATCAAGAAGATCATATTTGTCAAAAACAAGAACCGGCTAACAATAGTTCCCACTGGACCCTATGTCACGCCTCGGAATATGAGAGATGACGTGGCGGATTATTTAAATTAATTAAAAGGAGAATTTAATTAAAATCAAGAGTTTATGGGTTAAGCTAAATAATAAAATGTGGAAGTTTCAAAACAACATTTTATAAAAGAATTGCTAAACATTAAGCAGGTGAAATCATTAAGCGAATATTAAAAATAATAAAGAACCGCGAGTATGGGTCCCACTGACCCACAACTTATGCACACACATAGTACTGACAATATAATAATACAACCACAGTCCAAGCATAAAGAAAGTTAAAACATTACATGCCTTGTTTAATTTATACAAATAATCTACTAGTCCTCCTATTGCTCCTAAGTTATGTCCGTTGAATCATCTCTGAACCTAAGAGGAAATCCACCTAGAGGGGGGGAATTTTAAAAAAACAAACAAAATATGAGCGAAAGGCTCAGTAGGACTATATTTTAATAAATCATTTAATTTAAAGAAAAGTCTCACTATTTAGGGAATTATTTAAAAGAAACCTTGAATAAATAAATAAATTTAAATAAAACCGTTCTTACCTAAAACAGTTTATTCGGTCGACCAGAAATATCATCTTTTTCTTTTCCTAGGCAAACCACATGAATATCACCACCGTAGTGACCCAACTGGGTTTCGGGACCTGCCCTCAAGGTCGATCGCTACACGACCCGATCTCTGATATGGCATCATGCTCTTATATTCATTTCTATTATAATACAAAGTCCATTTACCAGATGTTTTCATTATCATTCATTATGAAGTTCATCGCAGTTCATGGCTTACAAAAATACAACCGATAAATCCCATTTTCAATCAACCGTTGAAAACATTTTTATAGAAACCCTTTTCAAAGCCAAAACATTTTGAAACTGGGCTACCAAAGAAAGGGTAGAAGTCCTACCTCGATACTCGTGCCAGTGCCTCACATCGAAATCCCGGTCTGCTATACGTTAGCTCCGCAAAACCACGAACTATCCTAGATACACACTAAGTCGATTAATATCTAGTTTGAGACATTCTATATTACCAAACTATTTCATGATGTCCTAGTGTGCCATTTATATCTTTAAAATCATTTTACAAGGTTGGAATTTCAATCAGGGTTCAAAACAGTAAAAACGGGTGAAAATCACAAAATTTTTCCTATGCCCTGCCGGACACCCTGCTTCGGCCGGTCGAATTGTGCAGTTCGGCCTGCCGAAAATCAAGTCCGGTCGGTTGGACATTCTCCAAGTTCGGCTTGCCGAACGGATGAGTCCGGCCTACCGATCCTTTGAATCCAGCATGCCGAACACGTAGTTCGGCCTGCCGAACTGGAAAAACCCAGAAATCTCAGCCACGGGTTTCGGTTCTCCCAAAATCCAAATCTTGATTTTAACATGTTTTTCTCAAATCTCAGGCATGAAAAATATTCATAGATGATATAAAAACATAATAGAACACTTTTGAACTCATTTAAACAAGATTTAAACACAAAATCCCAAAAATTAAAAAATGGGAGAAAATGAGGAAAAATGAAAAATCTTGAATCAAATCCATTTTTCTTCAATCCAAGCTTGGATTCTAGTTGTTCTAAGTTCCTTTTACTCAAATCAAGGGTTTTCTAAGCTCAAAAAAACTTAGATTTCAAAAATGCACGAAAATTGAAAATTTAGAAAAAGTTTAGAAATCTCAAAACTAACCTCGAATCGAAGCTTCAACACACATTCTTGGTTGCCAAATCACATCCTCGAGCCTCCTACTCGCTAACCCGAAGCTTGGATTCGAATTTTGATCCAAAAATTTGAGGAAAAATTGAGAGAGAAGAGAGAGACCGAGAGAAAGATCACACGGTAGGGAGAGAGAGATCAGAGAGAGTGAGAGCTGAGAGTGAAGAGAGAGGAAGAGGATAGAGAGAATAAATAGAGAGAAATGGTTGGCGGTTTTACTGTGCGAAAACTATCTGCCACCTACGGTTTTGTAAAACAGAATATTTTTAACATTTTACAAACTGTTGTGTTTTAAAACTCAAAACAACATTTTAAAGCAATAAGAAATTATTAGAATTTATTAAATTAACAAAACAACCTAAAATTCAAAATTTATCTAAATGATCAAATTAATGTTTAAACATTAATTATGGCACACTGATTCATCATTTTACATTACAATAACATTAAACAAATTTCAGAGCGTTACAACTCTCCACCCCTAAAAGAAATTTCGCCCTCGAAATTTACAACTCAATTTAGAAACAAAACAAATGCGAATACAACTCCCGCATACTCGACTCTAGTTCCCAAGTTGCTTCATCAACCCTGTGATGCTGCCACACGACCTTTACCAATGGTATCTCACGACGACGCAAACTGATCACTTTTCGATTGATGATCTGAATCGACACCTTCTCGTACGTCGTATCCTCCCAAACCTGCACATCGCTAAATGAAACTATCTTACCCTACTCAGATGGACACTTCCTAAGCATTGACACATGGAACACATCGTGAACATGAGAGAGTTCGGGCGGAAGGTCAAGCCGATAAGCAACCACACCAATACGTTGAGTGATCTCGAACAGTCCAATATACCTCGGTGCAAGCTTTCCACTCACTCTGAACTACATAGTTCCTCTACGAGGCGATACCTTCAAGAAAACGAAATCTCCTACCGCAAACTCTAGGGGTCTACATCTTCTATCTGCATAACTCTTCTGTCGACTCTGAGCTGCCCTCAATCGACCTCGAATCATGACGAATTTCTCGTTACTATCACGGATCTCATCCAGCCCAAGAATAACCCTGTCTTTCGGTTCTGCCCAACACACCGGTGACCGACACGGTCGCCCATACAACGCCTCAAACGGTGCCATACCAATACTCGCCTGATAGCTGTTGTTGTATGCAAACTCTGCCGGATGCAAATGTTTCTTCCAATTTTCGCCGAAGTCTAATGCACATGCACGCAACATATCCTCAAGAATCTGAAAAACCCGCTCAGACTGCCCATCAGTATGAGGATGAAACGCCGTACAGAAGTTCAAATCCATACCTAAAGCCTCATAAAAACTCCTCCAGCACTTAGCATTAAACCTGGCGTCTTGATCAGAAGTGATGAAAAAAGGAACTCTATGCAACCTCACTATGTTCTGCAGATACAAATCCCTGAGAATCCTCCTCGAACATGTCGACCTGAACGGAATGAAATGCGCCGATTTCGTCAACCTATCGACCACGACCCAAACTGCATCATGTGTAACGCCCCTTAATTCAGACGTTATAGATGTCATTACATACTTACATTCGTACATGCATAAACTTTAAACTTATAAATAATATCAAAGATAATCATTACTATTGATTTTAAAGTACTTAAACTTACATTACCAGGATCCATTCATACTTTTTTTTTAAAAAGTAATCATTGTTTAGAATAACAATGTTTATCTTATACCATATCATAATTTATTCATTTATACTTAAATCAAACATGAACTTATTTTAATATAATAGATAAACCAAGTTGTAAAATCAGGACTTATAAGAATATCACAACATATCACATTAAACATCAAATCGATTAAAACTTACTTACTCCCACAGTTCAGCAGGCCGAACTTGGGACTTCGACAGGCCGAACATCATCGGCAGGCCGGAGTTCTCTCAACCGGCAGGCCGACAGAGGCTTTGTAAATCCAGATTAAAATTCATCCATGTTCGGCAGGCCGGACAATTCGATCGGCAGGCCAAACTTCTGGTCTTCGGCAGGCCGGCCACAGAGTTCGGCAGGCCGTCTGAGACTAAATTCCTTTGGAGAACTTAACTTAAAACATACAAACTTTACGTAAAATATAGCGGAAGTTCATAATTCATTAAAAATGATAAAATACCTTATTAAACCATAATGTAAGTATTCTTAAAAACTTAACATAAAAATATGTTCAAAAATAAAACTTGATTAAATCATAAAATCATTTTTCTTGGCGTGCTTTCGGTTACAATACATCGTTCATGTTGCTCACACGCCTTCCCATGTCCTCCTCCTATTCCATGACTCTCTTACCCTTATCTGCAACATGACATAAAACATTATTAAGCTAATGCTTAGTAAGTACATATATTCTCACAATTTAAAACCTTTCATAAACATCATCATCATCATCATTGTCATCATATCATAAAAGTGCCATAAGCACAATTTCATAGAACATATCTTTCGTAACGTTAACCATTTTAAAACTTAATCCATTTTATCTTAAGGGCCCAAGTGTTGCACCATTAACATCATCATAGGTGCGCCGTCATGAGAGGAGAAGGGTAGCTAATCCCAAACCAAACATGACATCATAACATAACATTTCATATCATTGGGGGTGCAACACTTATTAGGTGATACATATATACATACTTTTCATACTTTGAAACATGTCATCATCATACATACATATCTTTAAAATCATGAAAATCTTTCATAAGAGATCCTTTAAGGAAAAATCATCATAAAATCATCATGAATATCCTTGTAAACATATCATCAAACCTTGTAAAAACATGTGTCATGTTGCAGGTGAGAATGTACTTACCTTATCGATAGCTTACTTAACCTTAAAAATGCACTTGGTGAGGACGCCACGGTCTCGATGTGCTTGCTTCCTTGAGTGTTCATGCCATTTATCATTTAAAGATGCAATAGAAATCAATACATATCATGAAATATCCATACACATAACATTCATTCATATAATATTCACATATACATACACTCATGTATACATTCATCACATTTCAGACATATCCTACAATCATCATCATGAAATTATCATCAAAACATGTAAACGCTATTCATAACATGCTTCCTTAAAATCAAAACATTTCATACATTGTAAACATGAAAATCTTTTTGAAAAACATTTCCTAATAATTTAAAACACATATATTTAATTTAAAACTCCATACAATCATCATATTATCATGCATAAAATCATTTTATTATCATAAAATCATGTAAATACATCAAACGTTTAATAAAACAAAAATCCCAAAAACATCATTATCAACACATTTTAAAATCATAGAATACATTCATCATACATACTCATACATATGCATATCTTAACAACTTTTCATGAAAACATCATATTTACCCCTTGAATAAACATTACATTTTATTCATCAAAATTAAACAGTAACATTACTGTGAAGGGTAGAAGACAGAAATATCCATTTTTTATAAAAACCGAGAAGACATGAAACTTGGAAAAATCATCTCATAACATACACATGCATATCATATTAAAATTCAAAACAAAACATAATTCCTAGAGAGGATATTGTAGATGAAACGAGGAGAAGAATTTCTTTTCAAAAATACCAGAAAGCTAAATTCATACCTTGAAGTTTCTTCTCAAAATTCTTGAATTTACCAATGAAACAAAACTTTTTCTTTCAATATACTCAGAAAATTTTCGAGAGAGAGAGAGAAATTTTTGTGAAGAAGATAAGAGGAAGATAGGGAAATCAGAAAATGTCTCAGACTTTTGAGAGAGAGAGAGAGAGAATAATAAAAACAAGGAACGTTAAAATTTTTCTAACATAATGTGTATAATGAAGAGTCATTACTCTTCATTAAGTCAGAAATTTCTGGCTGTTAAGAGAGTGATTGGCGTGGGAAAAGGAAGGGAAAGAAAAGGAAGGTCAAACATCATCAATCTTACCTTAATTTACCTTCTAAAAATAGGAAACCTCTTAAAATAATACAAACCAATACAAATCAAATCCCTTATTTTCCTTAACTGATAAAAACATTCCATTATTATGCCAATTAATCACTTTAATTCACCCAATTAATGTAATTAACTCAACCATAATTTTACAGAAATTTCTGCTGACTGCTTATCAGCCGTGTTCGGCCTGCCGGTTTCAGCAAGTTTGGCCTACCGGTGGGTTTCTTCGGCCTGCCGATCTGTGGCAAGGAGTTCGGCCTGTCGATCTTAAAAGTTTGGCCTGTCGATCTGTCATTAAATGCCATAACATAAAACATTCATACATCATTGCATCATAAATAAACATATACTTAGAATTTCACATGAACACTAGAGCACAACGATCCCATGTGGTAGTCACCTGTCACAAAACTTGACATAAAAGTTAGTAACATGTACATCACATATCATATCATATAACGAAATTTATTAATAACATTCCTTAATAATGTTACTAACTTAATCGTGGTCCGTTACATAAAATAGAAGGGTGTTACATCATGCCGCTGCTCCGTCCTCGACAAACCTATGAGAAAATCCATCGTCACATGCTCCTATTTCCACCCTGGAATAGGAAGCGACTGAAGCTGACCTGCAGGCTTCTGATACTCGGCTTTCACCTGAAGACATGTCGTACACTTGGCCACGTACTCTTGAACATCTTTCTTCATGCCTCTCCACCAATACTGCCTCTTTAAATCACGATACATCTTTGTGCTCCCTAGATGAATAGAGAACTGAGACCTATGAGCTTCGTCCAAAACGGCTTTTGTCACCTCGACGATAGCTAGAACTGCAAGACGCTCCTAGAAATACAACCATCCTTCTGCATGCACACTCCATTCTTTAAACTACTCTCCGTTCAGAATCTGCATCCAAATCTCCTGCAAATGCTGATCCTACCACTGATTTTGATTCACCATCTGAACAAGAGCTGGGGTTGCCTCTACATGATATACTGAAACTCGATCATGGTCTTCATGATACCGTAGCTTATACTCGCTCACTATCGCATCCCTGCTCCAGTCCTCAAGAGCCAAACAAGCGAGAATCCCTGAAGACTTCCTGCTAAGTGCATCCGCAACCACGTTAGCTTTCCGGGGATGATACTGCAATGCAAAATCATAATCCTTCATATACTCTATCCATCTACGCTACCTTAAATTAAGATCTCTCTAAGTGAATAGATACCTCAAACTCTTATGATCAGAGAAGACCTGAAATGTCACTCCATACAAATAACACCTCCAAATCTTCAGCGCGTGAATCACTGCCGCGAGCTCCAAGTCATGAGTAGGATAATTTCGCTCGTGAGGTCGTAGCTGTCTCGATCCGTATGCAACTATGTGTCTATGCTGCATCAACACGTATCCAAGTCTGCGCCCTGAAGCATCTGCGTAAACCTCATACGGCTCGTCACTGCTAGGAATAACCAACACTGGGGCTGAAGTCAACGGGTTCTTCAATTCCTGAAAAGCAAGCTCACATTCTTCACCCCACTCAAACCTGACATTTTTCTTGATCAATCTCGTCAACGGAGCTGCAAGCTTCAAAAAATCATTTATAAATTTCCTATAATAACCAGCAAGACCCAAGAAGCTGTGAATTTCTGCTACATTCTTCGGTCGTTCCCATTCCACTATGGCTTCAATCTTAGACGGATCTACAGAAATACCATGCTCAGAGATGACATGGCCCAGAAACTTGACCTCAGTCAACCAAAACTCACACTTTTCCCTCTTGGCATACAACTGGTGCTCCCGTAGAGTCTGAAGCACGATCCGAAGATGCTGCTCATACTCCTCCCAAGTCTTAGAATACACTAGAATATCATCGATGAACACGATCACGAAATGATCTAGATACGGCCTAAATATCCTGTTCATCAAATCCATGAAAGCTGCCGGAGCATTCATTAACCCAAACGACATAACCAGAAACTCAAAATGTCCATACCGGGTCCTAAAAACTGTCTTGGGAATATCCTCTTCCTTAATCCTGAGTTGATGGTACCTTGAATGCAAATCAATCTTTGAGAAGTACCGCGAACCTCCCAACTGATCAAACAACTCGTCGATCCTAAGCAAGGGATACTTATTCTTCACTGTAACACGATTCAGCTGTCGATAATCTACACACAACCTGAGAGTCCCATCATGCTTCTTAGCAAACAAAACTGGTGCTCATCACGGAGATGTGCTATTCTGAATATACCATTTATCAGCAAGCTCCTGAAGTTGCTTCCTCAATTCTTTCATTTCTGCCGACACCATCCGATAAGGTGCTATAGAAATCGGTGATGTCTTCAGAAACAACTCAATACCAAACTCAATTTCCCGATGCCGATGGTAATCCTGGCAACTCGTCGGGGAAGACATCCTCGAACTCATCAACCACCGAAATTGCTATAGTTCTTTTCAAAGCATAGGGCTCGCACTCTAGATTCGCAAGAAAAACACAACAAACTAGATTTGTTCGCCCTCCTAGACACGACTTCATGAGACGCTCACTCATTAACCAATCACCACCACCTTGGTAAGTGATCACCGTCCCCCTATCAGACACTAGGGTTACTTTTTTAAGTTGACAGTCTACAACTGCATTATACCTGGACAACCAGTCCATCCCTAGAATTACATCATATGAGCTCATGGGGAGTATAATCAAATCACTTTTCAAAATCTCATCCCCAATCTTTATTTTACAAGATTTACATATACAATTCACACACACCCGCCCCAAGGGAGAAGTTATGACTAGGGGTTCATTAAACTTTTCTATATCTAATCCCAAGGCATGTATAAAAGAACTCAAAATGAGAGAATGAGAGGCACTTGTATCAAATAAAACGCTAGCTAAGGATTGAGAAACTAAGATCGTACCATCGACAACCGTGTTACTGGTCTGAGAATCTGAACTTCTAGATGCCATTGCATGAACCTGCACTGGTGCCTTTCCTTTTCCTCTACCAACATTGCTAGGTCCTGGATTATTCTGCCGATGCTGCTGAGACGGAGACGACAGCACACTAGCTGCACTCAACGCTCGATACTGAGGGACGCTACGCTGAAAATGCTGCTGCTGCTGCCCTCGTGCAGAATATGAAAACTGCTGAGGAGAGAACTGATGATACTGCAACTGTAGATACTGTTGAGGCTGAGGTAGGGTCTAAGGCTGAGACTGACGACTAGCATCTTCTTCGGTCTGAGATCCAAGATGGGCACTCCTGATTAGGCAATTCCTCTTGATGTGTCCTGGCTGTTGACAGAAATGACAACGGAAGCTGTAGGGATTGTTGCGTCCGCTACCAGATGAACTGCTGTTACCACTGTTCGCGTCACCCTGCTTGTTCTTCCCCGGAGTTGGACGGCTACTGGTGCTCTTCCTACCTCTCCTTTATGATCCACCTGAAGCCTTTGCTCAATCCTCATAATACTACACATAATCATTCTCCACTGATATTGCTAACGACACAAGCTCTCTAAAATTCCTAAGTCGTAGAGCAACCGCCTGCCGCCGAATAGGAGCCTTGAGCCCTTCCTGAAACTTAATGCACATCTCGCGTTCTGATGCCACTGCTGATGGAGCAAATCTGGCCAACTCATTAAATCTTGCCTCATATTCCCGAACCGACAAATCACCCTGCTGTAACCTGTAGAACTCAGCTGCCTTCTGATCTCTATACCCCTGCGGAAAATACCGGTCATAGAACAGCTCTTCGAATCTGTCCCAACTGATATCACCACCGCGTTCCAAATGCTTAGCTTGTTTCCACCAAGTATTAGCACCACCCTTGAGCTTATATGCAACAAATTCCACACGGTACTCATCAGGCACACCAAGGGTATCCAAATGCTTCATGATCGAGTCTAGCCAATATTTTGCCAATTGCGGATCCCCATTACTATCAAAAGTCAGAATAGACACATGCTAGAATTTCTTAAATTACGTATGCCGACGACCAACATCAGAATCCTCTGGTCTAGCCCTGGCTGCCATCTGTCAAAAAGCCACAAACATAGACCTCATCATACCCTCATCATTTCTGAACTCGGTGTCAGCGTCGAACGACGTCTAGGTACCATCCTCTCACTTCTGAAAATAAAATTTTGGACTGTTAGAGGTATTTCATCGTCAAACCTATGTGTGCACAATTCTCAAGGTTCATAACCTTAGGCTCTGATACCATTCTGTCACGCCCCGGAGTACGAGAGGTGACGTGACGGATTATTTAAATTAATTAAAAGGAGAATTTAGTTAAAATCAAGAGTTTAGGGGTTAAGCTAAATAATAAAATATGGAAGTTTCAAAACAACATTTTATAAAAGAATTCCTAAACATTAAGCAAGTGAAATCATTAAACGAATATTAAAAATAATAAAGAACCGCGAGTATGGGTCCCACTGACCCACAACTTGTGCACACACATAGTACTGACAATATAATAATACAACCACAGTCCAAGCATAAAGAAAGTTAAAACATTACATGCCTTGTTTAATTTATACAAATAATCTACTAGTCCTCCTATTGCTTCTGAGTTATGTCCGTTGAATCATCTCTGAACCTAAGAGGAAATCCACCTAGAGGGGGAGAATTTAAAAAAAACAAACAAAATATGAGCAAAAGGCTTAGTAGGACTATATTTTAATAAATCATTTAATTTAAAGAAAAGTCTCACTATTTAGGAAATTATTTAAAAGAAACCTTAAATAAATAAATAAATTTAAATAAAACTATTTTTACCCAAAATAGTTTATTCAGTCGACCAGAAATATCATCATTTTCTTTTCCTAGGCAAACCACATGAATATCACCACCGTAGTGACCCAACTGGGTTTCGAGACTTGCCCCCAAGGTCGATCGCTACACGACCTGATCTTTGATATGGCATCATGCCCTTATATTCATTTCTATTATAATACAAAGTCCATTTACCAGATGTTTTCATTATCATTCATTATGAAGTTCATCGCAGTTCATGGCTTACAAAAATACAACCGATAAATCCCATTTTCAATCAACCGTTGAAAACATTTTTATAGAAACCCTTTTCAAAGCTAAATCATTTTGAAACTGGGCTACCAAAGAAAGGGTAGAAGTCCTACCTTGATACTCGTGCCAGTGTCCCACACCGAAATCCCGGCCCGCTATACGTTAGCTCCGTAGAACCCCGAACGATCCTAGATACACACTAAGTCGATTAATATCTAGTTTGAGACATTCTATATTACTAAACTATTTCATGATATCTTAGTGTGCCATTTATATCTTTAAAATCATTTTACAAGGTTAGAATTTCAATCGGGGTTCAAAACAGTAAAAACGGGTGAAAATCACAAAATGTTTCCTATGCCCTGTCGGCCTGCCGGACACCTGCTTCGGCCGGCCGAACTGTGCAGTTTGGCCTGTCGAAAATCAAGTTCGGTCGGCCAGACATTCTTCATGTTCAGCCTGCCGAATGGATGAGTCCGGCCTGCCGATCCTTTGAATCTGGCCCGTCGAACTGGAAAAACCCAGAAATCCCAGCCACGGGTTTCGGTTCTCCCAAAATCTAAATCTTGATTTTAACCTGTTTTTCTCAAATCTCAGGCATGAAAAATATTCATAGATGATAGAAAAATATAATAGAACACTTTTGAACTCATTTAAACAAGATTTAAACACAAAAATCCCCAAAATTTGAAAATAGGAGAAAATGAGGAAAAATAAAAAATCTTGAATTAAATCCGTTTTTCTTCAATCCAAGCTTAGATTCTAGTTTTTCTAAGTTCCTTTTACTCAAATCAAGGGTTTTCTAAGCTCAAACAAACTTAGATTTCAAAAATACATGAAAATTAAAAATTTAGAAAAAGTTTAAAAATCTCAAAACTAACCTCGAATTGAAGCTTCAACCCATGTTCTTGGTTGCTAAATCACGTCCTTGAGCCTCCTACTCGCTAACCCGAAGCTTGGATTCAAATTTGATCCAAAAATTTGAGGAAAAATTGAGAGAGAAGAGAGAGACCGAGAGAGAGATCACACGGGAGGGAGAGAGAGATCAAAGAGAGTGAGAGCTGAGAGTGAAGAGAGAGGAAGAGGAGAGAGAGAATAAATAGAGAGAAATGGTGGGCGATTTTACTGTACGAAAACCATGTGCCACCCACGGTTTTGAAAAACAAAATATTTTAAACATTTTACAAACTGTTGTGTTTTAAAACTCAAAACAACATTTTAAAACAATAAGAAATCATTAGAATTTATGAAATTAACAAAACAACCTAAAATTCAAAATTTATCCAAATGATCAAATTAACGTTGAAACATTAGTTATGACATACTAATTCATTATTTTACATTACAATAACATTAAATAAATTTCGGGGCGTTACACCCTAACTCATGCAAAATTCTCGATGAGATCGGCATGACGTCAACGTCATCGTCTACAAGGCCCTCCGTCGTCCACTGAGCTCCGCCGTCATCGCCATCAAGTCCATAGACCTCAACCAGTCCTGTGCTGACTTCGACACCATTTGGCGAGAGGCCAAGTTCATGTCCCTTCTTTCCCACCCCAACATCCTCAACGTCCACTGCTTCTTCACCATCGATCACTGCCTCTGGGTCGTAATGCCCTTCATGTCCGCCGGCTTCTCGTAGTCCATTATCAACTCCTCCTTCCCCGACGGCCTCTCCGAGCCCTGCATCACTGTCGTCCTCTACGAAACCCTAAACACCCTTTCCTATCTCCATGACCAAGGCCACCTCCACCGTGACATCAAGGCCGGGAACATCCTCATGGACTCCAATGGCTCCATCAAGCTCGCCGACTTTGGCGTCTCCAACTCCATCTACGAGTCGAATTCCTTCCAGGGGTGGTGCTCCCCTTCGTCGTCTATGCTCACTGACGTTGTAGGGACTCCTTACTAGATAGCGTCGGAGGTCATACACTCCCACAACGGGTATGGAATCAAGGCAGATATTTGGTCATTTGGGATAACCGCCTTAGAATTAGGCCATTGGAAGGCTTCTGTTTCCTCTGTCCAAGTCTCTGGTGCTGAAGATCACCAAAAGATTTCAGTTTTCAGACTACAAGAAGGGCAAGAACGAGAAGAAGACAAAGAGGTTCCCTAAGTATTTTAAGGAAGTGCTAGGGTTTGCCTCAACCAAGACACTTCCAAGAGGCCAACTGCTGAGAAATTGTTGAAGCATTTGTTCTTTAGGTATTATTGCAATAAAGGTTTGGATTATTTGGTGAAGAACGTTTTGCATGGCATGCCTAGTGTTGAAGATAAGTTCAGGATTATCAAGAACACTAGTTTGAATGTTGCGTCTAATCAAGTGATTAACAAGAGTAATGGTGATGAGAATGATGATGATGATGAAGGAATATTGGAGAAAAAGACAAGGATTAGTGGGTGGAACTTCAACGAGCAAGGGTTCGAACTCGACCCGATTTTCCCTAACAAGTCCAGGGACGATTCCGTCAGGAAACAGGTCCAGTTCAGCGGTGAAACTATAATTCAGAACAAGGGAGGTGGGTCGACAAACTCCAAGTTCAGTGAGGCAACCTTGCGAGTTGAGTGGGTCGAGTTTGAGTTCGCTTAGTCAAGTTATGGAGGAGGTTAATGCCTTCTTCAAGAGAAGGGTGGGGCGGGTCAAGCGAGTCACTACCTAGTGATAGTTGGGTGAGTCCATCCCGAGTTCAGTAGGTCAAGGAGGGACGAGCGGTGGTGTTATTGATAGGGATGTTGTTATGCAAGATTTGATTTTTTAGAGAAGGAACTTGGAGGAGGAGAGGCAGACCTTGACGCAGGCGTTTTGACTACTTGGAGTAGAGGAGGCGGTAGCGGAGGCGATGAGGGAGGGGGTGCTTGGAGCGGATGGTGGAGAGGCTGAGGTCGGAGCTGGAGAGTGACAAGAAGAGGAACTCGGAGTTAGAGTTAGAAGTGGAGATTCTCAAAATGCAGATTCAATGTGACGATTAATGAGTTTATAGCAAGAAAATATTGCCTATGACACGACATGTTAAGAGGAGATCTCTTCTCATATGTAGCATCTGTTAAATTAGTATGAGGCACTAATAGAGCACGACTAATAACGTTGTATTTCTAACATTGATTTTCATAGATCGAGCTTGCATATTTTCTCTTTAGCAATAATCTAAATTAGATAAATGTTGTGTTTAAAAAAAAAGGTTGTGTTTCTTTTCTTCGTTTTTCTTCCTTATTGCGGTGGTATGGAATTTTGTGACTTGAGTAAAATCTATGCTTTTTTTAGTAAAGTTGTCCAACTTATTAGTTCCGACATTACAGTGTCAAGCTATGTATTAAAGCAAAAGTAAACTATAGTGTAAAGCTCTCATATGTTACAGTATTTTAACTCCAACTATGTTTCCAAGCACTCTACTAGTATTTTGTATAAAGAATGTATTTGTTTTGCAATAAAGAGTATTTTTTCGTTATGTAGTTTTATCCTTTTTTAAGCTAATGTTGATGTCATGAGCAAGTAAATGCAGTTAGTGCAAGTAAATGTTGCTTTTAGTTCTAGCAAATTTAGAGCTGCAAACTTGTTAGAAGGGTTACAAATTAAGACTAGCGTGATCTAGTTGTTATATATGGTTGTGAGACGGAATTTTCCACCTTTTTTTTCTTCATTGAACCGTGCATTTGTTTACTCAAAAGCAGATCGATGATATATAGTTTAATTCTTTAAAATGTCTTTGTTTGAGTGAAGATTTCTTCCCTTACTTAAACTACATCTTTTCTTTATAAGGTGTTTGGAAGAGTGGTGCGAACCAGTGGTAGGAACCACTTTTACTGTAGCATGTGAGAGTTTTATACTGTAGCACCTTTTTTTATTGTTACTGTAGCATGTGAGATTTTTACATTGTTCATAACTGAGTTTGTGGTGAGAACTGAGTGGTTCCCACCACTGCCAAACACCCTCTAATTGATTCTGTGGGTGCTGAGCAATTTCCCTTTTTTTTCATCCTTTAAACTACTTGTTTATTAAAAAATATACCAATGGTTTGCCTTAAGGGAGCGAAATAAACAGAATTTTTTCTATAAATAATTAAAGTAAATAACAAGTTTAAAAATATTCATAGTAAATAGCAGTAAATAAAAAATTTATTAGATAAATCATTTTTTTACTCATAGTAAATAGAGTTTTTACCTAGTAGATTTTCTATTTACCTAATAAATAGTAATTGCTCTAAATATTCTCAAAATTTGCTTTTTACTTGAAAATAATTTTCTAAAAATACTATGTATTATAATTTTCACTATTTTAATTCTTTTATTTAGACCAATATTAATATGGGCTTCTTGTGCAAAAAAAAAAAAAAAGAGAGAAAATTATGTGTACCGTCACGTTTTTTGTAACAGCCGAGAATTTTTAATGCATTAAGTTAAGGATTATTAAGACAAAAAGTACAGTTTACGAAAAAATACTGTATAATAACATGAAAAATTATACAGTATTAAAATAATAAAGTGAAGGAAGTACACTGATAAAGTTGTGCAGCATAAAAATTACAATGCAAGAGTAAAGCAGTATAAAAATTAGACTATTTAAAGTCATGCAGTACAAAATTAGACTATGTAGACCATAAATTTCTTTTATAAAAGTGCAAAAATAATAATAAAAAAAGAAAATCACACAAAAAGTCAGCTCTTTCTCTCTCTACTTTCTCTCTCTACATTTTCTCTCTCTCTCTCCTCAAATCTCATTCAAGATTTCGACGTTTGTTTTCAACACCTCCACCACTGTTCGACTCAGAAATGAGTGGGTAGCAAAAGCCCTCGACCAATTTTGGTCCACCACCGTCGGAGAATCAAGATCGGAGTCTCCATTTTTGCCATCAATGTCGAGCTCTGACCTATAATGTTAGAGGCAGAATTAGGCAAAATTGACATCGCCATTGGACTCAGAAGGGTCGATTTAGGGGGGGTAGGCCCAAGCCTAGCTACCAACGGAGTCCGATTGACGCCGATCAACGGTCGGTCAACGTCGACTTTGGATTTTTGTGATCTAGACCTCCAATCGAAGATCTGAGACTGCCTCCTGACTCATTTCAACACTCTGAATGCGAAGGTGACCTTTGTTAGAGCTAATTCCACTCCAATGAAAATTGTTTGATACCGATTGCATGCGGATTGAGACGATTCAAACTACAGTAACAGAGTCTAGAATGACAGTTTCAGTAATGTATGATCTCCAGGAAGCATTCCTAGCCATTCATGGTCGCTCGAGGAGCACTACAAAGGATGCTTAGCGTATTGTAGATACAACGAGGTGCAACTTGACATGCTTAACTTGGAGTCCAAGTAAGTAGGAATCTTGCCTATAGTATGAGCCGTTTTAAAATAAATTGTTTTAGATGCTTTCATAAAAATTTATGAAATGCATGATCAGTGATTGTTACACTGTTTTATGTGAGAATGGGTTTTATAAGTTTACGAGGGTGATGAAAAATCCGTTAAGGGTAAAATCATCATTATTAAGAAAACGGCTAGAACGGTGTCGAACACTCCGATTTAGCATAACGTTATTAGATGAAAAATGTTCCGTAATACATTAAGTAATGAAATCGCTAGTAAGATGAGAGATTTAATAAGGGATGTTTAAGTAAATGAGACGTAAACCGATAGGTTACAAAGTTAAAAGGAAAAGCAACCCTGGTGGGTTACAAACCTAAGTGAAGGAAAGGTAAACCGATGGTTTATAAGGTTAAGTAAAGACAATGGTAAACGAAAGTATACTAGTCAAGTTAAAAGGAAAGAATGGTTAATGTTTACGTTTTATTATCAATCGAGTGGATTGATAATAAAGAAAGTTAACTAATAAGTCGGCTGCCGTTTGATCAGGACGTAAAGGCTGACTAATGGAAGGAAAAGGAACGGAATAGAGAACGCTAGAGCATAGTTCGGGTAAGTTCAGCCTTCACTTACAGCATGAAGTAAATAATTTCCAAATGCTTACATATACGTTTGTAAATGAGTTTGCAATTATTATGCAAGTTTCTTTTAAAGTATGTTTGCATTTATTCTGCAAAAAGTTTTAAAGTACAAAAGAAGATTTGC
The DNA here is from genome assembly GCA_025403435.1 of Artocarpus heterophyllus. Taxonomy (NCBI): domain Eukaryota; kingdom Viridiplantae; phylum Streptophyta; class Magnoliopsida; order Rosales; family Moraceae; genus Artocarpus; species Artocarpus heterophyllus. The sequence continues at coordinate 8,176,976 of CM046342.1, forward strand.
AATGAATTTGCAACTGTTATGCTTAAAGTCTATTTGCATATTGATATGCATAATATTTTTATAAAGTTCAAGTTATGATTTTCAAAGTATTTAAAGTATGTTTTGCATTTTGATAATGCATAATATTTTATAGTTTAAGTTATAAGTTTTATGATGCATTTGTTATGCAATAAGTTGCATTTGTTATGCAATAAATTTCAGAGTACAAATTATGATTTATAAAATGTGTTTGCGTTTTATGTTGCATTTGTTATGCAATAGGTTTTACATTATAAGCTATGAATTGCAAGCGTGTTTGCATATGATGTAATCGATATGCTCACTAAAGTTAATAAGAAGGTTACGTAAAGATAAAAAAAAAAAAGTGTTGTACCAACGTCTTTGTTATGAGGTAATGAAAGTAAAGTTAAAGTTTGACCTCCTAGATGTGAGGTACACGACCTCGAAGTTCGATGGTCTTAAGTCTTTTACAAGGGAAGCATCACGTTTATGATCTCATGATTAAAGATGTTGGTATGAACACTAAAGGATATAAGATAAAGAAAGTTAAGGAACGAAGATAGAAAGTTATAGTAAGATAATGAAAGTTAAAGAACGAAAATAGAAAGTTAAAGTAAGAAAAGAATGTTCATAAAATGCTCATAATTAAAGTTAATAATTGAGCATAAATGAAGTCATGCATTCTGATGTTATTTGAATGCCTTTTTATGAAATATTTATATGTTATGTTATGAAAGACATTTTGAGAAATGATTTACGTTAAATGTTTATGAAAAACATTTTCATGTTTTCAAGAAAATATTTATAAATGACGTTTTAAGAAAAACGTTCAAGAAATATTTTACAAAAAAACGTTTATGCAAAACGTTTCATAAATGTTTTATGGAAATCGTTTATGAAAAACGTTTTTAGAAATGTTTACGGAAAACGTTTATGAAAAACATTTTCAGAAATGTTTATGGAAAACGTTTTTTGAAAAATGTTTCAAGAGAAAGGTTTTTATGAGAAAAGTTTTAAAGCATGATTAAATGATTTGTGAGTTTATGTTTGAACTTACTGAGCGAAAGCTCATTAAAAGTTTCTTCATGTTGTAGGTAATTTATGGGTGACCAATAGAACCCGCTACAAGAGCTAGGTGTTACGGAGGACAAATGCAAAGATTTAGGTATAGATACCACCACTGTTTGTTTCCGCTACTCAAAGAAAAGGTTTTCCATTGTTTAATGTAGTGTTTGCGAAGTTTTAAGAAAATCAGAATTCTAAGAATTGTATTTAAAGTTCTAAGATACAGTTTACGAACTGTTTTATATAATTATAAAGTAAAGTTTTAAGCTATGATTTAATAAATGTTTCTTATTAAGTTTTAAGAAACGATTTGAAATGATTTTAAGGGTAAGTGTTGAGCGATGTCTTAACTTGAAATGCGACAGAGGTCGCATCAGTTTTAAAGAATTTTTTTTAAAAAAATTTATTTCAGTATTTTTTTTACTAAATAAATAAGATTACTATTTATAAAACGATGTTTAAGAAAGAAAAGTAACTGTCCAAAAAGGCGGGTCGTCACAATTTTAAAGCTCATATTTTTATGCCACGAAAACATAAAATTGAAAATGTATGCCACAGCCACTTTTACAAATAACTAGTCTATGATGCTTTAATTACTTTATTTCTTCCAACCAAAATCAACAAACCCAACTCTTTACTCCTCTTTCTCATTGATCTCTCTGCCTCCGCCCGTCCCCGGAGCTCACGCGCAGTGCCTGAAGATCGCCGATTTGGAGCTTGCGCTAGCTATGAAGCAGATCAAGCTTTCTCTCTCTCTGTGAAACAAACATCCTCCTCTGCTTTGACAGCGAGAGAATCCAGAGCTGCGATGAATACCTACTCCGATAGCAGCAATCTACGGCGTGATCGAGGCAGAAAGCTCCAATGACGATGCAGCCAGAGTTGGAACAGCGAGAACGGATGATTTCTAGACCGTCGAAGCCTTCTCTCCATCTCTCTTCGTTGCTCCCTCTCTTTCTCTCTTCGCACGACGATCGTCGAAGGAGAAAACGCTAAAGCTTCCGGGGCGCGACGATGCCGGACGATCTGTAAGAAAAATGAGATCCGCGACCACGAAGGAGAAAACCTCCATCGTCGAGCTCTGACGAACTACAAGGTAATTCTCTTGCAATTTTACTCTGCGTTATCGCTTTCATCCTCCATTGATTTTTCTTTCTTTCCGTTCTGGTAGCGCATTGAATTTTGATGCATGTGAGATAATATTTTTGGTATTTCTAAGTTTGGTGAAACTAAAATAAACTAAAATTGGCTTATTGATGTATTAATGCTCGTAGATAATACATACATACATATATATATATATATATATTGTGCAAACATATCTCATGAACTTGATCTCTGATGCATTCTGCGCAATGAAAAAATAGATAAAATTCTTACTGCCTATCACGTATCAATGGAATTAATTAAGTATTCTTACTCCCTCCAAATTGCATTGTTTTAATTTGTTGATGTCTTTCTCTTTAAGCAATCTTTTGATGCATGGAGGTTGTGTTGTCAATATACGCTTCTTATTCTTGCATTTTTTTTTTCTTTTTTTTTTCTTTCTTTTTTTTTTGTTGTAAGTGTACTTATCGTGGAAATGTCTTAGTATAACATGTGAGAGGTTTTTAAAAATGTCCCGTCAAGACATGTTGAAATGTCTTAATGAGACAAGTGGGAGGTTTTTAAAAATATCCCATCGAGACATATTGAAATGTTCTAGCAGACTATGTGAAACTAATAATCTCTTAATTTATTTTGTGGCATTTTAAGTTTGTGGCATAAGAACTTTTTACATTGTGTGCCATAAATAAGAATTGAATCCAAAAAAATGAATTCCTCAAAAAAAAAATATTAATATGGGCTTTATAAATAACTCATTAGAGAGAGATTAAAAAACATCAGAATTTAGAGTAAATGTTACATTTTTATTGAACTAAACGTCACATTTATTTTAACTACTAGTAAATATCAAATCTTTTGAAAATTTATTTGTTTTTCCTATTTCACCCTTATTTTTAATTACTATGTCCGAAATCTAAAAGAAATCCCCAAAATTTAAAACTGTCTTTTAGTCATAATCATCTTCCTCCGTCCCTGAGTGATCGGAGAGAAAATCCTTCCCCTGAATTTCTCTCTCTACAAAGCCCTTATTGCCCAACTCAAGCTCCTCCTCATCGCATCACCACAAACCAAAAATCTTATGCCGCCATTTCAACTTTAACGGATGGCCACTCCTCCGATGTCATCGCAACAAACTGTTTTTGGACCTCCCAATCGACATGTCCGTCAAACTCTGCATGCATTTGTTCGTTCTGCCCCAGCATGTTCTTTCTTCTTTTGCAATCAATAGCTATTCTTCTGCTGAAGTTGGGCCATCTCTGAACAAGTGACGTTGTCGATCATCCTCGTTTCTGATCTCCACAATGGCTTGATGGCCGTTTCAAAGGTGAGATCGACAGTTTTTATGGGCGAGATCAACGATTCTACATCGATATCGAAAGCTTCCTTTCCTCTAAGGAATCTTTCTTCCCTTGGCGACAGTGTTGTGCGATTCCCTTTCCTCCACCACTGGTCGTCGTAATGATATGTTTTGTCGATGAGTGATAAAGCAAGAGAGAGATAGAGAGAGAAATGGGGAAGAGAGAGAGGAAAGAAATTAAAAGAGATGTATTTGGTATTTTAGTCATATTAAAATATACGATTTATACTTGTATGCTATTCATTTAAAATTCTTAAAAGGCGCCGGATAGCTTGTATTTTTGTTTTCAAAAGAAAAAGAGAAGCATAAGTTAGAGTAACGATTGAAAAATGTATGAAAAAATGCTTTTTTAATTTCAAAAAAGCTTTTAAACTTATTTGATTAAATAAGTGAAAGCTCTTATTGTTATAAAAAATAATATCAAATAAGGATATAGATAGAATTTATAATATATTATTCATAAATATGACGTTAAAAAGATAAATAAAAAAGATTTTCATAAGCACTAAAAGGGTGGCTTATTCTAAAAGTGCTTATCAAAACCAAAGGCCTAAATAAGTTATTTATCCATACAAGCTCAAAAGTAGCTTTTAGGTTGAAAACACTAAAAGCAGCGTATTTTAAGCCATTCCAAATATGGTCTTAAAACTAAGGTTGTTCAAAATAACCAAAGAATTAAAACTAACTGAAACCCACCACAACACCCCCCACCCCCACCCCCCACCCCACCCCACCCCACCCCACCCACCCACCAAAAAAAAAAAAAAAAGTTCCAAATTAAAAACCAATTGCTATCGGTCAAAAACCCACTACCCACTTAAGTTTGATAGTTGGTTATTGCAAGAGGTTTTTTGACCAGACCGACGGACGAAAGACTTCAATAGTTCTTTAAAAAAAATATAAATTTAATAAAAATTACATAATACATTCATATTTTGTTTAATAATTAATACTACATGTACTTACAGTTCACAAAATGCAAAATGTATATACTGTATATGTCATATTATTGTTATTATAATTTACATATTAAATAATATATATCATATTATTAGTATACCTTGCATTTGGAATTTTAAAAAATATGTAAAATTAACTAGGTTATCATATGTAGTCTGGCTGGTTACTAACTTACTATTGTTTAAAAACCTACCACGAAACCAACCGCCACAAACCGACTATCATCAGTCAAAAACCAACCAAATATCTCTTACAATCCAATCGATGCTCAGTTTATATTTCTCAAACTGATCGCCATCGGTCGGAAATCGACTAACTAAAAACAAAAAAAAAAAAAAAAACCAAACGGTGAACACCCCTAGTTAAAACATCTACCTTATATCCCTTTTCCTCCTTTAAAAATTCCATTCACTTCATGGCATGAAATGTTGGTCTTGGGCTCAAGAAAAGGTTGTTGCAAACATTAGTTTCAAGGTAGTTATATAGACTAACTGTGTGTTTGGCATGTTGGTCTAAACTGCTCAATCTAGTTACAACTGTGACTGATGTTTGGCCCAATATGCTTCAAAGCCCAATGGTCTATTTGCAGCTCTAACCCTACCTCTCAGTTCTAACCCTAGTAGTTTCCAGTTTTTAGGGCGTTTCTCATATTATGATGAAGGAGATTACAGATTACAAGAGAAGTTTCTCACACACTTTCAAATTGTGCTTACCAAAACTCTCTTCTATCTAGCACCCTGTGGGAATTTTTCTCTCTCAAGGATAGAGCTCTCAAGAATTATGTCTCACACAAAATAATGCCACTCTCAATGTCACACACACCCAACCCTAGCCACCTTATGTCTATTTATACCCAAAGGAAGAGAAAAATAGCAACTAATGAGAAACCCTAGTAGTTTCTCGTTTTTAGGGCGTTTGAGTTCGACTTTGACTCAAAAATATCGCGCAACACAGTGCTTCAGCGCCGCGGCTCTCGAAACGAGCGCTGCAGCGCTCCCCTACAGCGCCTAGGCGCTCTTGTTCCAGTGCCTAGGCGCTCTTGTTCCAGGGCCGTGGCGCTCTCCTTGTAGAGCCGCGGCGCTGCCTCTCTGCCTCACAAGTGCTGCGTTTCTTCTTTTTTCTTTCCTTTTTGCTCGAGTGTTGACTTGATTTGGGTCCACATTTGTAACAACTTATTGTCGTGTATACTTAATTTTGGTTGTCGTTTTGTATGTACATGAACTGTAGATACATTCGTTTTGTACGCGTTTGTGATCTGTGCAAATTTCCATTATGTGTTCTGTGCTCCGAGGTGCATTGGACTCACTGTCGTTCCATTTATATTTTAGGGGGATCCTTTGTTGTTATTTATGCACCTGTATTGCTGAATAATGCTTTTTTGGTTATGTTTCTGATAGCTGATTCATGTCGTTTATGCTCATTTGTTGTTGCAATCACATTATCATTTGTTAATGATTGCGATCCGTGCAAATTTCCATTCTATGTTCTATCATTTTCTGCGTGTTGGTGACATGTGTCAATTGTTATTTGTGCAATGTCATTTGGAGTGTCATACTCAGTGTAATCCATGTCATCCCATAATCTTCTTGAACTTTGTTTTGCAGACCTTCATTATTCTGTGCCCTGTTTAATTGTCGTAGCCCAATTTCCCTATCACTTATTAGTCCTTTTTTCCCTCATCCCATGTTGTGCTAATGATTATGGATTCTGCTATGAAAAACTGTGAAATGACCTGCTTTGGATGCATGGCTGCCACTAGAAGGTTTCTAACAAAAATTATAGGTAATGGTAACAGGCTGTAATTTGTTTGACTATTGACATTAAAAATGTGTTGTTGTATTGTTTAGCACATTGTTCTTACATTTCTAGTTATATTGTTAACTGCATTTGTTTAATTTTTTACAAAGATAGCTGTCCATGATGGACACTAGCTGTTGCATATCTACAGACTAGAATAACAACAAAAGTGGGATAGGTATAGATGACGAAGATTTCCTTGTGCGTATTGTTGCTAATCTTGAGCAACGATGACGGGCTTATAGGCCACAAAAATGTCTTATGCACATGTCCATATTAACGGGAAAAATGAAGATGTCGGGAATACTTAACAGTCATGAAAGACTGTTGTCTAGCAAAGTGAGAATGACACACAACCAATTTTTAGCTTTAAGTCAGATCTTAGAAGAACACACAACCTTGCATTCTTTTGACGAGGTCAACATCAATGAGAAACTCATGATATTTATGCATATTATGTGCCATGCCATATCGAAGCGAGAAGCACAAGATCATTGGCAACACTCAAGGGAGACAATATCTCGCTGCTTCTCAGAGGTTTTATCGTCAATATGTTTATTACGATCTCAATGCATTAGACTCCCAAATTACAACAAAACATCAAAGCTTATTTGACATAATCAAGAGAAGCATTCAAATTACTTCGATGTAAGTGTGAACACTTTTTAAAAAGCATATCCAGTATAACAAAATACACTACGAGTAGTAATTCTCATTTTATTCAGTCATGTGCAGGTGCAATTGATGGTACACATGTTTCATGTGTACTGCCATCATATGAGCAAGCAAAATATCATAATTGAAAGGGGTCATTGTTGTTTAACGTGTTAGCAGCATGCTCATTCGATATGCGATTTACCTATGCTGTCTGATGGGAGGCATTCATACATGATTCACGTGTTGCAAGATGCAATACAACATCATGCATTTCCAATTCCACTAGAAGGTAACATTATGTGTCATCCGCTTATTAATTATGATTTTATGCATACATTATTTTTTTATAACATATTTGCTGTATTATTGTTTGTAAGGAAGTACTATTTAGCAGATTTTGGACATGCAACTCGAAGCTATATGCTTACACCATACCAACGAACCACTTATCATTTGCAAGAATATATGAAATGCGGCATTGGTTTTAATTCACTGGAAGAGTGCTTTAACTTCAAACAGTCATCGCTAAGGAATTGCATCGAAAGAACATTTGGTGTATGAAAGGCGCGATTCAAAATTTTAAAGCAAATGAGGAGCCATACAATTGTAAAGCAAGCGTTGATTCCAATTGCTTGTGCGGTAGTCCATAATTTCATCGCTATATGCACTAGGAAAAAAGACACCAACGATTGAGTTTCATGGGAAAGATGATAGCCTTTTACACCACTTCGACAATGATGTTGTTCCAATATCTGTGTTACAAGAAGAGAACACCGACTTCGACAACAATAGTCATGATGATATTGATGAAATCCCAGGTGACCATGCATCTACAGATGAATACCAAGGTGGAGAGATGATGCAAGAATATAAGGATGCTTCGGCCCAACAAATATGGGAAGATCGCCAAAGGCGACGAATACAATATTAGACCTGAAAGGAGCCACTTATTTATGTAAGGAAAAGGTGTAAATTATCCATCGAGTAATGAACTTTGGTTCGGCTCTAGAACATATCAACGATAGATTTTCGTTTACAAACATTCCTATACCTAAATATTTTGGAATAAGTTTTTTGAGATTTTAACCTTTTTTTTTGGAAAATTATGGTACAACGTGTATCAATGACTGTGCAAAAAAATGAAAAAAAAATTATTTGACAACATCATAATGAAAAAATCATCCAATTTTTTTTTAAAAAAATATTAAGTATTTTTTCCATGATATATAATAATTACAAAAAATTAAAAAAACCACAAATATTCAACTTGTGGTTTTAACTACAAAAACATTCAAACATTAGTTTCAACACAAATGGTTCACACCACAAATTTTATAACATTATCAAACATCAGTTACAACTACAATTATGGTTCTAACCTATAAAGTTGATAATGGTTACAACCAATAGTTTACACTACCCTGTCAAACACCACATAAATATAACTATAACGAGGGGCGTTTTTATCCCCTATCGATGGAGTATGACCCAGAGGCTAACATTCAATCTCAACAAAGGTGTACATAGATCCTACCGCACCTAATTGAAATGTAAATACAATTAAAATAACAAAAAAACCCCGTTATTTCAAAAGAAAATAATCAATCAAATAAATTGAAAAGCATAAAAGCCGCTGCCTCCTCCCCAAAAGCCACCGACGGAAAGACCGTGGCGAAGATTTAGTGGTGGAGCCTCACGGACAATTTAGTCGGTTGTGAGTTTGGCGCTGATTTGTTTTCTGCAAGTTGTTGCACTAATGGATTTCGTTGGAGATTTTGTTATGCAAAGGGTCGTCAGAGGTTTTGATAGCGGCCGATTCAAGACGGACTTTTCTGGACAACAAGTACAATAGCGCCGCTCTAACTTGTCGGCTCTGCAATTCGTTCACACAGGTGGTTGATGGAGATCAATGAAAAAATCCAGGGAAACAGGCAGATTAAAATTCCAACAACAACAATGGTGAGAATATAGTTTTTTTCTGGGTTCGAATCTATGGAATTGTTCAGTTTTAGGAATTCAAAGAGCCAAATTGCAAGGGTTTTGTGCAAGTCTAGGTTTGATTTAGGTATTGTCGAGTTTTGTGATTTGCTTAGCATGGGTTTGTCGATTGTTTGGTGATGAAGGAATTGAACAATGGGTTTCATGTGGCTGGTGAATAGTAGCGCGAGAAAGGATTTAGTTTGCTTTGGTTTCAGGTTTTTTTTTTTTCTTTGCCTGTTTTCTTTGCTTTGTTTTCCTTCTCTGTCGGAGCTTGATGAAGACGAAGAGAAGTGAGATCTGCTTTAGCATGCCCGACATCAACAAAGATCCGATTTTGTTTTCCTCCTCTACCGCGAATCCAAGTCTCGTCGTCGGGGAAGGATGTTGTCGGAAGAGGGCGAATGTGCCGGCGCCTTTGTCGGAGGGGGCACCTTCGTTGGAGAGGGCTTCCGAAGTCAGAGAAGACAGGAGTTTTCTCCTCTATTTTTTATTTTTTATTTTTTATTTTTTATATTTTGGTTTCTTCAGCATGTTCATTATTGTTACCCACAACCAAGACTACTTAGTAACTTATAGGCTCACTTCATAGTATTCGTTGACTAAAATTGTGTGGATCTTATTTCGTTCTCCACCGGTGGAGAAGAACAATGCCCTCCATCATAGACCTCCCCAAAATGGGATGTGGAAACAAACTATTTTATTGGTTGTTTGGCATACGGTTCTCACCACAAACTCAGTTATCATAGACTTCATAGCATTCGTTGATTAAAATCGTGTGGATCTTATTCCGTTCTCCACGGTGGAGAAGAACAATGCCCTCCATCATAGACCTCCCCAAAATGGGATGTGGATACAAACTATTTTACCGGTTGTTTGGCACACGGTTTTCACCACAAACTCAGTTATGAACAGTATAAAGCTCTCACATGTTACAGTAATAATTAAAAAAATTGCTACAGTGTAAAGCTCTCATATGCTACGATAAAAGTGATTCTAACCAACGGTTTTTATCACCATTCTAAACGCACTATTAGTTTGAAGTATTTTGTTGAGGGTTCGGAAGACTTCACTTTCGTTCAAGAGAGTATTATTTTAAGACCCGCAAGGAAATATTGGACTTGGATTTTTGACATCTACACCACAAGATCCAACAAAGGCCCTCGTATCAGCTGGATACCCATCCTGTTCCAAAGCCATGGGTCAAAGTCAAAGAGAAGTTGTGCATTGATGGGAGAAAATAATAAATTCACCGAACAAAAAAGAAGGGGATCGGCCATGAATACGTCTGACGCCTCAACAAAAGCACCAATAAAAACCTAACAATTGAGTCCCCTATTGTGACACTATCCCCAGTAGATGTCCTTAAGTAGTTTGGCTTCCACGTAGCGTGTGTATGTGAGAGAATCAGAGAGAAACTTGTAACGCCAGTGAAGATGTGCCCAAGATTAGATATACAATATTAAGGGGATGTTTGGCAGTGATAAAGCCACTTAATTTTTACTATAATCTTAATTATAAATAGTATAAAGCTCTCATATATTATAGTAACAATAAAAAAATATGCTACAGTATAAAACTCTCACATGCTGCAATAAAAGTGATTTCTATCACTGGTTCCCACTAACCTTCCAAACACCCTATAATACTTCAAAATCGAGCACGAGACAGCAAAGTTATTGCAAACTCTTTCTTTGGAGTAAGAATACGGTACATTTAACTTTGAAAATTTCTTACCACCAAAAAAAAAAACCTTTTTATGGGTATCTATTTTTCAACCATGAGATGATTAATTTTGGTTTAATTTAACATTTTTTAAGTATGTATCACTGGTAGAGATTCCAATTAAAAAAGTGCCCTTTAATTTTTTAGTATATTTTCAGTTTAGATCTTAAATTTTAGATGAGGTTTGATAATGATCTTATCTTTTTATAATTTTTTACTGTTTATAATTTTTTTAAGTCCAAAATTGGTTTTTTTTTTTTTCAGATGTTAAGGTATTTTTTAACTCAAAAAATCACTTTATTAACTTATCTTTTAAAAAAATAACTTTGATTCTTTGTGTTTTTTATATATTAAAATGGTACCTTGACATTTTAAGAAATATTACCCTAGTTCTCTGAAACCTTTTTTTGGAATATGAAATGTCTTTTATCCCTTTTTAACCTGTTTATTTTAATGGCTTGAAATTAGGAAAGACAAAAAAATATAAATAAAAATTATTCTTGTGTCTAAAAATCAATAAATAATATTTTTCAGTTATTTTCTTTAATTTTAGACCAATTGAATGAAAAGAAAAAAAGGGTATAAGAGACATTCTATGTTTGATTTAAAAAATATAAGGGTAGCATATTAAAATTTTACATATATATATATATATGTATATATATATATATATATATATATATATATATATATAAAAGGAGAATCCGTTTCTCCCTAATGTTGAAATGCCGAAACATTTCAACGTTGGCCTTTTTTTTTTTTTTTTTTTTTTTTACTTTTTCAGTTTTTTCTTTCTTTTTTCTCCCATTTTTTTCCCTATTTTTCTACTTTTTTCTTACTTGTTTTTTATTTTGTCCTATTTTCATACATAATAATTTTTTCCTTAATTTTTTTTACTCTTTTTTAACATATTTAATACGCATGCGCTCTTTTAGTAGTATTATAAAAATCACATAAGAACTAAAATGTGTTTTCTTAATCATTCATAAACGATGTAAAATGTGGGATATCATGCATAACCTCTAGCACTTTCTTTTTATCCTCACTAATCATAAAAATATTGTAACCAACCATTTACACTAACCAGAACACTTTACCTCTTCTTGCCTCTCTCTCTTTATCAAACGTAACAAAGTAATTATTATTATCCAAGGATGACAAATTAAAAGCTGAGACTACTATTGATAAGCTAGCTAGGAATCACATATCATAATCACGCTACTAGTACTGCCACAAAATGATATCTCTTCAAATAAACCGATGAGTAGAAGATACGGCACCATATGTTTGCACTGCGGGTAAACCCTGCAACTTTGGTCGCATAACCTTATGAAACCACAGCCCATATTTGGCATCAATTCAAATGGGCTGGACTGATTGGCCCTTTGAGTCTCTCACCAGAATCTCAACCAAAATTATGCTTTATGTATGGATAGGATCTTTTGTGTATGCGCTTCTTCTGATGAAACTCTCCCTCCTTTTTTGCCAGAAAATGAAAACGAAATCTAGGGTGGCCAAAACACTGATCACCTTGGTCTGTAAATCGATGCCCTTTTTTCTTCACATCAATGAAACCAAGTATATATATAGCTTATGGAGTTATATGGGACCAAACTGAAAAGCAGATCACCTCGTAGTAAGTAGTAACTAGCTATCTAGACATTATATTTAGGGTGTTTGGGGTTGTGATTGAAGCTATAAATTATATTTAGGGTGTTTGGGGTTGTGATTGAAGCTATTCAGTATCAATCGTTAACAGAATAAAACTCTCACGTGCTATAGTGTACGGTTTTAATCATAAAGTTTTAACTCTTCCTTCAAATACTACAAATATATACTTTTATAACCTGGTTGGTTCTCTGCTACAAATTGTGTTGCTTTGAACAATTTCTTATTTTAATTGAAAATTGAATTTGAATTGTATAGTTTAAATTTTGATTTGGATGTGTAGTCAAAATTTAACTCTAAGCAGGAAATAAAATCTAAATTGTATTTTGTTAGGTGTGGAGAGCATAGTGAATTGGGCTAATTTTTCCTATTTAAAAATGGTTTAAGTTGCCCAAAAGAGGAGGGAGGTAACTTTAAACTGGACAACAAAACTATTTAAATAGTCCAGATTATTGACTTGTCAAATGTTAGTACAAGCTATGCTCACCATTTGGACTTAGTTGAATGCTTCGAAATAGAGAACCATAAAGAAAGTTACATCTTAGAAGCCCTTTAGAGGATTCTTATGCCATAAATAATTGATGACAAGCAAAAGGAAATAGAGATTTGGCTTGGAACAACATATGCTTTGTTTGGAAAGCACTGTTAGAAAGATAAAGTTCAATATACTATAATGTAAAGTTCTCATATGCTACAGTGAAAGGTAAAAATTTGCTACAGTATAAAACTCTTACATATTATAATTTTTAAGTTCCAAACACACTCATAAGTTAACCAAAAGAAGTAGGGTTGTGAAACATAAGTCATAAAAAATTAGTTAAGCATTTAGTTCCTTTTTCTATTAATTTTATTCCCATCAATTTTTCAATCAAAAAGTCAAATGTGCGTTAATGAAATAAAAAGAAAAGACGGTATGAAATTACAGTATCTCAGTGTGGGAGCCAACAGATTATTTTAATATCATAATCATTCTAGCTTTCTTTGGTCGTGTGAAATAAATTATAGGAAATGACGATGTCATTTTTAGTCCTTTGGCTATAAGTTATAAGATTTTATTTTGATCTATCACTTTTAAAACATCACATAATGATTATAGCAAGAAACGATTTTGACAAAATATAACGGAAATGTGGTAAATGTATGATCGTGTATAATAAAAATTTTTCTCAAAACTTTTGTAAAACATTATAGATTATATTAATTTTACACATAAATAAATATATATCAAATACTTTGCTTATTAGAACGAACGAAGATGAACCGAAAATAAAGGGATTGCAAAGGATGTTCTCTATTAACGAAACCACTGTCTTTTTTGCCTAGTCCTCAGCATCAGATGGACAAACTAGTGGACATTAGAAGAATATGATTTCTAATGATCACTGTACTAGCTTTTAGTCTCTTGCTAATCTCAACACATGAGCAAAGCAGCACTCAAATAGAAGAACTCTTTTTCTCTTTCTTTCTCTCTTTCTACATGCCTATGTAAGGGTATTTCTATAGAGTACTCTTAGTCTCTTCAAGATTCATAAATATATCTCTAATGAATAAAGAAGGCCTCTATTTATATAGAATAATAGAGCCAATTAATTTTAGAAAATCTTCTTATTTTAATTTAATATCATAAATTTAATTAAAATAAAGAGTAATTTGCATAAGTGGTCCCTTAACTCTTTAGTAGGTGATACTTTGATCCTTTTTTTTTTTAAAATTTTGGCAAAATGATATCTCAACTCTTTAACCTTTGGTGATTAATGGACAGTCCATCAAAATCTATCAAAAACCTAATAGAAACAGGTATATGCTTGTCATGTGACCTAATATTAAAGGCCATAATACTAAAATCACACAATTTTATATTTTTAAAAAATTAAATTAAAAAAACCAAAAAAAACCTAAAAATTATAAACAACTGAAAAAAACCCAAGCTCCTCTAACTCTGGTATTCTTGGCCTAGTGGCTCTTGGTTTTTGAAACCAGGTTGTCAAGCTCCTCCTCGTTGGAGACCATATAAACAGCCCGATCTGGAGGAGATTGGTGAAGAAAATGGTTGAGTGAGGCAACGAAGGAGGTTTGGGGGTTGAGAGTGGTGGTGAAATCGTGGGGATGGGGTGGTGCTCGGGGAGTCAGATAGGTGGCAAGATCGCGTAGGGACTCTGACCACCATCCTAGGTAAGGTTGCCTAGGCATGGGACGGAGGAGGCATTGTTGGAGAGCTACTAGATCTGATAATTGTACCATAGATATTTAGATCTCTTCAGCATGAGCACTCTTCCATAGTTCTAAACAATCCCTCTTCCATGCTAGGGTGCAAATCACTACAGCCACGAGATGAAGACTGGTGACAAAGACCCAATCCCTTGCCTCTAAATGAGACCTCTTCATGTATTCCAACCATGGCATGGTGGAATTACAAGAGGAGCATTGTGATTTAGGTTGAACCTTCAACATGGAAACTTTAAGAACCCACTATCATAGTAGATGCATGCTAATGATGAAGACTAAATCTTTGCCCCCTTCTCTTGCCATAGTGCGTTGTAGTGAGACAAATGGTGTGATTTGGGACTTGGGCGGTGGAAGACGAGGGCTTAACGGGTTATTTGATGACACAAGTGGTGGGAACGGGTCGATAAGAGAAGTTTAATTTTTAGTTTTACAGATTTGATTTTATTATAATTATTTTTAAAGTTAGTTGATGTTAAAGAAATTAATTTGAGGGCATTTGTGTCTTTACACAAAAAATGAATGCAAGTGATGGTCATGTGCTTGAATCCATCCAAAATTTATCAAAAATAGATGAAAGCCCATTAATCACTAAGGATTAAAGACTTGAAGGATCGTTTACTAAAATTTAAAAAAAGGGGACCAAAGTGTCACTTATTAAAGAGTTGAGGGATCACTAATACCAATTACTTGAAAATAAAAAAGAAAGAAGTTTCCTTTTCCTGGTATTGTGATAGGCGCCACACACAGAGAGATTCTTTGTGCATGTGGCACCATCTCTCACACAATGCAAGTAAGGATATTACTTGTTACCCAACCTCGTTTGTTTCCTTCTTAGACTTTCCATATTTGAGTTAAATCATATTTATTCAAAATTAGAAATACTATTTATGGAAACTTTACAAACAAGTTTTTATGTGCACAATAGACTTTCCCTTGATAGCATAGATGCCACACATAGTGAGACCCTCTCATTATGTGTGCCACCCATATAGTGGGACCCACCCACTGTGTGTCTTTCAAAATTAATTATTTTATTTTATTTATTAAATAATCCAATTATTAAACAAACATAAATTAATTCATAATTAATTTATTAAATAATCTAATTATTAAATAAATATAAATTAATTCATAATTAATTTATTTTGAGTGATATTTAATTTAGAATTTCATAATTCTAAATTAATTATTTAAGCCAATAATTCTACTTGTCTAAACAATATTTTACAAGGATGGCGAAGGACTAAAGGACCCATAATTTCAAACTCCAATAAATCTAATATATTAATTAAAATTTTCAATTAATATATTACTTTTTTATTAATTCTAACATAACTCTACTAAATCCTTGGACTTGTACTCTAGAAATTATAGATATTTAATTACTTATTTCTTAGAGTCATCTATTTGATATAGTCATAATTAGGGCTAGGTAATATCCATTAACCTGTCTAATTACTTCTTTATCCTTGAGTGCCATTGATCCTTTAATAAATAATGAATTGATGAACTTAATCATGAATTAAGAACTTTTATTATTCAAGCCCCGAATTAATACTCAGGAGAATTATTTATCTGCTTATCCTTAGAGAAGAAATAGATTCCATCTTGTAATTGTCACGACCCAAAACCAACGATAGTAACTTATTTGAAAGAATTATTTTTGAAAGATCTAAAAAGTCAAAAATCACTGGAAACTGAAGTGGGGCCCAAAAGTCTTAAAAAAATAAATCAAAATGCTCTAGAGTTTTCAATACCAAATAAAAGAATTAAAATACGAAAAGATATTTTCAGATGAAAATACACGAAATTTAAATGAATGTTTATAAAATAAGTGAAAATATAGTTGCGCAGCTTTAGTCAAAGTAAATAAAATAAATTCAAATAACAAATAAAAATAAATGTTCAATCATCTGCTGGGAGTCTATGATTCTATGTATTATCCATGCACCAATGAAGATTTTTAGGAGGAAGCACCAACGAGGTAGTGAGAAGCATCGACGAAATCCATGACACCGATGATCAATCGACTAACCTACAAGAGGAAAATAGGGGGAGTGAGCACACAGTGTCCAGTAGGAAATCTATTACTCACCTCTCGGTTTTTCTCTCTATTAGTATATTAACAATAAGATCATAATAAATAAAGATTATAATAAGTTCCATCATGCCCCATATGAGTACTCCATATCCGTTATGCCCAGAAGGAGCACCCTGTGAGATAGGCCAGATGGCACCGACCCCGAAGGAACACCCTGTGAGATAGGCCAGATAACACCGATGATACCAAAATGTGTATGTCCGTTGTGCCCAACAAATGAGCACCTCGTGGGACATAAGTTTGAGATTCATGTTGGATGGCCTGAAGTATTATCCAATGGCACCGTGTAAGATCTCAACATTTATAGGACCTAGTTATAACCCATCTATCTACTAAAGACCCATCCTAAATCATTCTACCTACGTTAGTCAGTTTTTGATGAAATTTCGGTAGCAAAACGGCTAATTTTTCTAATCTACATAAAAACAATTTACAAATACATTATGGTGCGCCTTAACTTCAGGACGCACCACCCAGAGCAGTTTATATTAAGTCAAATAAATATTTCACTCCGACCATCAAATTTTCAAGACCAACCTTAAACACATTTCAGTTGGCCATTATCCTAAATCAACAATAATCATATAGACAATCAATAGGTAGAGAATCCAACTCAGATTCACAATGCATTTAAAGGTGATTCAATAACAACTTTTAAATAATAATAATAATAATAATAATAATAATAATAATAATAATAATAATAATAATAATAATAATAATAATAATAATAATAAGTGCAAAAACCATCTATCATTTACATGAATAATAAGACAACAACAACAACCGCTAACTAACCATAAAAACAACAACAATAATTGTCATAAAATCAATAACAAAAACAACAATAGTAATGATAAGAACAAAAACAAAAACAACAACAATAATAATATGATTTGGTAAATAATATTTTCAAATCCATATAATTTAAATTCATATTCCAATATGATTGGCTAATGAATAAAAATACCACAAGAGATGAGTAGTAGAATCCTAACCAGCTTAGCCAATGAAGCTTGGTGGCAAAGAGATTCGGAGTGTAGTCGTCCGTTGAAACTTTGAATTGTCAATCATAGCCTTGGGAATTCCATCTCGTAAAATCTAACACCACAAAAGTGTCCAGAATGTCAAAAATAGGCTGGAATGACTTCTTTCCCGATTCGGTGGTCGGGTTCAATTGTTGACCGTCGTTAACCAAGAGTTGACTGGCATTGACCAAAGTTAACTGGCGAGACGGCAGCTAAAACAAAACAAGGCTCTCGACGAGAGGATCACCTTTCCAAAGTTGGTTTTCTAAAACAAAGCTCTAGTTGCTAGAAAATGAAGAAAGATTGGTAAGGAGGGGTGGTAGGGGTTCCGAATTTCCAGCAATGATTCAGCTGAAAAGGGATAGGGTCTTGTTCTTCTCGATGAAAGGAATCTAATGGTACAACTAGCCGGAAGAATGGGGACTGGACGACAACAGAATCACGTAGAGAAGTTTGAAAACTTTAAACTTCCTATGGCTCTTCACAGCGGCCAGTGGCGAGTGACGGATCTGTAGACCAGCGAGTGCAACTTTAGGCGATGGCAGTAGCGACGGTTAGGGCGTGTTAGTGGGCGACAGCCAGAGATGGTTAGGCGGAAGGAGGCAAAGGGGGCGTGCTCTTTGTGCACATTGTGGCGAAGAAGAAAAAAGAAAAAAGAAAAAGAAAAAAGAAGGAAGAAAAGAAAAGAGGAAAAAGAAAAAAGAAAGAGAAAAAAAAATAGGGTAGGGAACGTAGGGAAGATCTGGTCTTTATGACCAGAGTTTTTTTTTTTCAAATAACTTTCTAGAAAAATATCTAGAATAGATTTCTACCCCAAGGTTACCAAAAAATTTAAATAGGCCCAAAAATTTGAATTTTTTTTTAATTAAAAACCAAGGGTTTCACAGTAATATTAACATTATGGGCTACTTACTTCATCATGCCTTCAAGATACAAGGAATAAGATTTGATGCTCAAATCCATACCGAGTAAATAAAAATACATAAATCCCTAAATAGGAGTCTGTTAATAATTCAGGATTAAGATCATCTTATATATGACTATTGGTCGATGAGATTAGAACTTATTATATTTAACAGAAATTATTAGCTGTTCATATCTTGTCATGTCCCTGTCCTACATAATCTTATCATGTACAATGTACTTATTAATGGCTCATTACTTAACAGTTCAGACAATACCGTTCTATTCTTATTGGAAAATGACTTGTACTAGTAACGCTCAATTAAAGATTCTATATTTTAATTAAATAATTAATTATATGTTACTGACCATTTTAATTATCATCCTTAAGTATTATCCTCTTATGTATAACGTTTATATATAATATTTAAGGTCACATAGATAATTATGAAAACACATATATAATATATAATAAATAAAATAACTTTATTATTTATAAATATGTCTATTACAAAAACATCATATGTGTTATGGATATCTATCCTAACATCTAGTTTGTATGATTTTACTATTAAATCTCAATGAAAAAAGGTATATTGAGAATTATGTACAATTTAGTAGGAATATTATTATTAATTTTTTTCAATTTTACATCTTAAAACAAGACCGTAAGAGTGAAGACTTGACTTTTTCCGCATAAGATTTTAGGAATCTAACGAACAAAATAGTTAATTGGAACCATTTGAAATATTGGAGACTCGTTTTAAGATGTTTAAAAGTTAAAGAACAGAGTATATTGACCTTGGCAACTAAAAGTAAGTTTAATTCCAAATCATAGTATGGAGCCAGTACACGCGGCCTTATTAAAGACAAAGCATGAATAATTGGATCTTTTTTATTCCTAAGGAATATTTGATGCCTGTCGATTTGGACCAGAATTTTGACTGCGTTCAGCTGCATATAATAATATGAATTTTACTGGCAAAAGGCATTTACAGTTTTGGCACTAGTACTCCATTCTTTTCCAAGCTTTCATCAGAGTGTACTGGTTACTAATTAGGTTGCTTACCAACAAGGTCTTAAGGGCATTACTGACACAATATAGTAATTATATATATATATATATATATATAGAGAGAGAGAGAGAGAGAGAGAGAGAGGGGTTGTATCCTCCATTTACGTTCTTAGTTAACAATATAGAACTATAAAAAAGAAAAGAAAAATAGCTTTTGAATTTGAAATTAAAATAATGTGATAATATTGACAGAGATTAGGGAATATATATCAGAATAATTATTGTAAGCCACGTGTCAACATCGGAGATAAGTTCAAAAAGTTACCAATTAATTCCGCTTGTGCATGCGTGCTTAACGTCGGGACTGAACCAAGTAATTAGTCCCCTCCATTTCTCTCGACTAAAAAATTACTCATTATACATATTAGATAATATATAAGAGAGAATATTATATATTATATATAATGTATTATACTTAGATAAAGAGAAGTAAAAGAACATCCACAAGATATTTGTTGGATTCAGAAAAAATTATAGATATGACCCTGGCAGGTTCTATAAATAGTAAGTGGTGACCAAGCTTCCAAGACATTTTAGAGGACACCCCTTCAATGGGATTTTCTGCCTCTTGTTTATAAATTTTATGGCTTTATTTGCTCCAACTCTAATCACCTCTCTCTCTCTCTCTTTGATACTCAAAGCCATCACTCTTACCTTCACCACCATTTTTTTCCTCAGGTCTGTAGTACTTTGTATTTTTTTTCTTCATAATCTTCTTCAACTTGGTGTGTATTATTTGTGCTAGCTAGATCATTACATATTATTGTTCACTTGACCCTTTTTTCTTATAGGTCTGATTGACTAAATCACAAAAAAGAAAAATAAAAAAAAAATCCATGGAGAGGAATAGTGCTACTTTGAGCATGAAAGATCACCAAAGGAATACTGCTATGAGAAACATTGTTTCCAACTACAATAATACTAAAGATCACTCAAGGAATCATCACCATCATCATGTCTACAACAACAATATTTCCCAGAGCTATCATGATGATCAAGACTACATGATCAATGGGTTTTCATGGCCACCAAGATCTTACACTTGCAGCTTTTGCAAAAGAGAATTCCGGTCCGCTCAAGCCCTCGGCGGCCACATGAACGTTCACCGCAAAGACCGGGCCCGGCTCAGGCAGTCCCCTCCGAGACTATCCGGCCACGGCCGGTACGGTACTAGTACTACCGGTACTCCTTTTCTTAACCTTAACCTGAATAATTCTAACCCTAACCCTAATTTCTCTTTAACTTCATCACCCCTTTCTTCTCCATATTCTGCTTACTCATGCCCTAATAATGAAAAGAAGAAATGGGTGCCATGGACGGGTCATCATGTGGAACATGGTGGTACGGATCAACTTGATCATCATCAGCATTTGACCATCAACGGCTCAGATTTTGCCAAGGGTATGAAGAGCAAGCAGTCTGTTTGTGGGGTCGGAGATGATCATGATCATGGTTTTTCAGGGAAAAATATCGTGTATGACTACAAGAGTTTCAAGAAGGCAGATCAGACAACTACTACCGTTAGATTGGACTTGGAGATTGGTCTTGTTGGTGCTGATTCTAAGATGGGTCGAGACTTGGACTTGGAACTTCGTTTGGGATACTCTAATTATTAGCTAAAATATTGTCTTTACTAAATTTTCCAGGAAAAAAGGGGGGGATGAATTTTTATTAGCTTGAGTTCAACTTAGAGAGGCATATATATATATATATATATATATATAATCCATGATGCTTCAGTCTGTGAAATATGTGAGTTATAATATTTACCTACTTAATTTCTCAACGCTCTATATACTTGTGATATTTAGATATAGGTGATTTTAATTCTATCTGATGTAGCTATATTCATTTTGTCATTTCAAGAATTTTTTTGACATCTCACACGTTGAAGTGATCAATATGTGTTAGTTAAAAGATATATTTATTTTTGGCGTCATTTTTCATTTTGGCAGATAGTAATTTCTTTCCCTTTTTTTTCTTTTGAGATACAGAGACCTCTATACTACGTCATGATCTGGTAATGGCTAAATATATTTCATGTATATATGTGTATATATATTTGTTGTGGTGCAAAATTATCTAGTTGTAATTGTTGTTGGCCGTGTTTGCTCTTGTTAGCTTACCTATAACATAACAAATAAAATATAAGGATTTGGTTGAATATTGATGCAACAGTAAAACCCACATTTCGATATTATGAATGGTTTCTATGATTGTTTTTCAGATTTTTCTACTCATTTTAGTGAAAGTATACGTACTTGTGTTTCCACTAACTAAAAGACATGTATCTTCATGATGTTAGTTTACTGCCTTGAGGGTATATGTGAAAAATGACACGGCATACGAAGAATTATAAGACGACAAGATTGCTGCTAGTACGACCAACAATCATCACTAAAAAAATCAAATTATTATTTAAGGAACAAACTCATATAAAATCTACTTTATTCTCTCTTTCCACAGCCATCATAATAATAATAATAATAATGTTACATAGCCCTTAAAAGTGCATCATGTATATATTGAACCATACTTTCACAATCCCTAAATGTAACATCTTACTGTTTCATTATTCTTATAACTACATTAATGCTTGTCCAATTAAGCAATTTAAGTAGAATTTGAAATACTTTTTTAAACAATATTAGACTGAAGCTAAAGCATATTTGTAACCAAAAATCTTTCATGTGACAATTTAAAAAAAAAATTCATGTGACGTATCTTTGGTAATATATTTTTTTATTAGTTTACTATCAATAACAATCTTCTTGTCATTTTCAACTTACATAAGCAATTGCATTACCACAAAAACTTCTCTGTGAATTACTTGAACTGCATGAGATGCAATTATTATTGGGAAGGTAAATGTATAATATTTGGCAATGGAATGATTATATGCTACATACTGCAAATATTTGAGTCCTTTTTGCTGGATGAGATTCCAAACTACGAGGGTGTATGGGAAGTTTGGTTAGAACTAAACTTATGAACTAAAAATTGTAACATTGTGAGAGTTTTATATTATGTCTCACTTTTTATGATCAATATAGCATGCAAGAGCATTATACTGTGACGACCAAAAGTTTTTTTTTTGGAGGAAATAACCAAAAGTATTGATTAGAACTGATTTTATCAAGCATCATATACATTCTCCTAAAGAAGGAGAATTGACCTTTTAATTTTCTGATATACTCTTCAAAGTGCATGAATAAGTTTGACTGTTGCAAATATATGTACAATGGTTTCATGAGTTAGGTAAGGAAAAAAATCACTAGCACGGAATACTGTCAATGAGTTCTATATAAATAAAAACTGAGAAACACAATTAATGTAAATACAATGTATCTGTGTAAAACAGTAGATTATCACAAACAAATTCGAAATTCTAATTGCTAATAATTCAAAAATTCAACGTGATCTTTGAAAGCATGTTCCATCAGATTTATTTAATTACCACGAGTGTGTATTTAGAAAATTTATAAGCCCGATAGATTTACAATTTCATTTTCTTTGCAACAATTTATAGTTACACATAATGTTCTTATTGGAAAAAAATAGGAAATCAATATTCAGTGAAAAAAAAAAATTCCACGTGATACTTTTTTTTTTTTTTTTAAACGATATGAAATGCATGAGCCATGATGCTTATAATGTACTAGACTGCAAATACCAAATTTGAAGCTTCATTTAGGAAGCTAGATGCAAGAATTGCACTGCAAAATTCAGGGGCAGAACAAGGAATTTCCCCACCTTGAAAACATAAAAAAAAAAATAATCTTTGAACTTGAAGCATGAAAAGACTTAAAGAACTTGCACAGAACTATCTTGGTACATACAAAATACCCCTCACTTGATAGTGATCACTGCAAAAAAATAAAAATAAAAAACAAATCAAAACAAAAAAAAAATAAAAGGCAAGTAATTACATTGGGGAATTAATGTTGGCTATCTGAATTCTCAATTAACATTTCATGGGTTTGGTTAGACATATTGTGTTGACTATAGAGAAGGTTTTTTTTTTTTAATGTCAAGGATATAATTTAGTGCGTCATTTGGATGCATTCCCAAAAGCTGATTGCTTTGCATGTTCCCGACAAAGTCTGGGTTTCAAAACCCATGATGGCATTTCTTTGTTAGGAATGAAATGTTTTGGACTGTACTTCAAAAGTATTATGGAGAACTGAGAGACCCTTAACTCTTTCCCATTTTTAGCACTACCCTCAGTCAGGGACACTTTTGTAGTTCCCAACCCCTCTCTCTCTCTCTTTCTCTCTCACGTTACAAAGGGTCTTAAGATTTAGCATTTAAAATGCCATGATAACTCCTTTTTTTTTTCTTTTGGAAAATAAAAGTGGTTGTATAGTTAATTTAGCTTGCAAAGGCTTTATGTTCAAAGAAAAAGGACTCATGACAATTCATAGTGCATGGCATATTTTAAGTAAATCATGGGAGAAGATAACTGATATCATAGTCGTTTAGAGTACATTTCAAAACATTAGTTTGAATTAAAAAATTTCAATGCAAATCTGTTATTTTATTGTGTATTTTTTTTACAAAATTTGAATTATTATAGTATTTTTAGTTCAAATCTTTCAAATGTTCTCAGAGCATAAACGAATTAGTCTGGCACCCATTAAGCGATTTATATATTCTAATATAGCTCCCACTCTACTTAATTAATGTGAAATGAAGGCAAATTATTTAGTTCAAACTGCTTTTAATTGAAGCTGTTAAACAATGAGTAATCTAATTTAAGACACATGAAAGTTGTAGATTTAAAATCTGAAAGAGGGTGTTACCAACTTCCTATTAGCTTGATAATTAGTTAACATAACAATATATGATTTATATATATATATATATATATATTCTTAATTTCTAGCAGGAAAAAGAACCGACTTATTAGTACTATACACACTATTAATTGCATATAAACTACCATCGAAGGGCAAACTTGGAAATTATTTTTGCTCATGAGCCCCACACGTGGATCGATCAGAAATAATTAGATAGTAAGGGGGAGACAAATAAGATGGTGAAGAAGACTGCCATAATGCATTTTTGAGTGAAAGTAAAGAGAATATATTAATAAGCCAGGCATCGCATAAAGGAAAAGCTAGTTCAACTCCATCACATCTTTGCTTGATGATTTCTACCTAATTTCTTTCCTTCATAAATCACTTTTTTAATTTTTTTAATTACTTTCTTAAGTTTCTTTCCTTTTTTTTTTTCTTTAAACACATTACTCATTTGCTTGTGCATTGCTTTCAACAACTTAAAGTACGTACTATGATATCACACGACTATGATCTGCCTAGATATACTTCTTTACCAATTTCATGCATGTGTATGACGAAGCTGAAAGTATATTTTGAAATCAATTCTTTTCCTTTAAAAGACAAGGTAGGTTTCCAGGCACATAGCATGATACCCTATGCAGCAAGAGGGTTAATGGTGATGGAAAGTTGGTAGTCAAAATCAAACAACGTACACCTTGATATGCATGGGCCCATATATGGCCCAGTAGTACTAGAGTTCAGATTTATGTTAATTGATTTTGAGAATCACTATTTCATCACTTAATTATTGCCAGGCATCACACTTTAGTAGTACAACAAAGAGTTATACGATAAAACTAAAACTAGGATTATAATAAGTAGCACTATATGCTTCTATAATCAATAAAGAGAAGTAATATTCTATAAGGGCCTCAGCCAATTGGTCTTTTTTGATATTCTCTATTCACTATCGAAGTGAGTGTGGGACTCACGTCATTTAGCTTTTCCCAGGTAGCTCTCCTTTTAACCAATTGAGAAATACCCTAAAGCTATAATTGATGATTTGTGAATGATAGCTCTCTAGGGAGTTTTAGAGTCTCACTAGAGTCTCACTCTAGATTTCTTAAATGATCTGAATAATAATGAGACTCACTTCCCTTTTATAGAGGTCGGGCTCAGGAGTCAATTCTTATCAAATAAGACCTAAAAAATTTGAATAAGAATCAATGTCTAATAAAATTTTGTGTGAAAACGCATGATTCCTTTTATCGCCTAGTTGATAGGCCGAACTGGCAGATCGGCCTACCAATCCTCCTCAATCGGCAAGCCGAACTTAAAGATCGGCTTGCCAAACTTGTGATGAAAAATTAAGTTCAGCTTGCCAAACTTGAGATGAAAAATTGCCTACGAATATGTATTTCGCAGCCTAGATTTTGGGGATAAAGCCTCAGTTTTAATTCAAATAATCAAACAGAGAAGTTATCTGATTAAAACAGTTATATCTAGATAATCTCTAGAAAAATAAATATTCTTAATAATTCAACAAGTTTATCTTGAATTTATTTATTCAAAATTAATCCAACCGATAAACAAACATGAATTATCTAATCCCAATAATTCAACAAGTTTATCTTGAATTAATTTTATCACAAAATTAATTCAACTGATAAACAAGCATGAATTATTTGATTTTATCGAATTTTAACAAATCTGATAAATCTGACATAAGTCACCAATTATTGAAAAAGCACGTCGTATCGTTACAGGATTTTTGTGAGCTAGCAACGGGGACCAAATAGACCTATATAGTTTAAGCTCCTGATAATTATGAAACCCAATATCCCAAATATACATTTTACAATTATCAACTCCAACGCTACTCCACTAATAGCTTAGAACTGTACTCTCGAAACTATATAGAATTACGAAGCCTAAATAACTAAGTCTCCATGACATATCATAGTATATTGTACCCCCATATGATTATGCATAATCGGCTTAATGATAAATTCTGTCTTACCTTCCTGATTATTTTTATCTTACGTTTCATTATCTCACCATTGAAAAACTTACTATCCAAAGATAGTATACCATTCGGTTACACCTATGTATCTAAATAGTTAAGTGCTTTAGTTTTTCAATTACAGGATAATGCATATAAGATGATATCACTACTCCTAAAGAAGAGCTATGGATTACATATCTATGAATAACAGGTCTACGCTATCAAGAGTCATGCATCCAACGTACCGGTATATGTACCACTATTAAAATATGAATGTCACCCTTTGGTACATCAAAAGACACAAGTCAAGACAACGGGCTTACTATTCATCTCAGGATTAAGATACAATACATATGATTGTCCAAAGTGAATCGATTTGCTGCGAAATAATTTTTAATCCAAATCAATTCATTTTATATCCTAATCCAACACATCGTCACCTATGACAATGTGCCAATGTTTCTATTTATAGAGTCCACCTCCAATGGTCAAGACAAATCATCTCCTGTTAGGGATATAGATAACATAACAATCTTTGCATGAATAAAGCGCCTAACTTTATTCCCTTGATTGGGAATCTTATGATTTAGACCGTCACCTTAAGAGTCTTGTCTTCCTCATAACATGTCCATCATATGCCCAATTCTTAAAAGTTTAGACCGACAATCTTAGAATATTGTTTGCTTAACATACATTCTACAAATATGAACATAAAGAGACAAGATTTGGTAGATAAATAATAAATAAATTCTTTATTAATAAAAATGACTCCAAAAACATATTACATTTTTACTCCTTAGGGCATACATGTCTAACAATCTCCGACTTGCACTAAGTGAGTAAATGTGACAAATCCGCATCCTCATAGCTTCCATATGCCTCTAGAAGACTCTCCTAGTAAGTGTCTTCGTGAATGGATTAGTTCAATTATCCTCTAATGTAATTTTGCACACCATGACATGCCCGCCCTCTATGAAGTCCTTTATTACATGATACTTCTAATTAATATGCTTAATCTTCTTATGAAATCTTGGTTCCTTAGCATTAGCTGTCACTACATTGTTATCACAGTACAGTGATACCGCCTTATTAATGCCAAGAACAACCTCAAGATCCTCAAGGAACTTATGGAGCCTACACTGCTTCTTTCGAAGCATCACTAGCTGTCACATACTTGACCTCTATCGTTGAATCTGAAGTGCAATCTTGCTTCACACTTCTCCAACTGATGGCACCGCCGCCCAGAGTAAACACAAAACCCGAAGTCAATCTCCTCGAATCCAGACAGGATTGGAAATCTGAGTCAGTATATCCTAGAGGAGTTAAGTCTTCACCCCAATACACAAACATGTATCCTCGAGTCCTTCTCAAAGACTTGAAAATATGCTTTACCGCAATCTAATGGTTCAGTTCCAGATTCGCCTGAAATTGACTCATAATTCTGACCGCATAACAAATATCCGGTCGTGCGTAAAGCATCGGCATATATGAGACTACCTACTGTCGAAGCATAAGGCACCTTCTTCATGTATTCTCTTTCTTCCTTAGACTTTGGAGAGTCTTCCTTAGACTTTGGAGAGTCTTTCTTAGAAAGAATAATTCCAGACCTAGATGGTTGCTCATCTTTCTTAGAATTTTACATTGTAAACCTCTTAAGAATTTATCTATGTAGCTAGCTTGTGACAAAGCTATCATTTTATTCTTCCTATCCCGAAAAATCTAGATACCAAGAATAAAATTAGCCTCACCCTGTAACACCCCTTAATTTGGACGTCACAGATGTCGTTACATACTTACATTCGTACATGCATAAACTTTAAGATTATAAATAATATCAAACTTAATCATTACTATGGATTTTAAAAGTGCTTAAACTTACGTTACCAGGATCCATTCATACGTTTTTTTTTAAAAAAAAAACTTAACGTTGTTTCGAAAAGCATTGTTTAAATTATTCATTATCATAATTTATTCATTTATACTCTAAATTAATCATGAACTTATATATAATGTAGGTTTGTCGATTTGTAAAATCAGGACTTATAAAAATATCACATTAAAACTCTTTGATCATCACATCATTAAAAATCCATTTGTTCCCACAGTTCGGCAGGCCGAACTTGGGACTTCGGCAGGCCGAACATCATCGGCAGGCCAGAATTCCCTCAACCGGCAGGCCGGCAGAGGCTTTGCAACTCGGATTAAAAATTCATCCATGTTCGACATGCTAAAAAATCGATCGGCAGGCCAAACTTTTGGTCTTCGGCAGGCCGACCACAGAGTTCGGCAGGCCGTCCGAGACCAAATTTCTTTGGAAAACTTAATTTTAAACATACCAACTTTACGTAAAATATAGCGAAAGTTCATAATTCATAAGAAAATAACTTATAAAACCATAATATAAGTGTTCTTAAAAACTTAACACAAAAACATGTTCAAAATATATATATATAAAACTTGATTAAATCATAAAATCATTTTCTTGGCATGTTACCAGTTACAATTCATCGTTCATGTTGCTCACATGCCTTCCCATGTCCTCCACCTAGTCCATAATTCTCTTACCCTTATCTGCAACATGACATATAAAACATGATTAAACTAAAGCATAGTAAGTATATATATTCTCACAATTTAAAACATTTTATAAACGTCAGCATCATCATCATCATTGTCATCGTATCATAAAAGTGCCATAAGCACAATTTCATAAAACATATCTTTCGTAACGTTAACCATTTTAAAACTTAATCCATTTTATCTTAAGGGCCCAAGTGTTGCACCATAAACATCATCATAGGCGCGCCGTCATGAGAGGAGAAGGGTAGCTAATCCCAAACCAAACATGACATCATAACATAACATTTCATAACATTAGGTGTGCAACACTTATTAGGTGATACATATATACATACTTTTCATTCTTTGAAACATGTCATTATCATACATGCATATCTTTAAAATCATGAAAATCTTTCATAAAAAATCCTTTAAGGAAAAATCATCATAAAATCATCATGAATATCCTTGTAAAACTTATCATCAATCCTTGTAAAAGGTGTCATGTTGCAGGTGAGATTGTACTTACCTTAACGATAGCTTACTTAACCTTAAAATGCACTTGGTGACGACACTGCGGTCTCGATGTGCTCGCTTCCTTGAGTGTTCATGCCATTTATCATTTAAAGATGCAATAAAAAAATCAATACTTATCATGAACTATCTATACACTCATCTCATATTATAAACATAATTCATAACCATAAAATCGTCATCTCATAAACATGTTATTATGATTTTTTTCTTAAATCATAAAAATTACCTTAAGCATATAAAACAAACCATACATTTTGAATATAAATATATTTTAAATAAAACATTTTCGAACAATTACTATATTTATATTTTAATTTAAAACTCCATACAAGCATCATATTA
The DNA here is from genome assembly GCA_025403435.1 of Artocarpus heterophyllus. Classification (NCBI taxonomy): domain Eukaryota; kingdom Viridiplantae; phylum Streptophyta; class Magnoliopsida; order Rosales; family Moraceae; genus Artocarpus; species Artocarpus heterophyllus. The sequence continues at coordinate 8,206,846 of CM046342.1, forward strand.
TCAGGCATGAAATTATTTTATTATCATAAAATCTTTTAAACATACATAACATTCCATAACATATAAATAAAACACATTCATCTATCATACTCATACATATGCATATTATAACAATTTTTTCATGAAAACATCATTTTTACCCCTTGAATAATCATTACATTTTTCATACTTTTAAAATTATACAGTAACATATTACTATGAGGGTAGAAGATAGAAATATCATATTTTCATAAAATATTCATATGACATGAAATTAGAAAGCACCACATAACATATATGCATAACATCACATTTAAAATTTCGAGACAAAACACAATACCTATAGAAAGATATTGTAGACGAAACGAGAAGAAGAATTTCTTTTCAAAAATACCAGAGAAAGCTAAATTCATACCTTGAAGTTTCTTCTCAAAATCCTTGAATTAACCAACGAAATAAGATTTTTCTTTCAATGTACTAAGAAAATTTTCGTGAGAGAGAGAGAGAAATTTCATGAGAAAGGGAAGAGGAAGAGAAATGAAAGTACGTCTCAGAAATTTTTGAGAGAGAGAAAGCGTGAGAGGAGAGAAAATAATAAAAAACAAACGTTAAAATTTTTAACGTAATAAAAACCATTATAGGAATTCAATTCCCTTCATTAAGTCAGAAAATTCTGACTGTTAAGGGCTGTTGGCGTGGAAGGAAAGAAGAGAAAGAAAAGGAAAGTCAAATCACTTCATCAATCCTACCATAATTTTCCCTCTTAAACTAGGAAACCTCTCAAAATAATACAAATTAATACAAGTCAAATCCTTTAATTTCCTTAACCGATAAAAACATTCAATTATTTTGCCAATTAATCACATTAATTCTCTAATTAACATAATTAACTCAGCCTTAATTTTGGAGAGATTTCTGCTAACTGCTCGTCAGCCATGTTCGGCCTGCCGGTTTTCCCCTTCGGCCTGCCGGTTCCAACAAATTCGGCCTGCCGGTGAGGTTCTTCGGCCTGTCGTTCTCGGCAAGGAGTTCGGCCTGCCGAGCTTAAAAGTTCGGCTTGCTGATCTGTCATTAAATGTCATAACATAAAACATTCATACATCATTGCATCATAAATAAACATATGCTTAGAATTTCACATGAACACAAGAGCACAACGATCCCATGCGGTCGTCACCTGTCACAAAACTTGACATAAAAAGTTAGTAACATGCACATCACATATCAGATCATATAACATGATTTATTAATAACATTCCTTAATATCGTTACTAACTTAATGTGATCCGTTACATAAAATAGGCGGGTGTTACAATTCTCCCCACCCTATAAAAGTTTCGTCCTCGAAACTTAGAACAAATGCGGATACTTAATTTTCATGTCATCTTCATGTTCCCATATAGCTTCTTCAACTTGTTGATTTCACCATAACACCTTGACCAATGAAATTTCTTTATTCCTCAAAGTCTTGGTTTTCCGATCGAGAATCTTCGTTGGTTTTTCTTCATAACTCAAATCTTCTCGTATCTCGATCACTTGTGGCTCAATCACATGCGTAGGGTCCAGGACATACTTCTTAAGCATGGAGACATGAAATACATCGTGCATTGCAGACATTTCAGAATGCAACTTTAGCTGATAAGCTACTTTGCCTATTCGTTTAGCAACTTCATAAGGACCGATGAATCTTAGGCTTAGCTTGCTTTTCTTCCTAAACTTCATAACTCCTTTCAGTTGGTGCAACTTTCAAAAATACATATTCGCCTACAGCGAACTCTAAGGGTCTTCTTCTTTTGTCAGCATAACTCTTTTGACGGCTTTGAGCGGTCTCTATCCTTTTTCTTATCAACTTTATCATCTCAGTTGTTTTATTCACAAAGTCTGTTCTTTCAGCATCTACGCTTTCCATCAACTTCTTTTCACCAGCTTCATGCCAACATATAGGCGACCTGCATTTTCGTTCATACAACGCTTCATAAGGTGCCATTCCAATTGTCGCCTGAAAGCTATTGTTGTAAGCAAACTCTGCTAATGGCAACATTTTACACCAGCTGGTCTTATAATCGAGAGAACAAGCCCGTAGCATATCTTCTAGAATCAAGTTCGTCCTCTCTATTTGGCCGTCAGTCTGAGGATGAAAAGCCGTACTGAAATGAAGCCTGGTTCCCATTGCAGTCTAGACACTCTTCCAAAACATAGATGTGAACCTGCCATCACGATCTGAGATAATCGACTTGGGAATCCCATGAAGTCGTACAATCTCCTTAACATAGAGCTCCGCTAACCGTTCCATAGAGTAAGTGATCTTGATAGGGACAAAGTGCGCTGTCTTCGTCAGTCGATCCACAACCACCCAGATTGCATCATAACCGTTCGTAGTTCTGGGTAAACCGGTAATGAAATCCATTGCTATTTCTTCCCATTTTCATTCTGGTATTTGGATAGATTGCAGTTCACCACCAGGTTTCTGATGTTCAGCCTTTACTTGCTGACATGTCATACATTTCTTCACATACTTTGCAACATCACGTTTTATTCCAAACCACTAGAAGTTACCCTTTAGATCATTATACATCTTTGTTGCACCTGGATGAATAGATTAAGGAGTGTCATGAATTTCTGTCAAGATCCTTTCCCTTAAATCATCAACATTGGGAACACATAAACGGTCCTTAAGGCACAGAGTTCCGTCATCCGCAATACGAAACTCTTGACATTTTCCTTCTTTCTTTTCTTGCTTGATTCTTACAAGGCTTACGTCGTCATCTTGCTTACTTTGAATTTCATCATACATCGTTGGAGCAAGAGAGAGTGCTGTAAACTGGCCTGCTACAAGTTCTAAACCGAAGTCTAGAATTTCCTTCCTTAAAGGTGGAGATATTGCTTGCATCGACATCAACATGGCAACAGACTTCCTACTTAAAGCATCAGCTAATCAGTTAGCTTTACCAGGATGATAAAGAATTTCACAATCATAATCCTTCACCAACTCTAGCCATCTTTGTTGTCTCATGTTCAGGTCTCTTTGCGTGAAGAAGTACTTCAGACTTTGATGATCAATGAAGATCTTACATTGGACCCCATATAAATAGTGTCTCCATATCTTCAATGCAAAAACAACTGTTGCTAACTCGAGATCATGAGTAGGATAGTTCTTTTCATAATCATTCAGTTGTCTTAAAGCATAAGCAATCACCTTTTCATTCTGCATCAATACAGCTCCTAGGCCCATCTTGGATGCATCACTGTAGATTACGAACCCATCATTTCCCTCAGGAATTGCTAACACTGGAGCCGTTGTTAATCTTTTCTTCAGTTCTTGAAAACTCTTTTCGCATGCATCCGTCCATTCGCACTTCTTTCCTTTGCGAGTCAAGTTTGTGAGTGGAGCTGCTATCTTGGAGAAATCTTCTACAAATCTCCGATAGTAGCCTGCTAGACCCAAGAAGCTCCTTATTTCACTTGCATTCATCGGTTGCTTCCAATTGAGTACAGCTTCTACTTTAGCAGGGTCCACCATAATCCCATCCTTTGAAATAACATGCCCCAAAAATGACACCTTATCAAGCCAAAACTCGCATTTAGAGAACTTAGCATATAGCTGGTGTCTTCTTAAAGTCTCTAGCACAATCCTTAAATGCTCCTTATGTTCTTCTTGATTTTAAGAATAGACAAGAATATCATCGATAAATACAACAATAAATTTATCGAGGAAATCCTTGAATACCCTGTTCATCAAATCCATAAAGGCAGCAGGTGCATTCGTCAGACCGAAAGGCATAACCACAAATTCATGGTAACCATACCTCAACCTGAAAGCAGTCTTGGGGATATCTCCTTCTTTAATCTTCAACTGGTGATACCCTGATCGTAGATCAATCTTGGAGAACACCGATGCACCCTTGAGCTGATCAAACAAATCATCAATTCGAGGCAACGGATACTTGTTCTTGATTGTCACCTTGTTCAGTTCTCTGTAGTCGATGTAGAGTCTCATCGTACCATCCTTCTTTTTCACGAATAAAACTGGAGCACCCCATGGTGAGTGACTTGGCCTAATAAATCCCTTGTCAAGTAGCTCCTTTAATTGCGTGTAAAGCTCCTTTAATTATACCAGGGCCATTCTATAAGGCACTTTAGAGATTGGTTCGGTGCCTAGACCGAGCTCAATCTCGAATTCAACTTCTCTTTCTGGCAGTAGGCTCATTAGATCGTCAGGAAACATATCTTCATATTCATGAACAACATGAACATCTTCCATTCTTGTCTTTCCTTCTTGGCTTTTGTCTACAACATTCGCCAGATAACCCATGCAGCCACTTGCTAAAAGCTTCCTTGCTTTCATTGCTGATAGAAACATGTGGGGTTTTTTTCTGGTCTCGCTAACATAAATGAATTCTGATCGCCTTCAGGATGGAAGATCACCTTTCGTTTTCGACATTCGATTGAGGCATTATACTTGCTTAGGAAATCCATCCCAAGAATCATGTCATAGTCATGCATGTCGATCACGATGAGGTCGACGAAAAGTTCCCTATCAGAAATCCATAGGGGTACTGTATGCAAACAATGCGTGGATAACATCACTTCCCTGGAGGGTAGTGTCGTAGTAAATCCCTGTCTCATTGGCTCTAAACGAACCCCTAACTTCTTAGTATGTGACATAGATACAAAAGAATGCATGGCACCCGTATCAAAAAGAACATAAACATCATTACATAAGCTTGTTATCTGACCTGTGACCACATTGGAGGCTTCAACAGCCACTTGTTCTTTTGTCATGGCATAAATTTGGGCATTTGTCGGTGGGGCTTCAAGTCTCCCTTGACTAATTAGTGGCCCTTCAAGGGAGGCTGGCATCTGATGCAGCTGGGCTTGAGGAGGAGGTCTCTGCGAGGCATTGGCATTCATCAGCTTGGGGCAATTCTTTACGAAGTGGTATTCACGCCCACATATGAAACATTGGTTGGTCCCCAATCGGCATTCCCCTGGATGTTTCTTTCCACATTTGGCACATGGTTGGAATCGCCTGTCATTATTGTTGCGCTGACCATCATTGTGCCTTTTGTTGTCTTGGCCCTGTTGTTGTTGAGGATTACCCTTCCTCTTATTGTTCCTCCAGTTCTGGTTGTTGTTGTTGCTGTTGCTGTTGTTGTTGTTGTTCCTGTGGGGAGGACGGTTCTGGTTGTTGGCATTGTTGACTTACTGGTTGGGCTGAGGCTGGTTCCTTCTTAATTTTGACAGATGGAACTCAGCACGTTGAGCTCTCATAACAACCTTTTCTTGGGTCCTTGGCGGACTAGCCCCATCAACAATTGCAGCAATGTCTGGTCTAAGGGCCCTGATCAACCTTCTGACCCTTTCATCTTCGTTCATAACCATTCTTGGGCATAGGTGAGCAAGCTAGGTCGAATTTTGTCACCACATCAGTGACTGTCATATCCCCTTGGCGCAAGCTTTCGAATTCCTCATAATGCTTCCTTGTAACATTCATATGGAAGAACTTTGTGTTGAACTCTTACACAAAATCAGCCCATGACATCTCTTCAACATTTCTACTCTGTTCAATGCCATCCCACCAAATTTTGGCCTCCATAGTAAGGCAGTACGAGGCACAGAGGACATTTTCATTGTCCGTGAAATCCATGAGTCGTAAGGTGGCCTCAATTGTCTTTAACCATCCTTGTGCGATCAACGGGTCCTTTGAACCCTCAAAGTCAGCTAGCTTGACTCTCTTCCATCTGACCAGAAGAGGTTCCTGATAAGCCCCTCTTGGTTCAACAGCAGGAGCTGAGACTTTATTTACTTGGGCTTGTGGCTGCGGAGGAGGAGGAGGCACATCATTGCCTCGTGGTTCACCATTCTGGCCATTGGCCCTTAATGCAGCAATCTCCCTTCTTTGATCCTCCAATTGCCTTTGCAGTTCAGCGATCATCGTCATAAGTCTGTCGTTAGTCTGGGTGCGGGTCTGCATTCTTCTGTAGCCGTCCATTGTAATTTCCTAAAATAATTAGGACTTAAAAATAATCTTCCATTTATGAGACAGGTTTTCACTACTCTATCATTAACCATTAATCATTCAAACCTTAATCTTATCATCATACTTGCATCTATATATCTAACTTAATAACATACTTACTTGGAGGACTTGGATCGACGTGTGGCGATATGAATTATAATTGGAAGATTTCCTCTGATACCAAAGCCTGTAACGCCCCTTAATTCAGACGTCACAGATGTCGTTACATACTTACATTCGTACATGCATAAACTTTAAGATTATAAATAATATCAAACTTAATCATTACTATGGATTTTAAAAGTGCTTAAACTTACGTTACCAGGATCCATTTATACGTTTTTTTTTTTAAAAAAAAACTTAACGTTGTTTCGAAAAGCATTGTTTAAATTATTCATTATCATAATTTATTCATTTATACTCTAAATTAATCATGAACTTATATATAATATAGGTTTGTCGATTTGTAAAATCAGGACTTAGAAAAATATCACATTAAAACTCTTTGATCATCACATCATTAGAAATCCATTTTTTCCCACAGTTCGGCAGGCCGAACTTGGGACTTCGGTAGGCCGAACATCATCGGCAAGCCAGAATTCCCTCAACCGGTAGGCTGGCAGAGGCTTTGCAACTCGGATTAAAAATTCATCTATGTTCGGCAGGCCGAAAAATCGATCGGCAGGCCGAACTTCTGGTCTTCGGCAGGCCAGCCACAGAGTTCGGCAGGCCGTTCGAGACCAAATTCCTTTGGAAAACTTAATTTTAAACCTACCAACTTTACGTAAAATATAGCGAAAGTTCATAATTCATAAGAAAATAACTTATAAAACCATAATATAAGTGTTCTAAAAACTTAACACAAGAACATGTTCAAAAAATATATATATAAAACTTGATTCAATCATAAAATCATTTTCTTGACGTGTTTTCGGTTACAATTCATCGTTCATGTTGCTCACACGCCTTCCCATGCCCTCCACCTAGTCCATAATTCTCTTACCTTTATCTGCAACATGACATATAAAACATGATTAAGCTAAAGCTTAGTAAGTACATATATTCTCACAATTTAAAACATTTTATAAACGTCAGCATCATCATCATCATTGTCATTGTATCATAAAAGTGCCATAAGCACAATTTCATAAAACATATCTTTCGTAACGTTAACCATTTTAAAACTTAATCCATTTTATCTTAAGGGCTCAAGTGTTGCACCCTAAAAATCATCATAGGTGCGCCGTCATGAGAGGAGAAGGGTAGCTAATCTCAAACCAAACATGACATCATAACATAACATTTCATAACATTGGGTGTGCAACACTTATTAGGTGATACATATATACATACTAACCATGTCCAACAAAGTCCTATTTCTTCTATCCACCACACCATTCTGCTGCGGAGTGCCCGGCACAGTCAAATGGGATAAAATTTCATTCTCTAATAAGTGTCATAAGAACTTTTTAGAAATGTATTCTCCACCTTGATCGAATCGAAGTGCTTTTATGTGTCTACTCAATTGTTTTTTCACTTTAGCTCGAAACTCCCTTAACTTGTCATAAGTTTCGCTCTTGTGATGCATTAGGTACACATACCCATACCTTGAGTAATCATCAATAAAAGTGACAAATTACTCATACCCTCTCGTGCTTGGATGTTCATCGGTCTGCAAACATCACTATGCACAAGTTCTAGAACCCCTTTGGCACTATAATGACAAAGGCGCAAATGCCAAAGATAAGTCTTATTAGAGTGAAAAGTTTTAAACCTTTTAGAGTTATTATCATTCATCTCAGCATTAAGCAATAAGTCCATCTTAGGTTTGATAAAATATAGATTATTTTGCATCCATTCAGAATAGATAAAAGATTTATTTTTACGAATTACCACTTTATTATTAAAAAAAACCAAATAGGAGTCTTTAAATAAACAAGCTATAGAAATTAAATTCCTTTTAAATTTAGGAACATAAAAACAATCTCGTAAAATTAAATTCCTATAATTATTAAAATAAAGATGGGCGTCTCCCACTGCTTCAGCTAAGACCAAGGATCTATCGCCTATCCGAACCGTGAAGTCTTCACGAAGTAGACTTCTCGTTTCTTTGAACCCCTATAGAGAACACAAACATTAGTTGCTCCAGAATCTATGACCCAAATGTCACTGGATTCTTAAACCAAACAAGTTTTTAAATATAGAATATCACACCTACCTTATCGGGAAAGGAAGTTCTTACAATTTTTCTTGATATGCCCAACCTTTCTACAGAAGAAGCACTTAAGCTTCTTCGGGTTTTTCTTCTTCTTCTTCTTGCTCTTGTTGTTAGCAGAAATAGAAGACTTCCCATTCTTAGCCCCTTGTTTCTTTCCATTCCCAAGGTTAGGATTGGAACCAGAAGCAACCGCTAAATTGGCCTCACCACCAGTAGGAGACTCCCTGATCAGTAGTTTGAACTCTTGTAACTGCTTCATCAACTTTATTAAGGCCATATCCCATCTATTGCTCAAATTAAAAATAGCTCTAAGCGGAATAAATTCCTTTAACATAGGTCTCAAAGACTATAGTCATATGTGTTTCAACATCAATGTTAGCTCCATTGGTTTATGCCTCAGCTGAGGTAACCCATGACCAACATCATATGCTCATTTATAGATGTCCCTAGTCTCTGCTTATAGTTTAGAGTTTTTGAAGCGCTTCTTGTCGCTTTGTTAGGCCTGGCCTCCAAACATATCTACCAGATTATCCAAGATCTGCTTAACAGTCTCATAATCCTCATTTGAGCCTGCAGCATGTTATTCATGTTGGCCACAACATAGCAGCGGGCCTGATCATTAGCATCTTTCCAATGATCATATGCTTGGATTTGATCGTTGGTGGAATCTCCCGTAGGCTCAGTAGGACAAAGGATTATCAGCACAAATTTTAGTTCCTCAAAGGATAGGATGATTTTAGGTTTCATTTCCAATCATTATAGTTCTTACCGGTTAATTGGTTTTTGCCAAGTATCAATGATAAAGCACTTTAAGACATTTTTAATCTACAATAAAGAACCATATACCAAACATAAGCAAACATAAATAATAATTTAGTAAGATAACACAATCATGTAAAATATTTAAATGTGTTTATGTGTCAAAATATTGAAAAATTCACAACCTTACAACGATAATTCCCAATTCAGAATTCAACAAGCTCCTAGGGGAGTCTTACCGAATTCAATCAGGAACATGAATCCCTCCTGATTAATATATGTCATCCAGAACCTGTATAATCCAACATATATTAATAATATTCAATCAGGAACACGGATCCCTCCTAATTAATATATGTCATCCATGACCCTATGATCCAACATATATTAATAATCATTTCTTTGGCCATTAATTTTATTAACAGAGCTCCTAAGAGAGGTTAATAACAAAATTAACATGAGTGCATAACCATCGTTTCAATATTTTATCCATGATTTATAATCACCACGTAGGGGTGTGCAATCATAGATCATACTAAAATACTTTATCATCTTGGAGATCCAACCTGGTACATGATGAAGTCCCTTCCTAACGGTCAAAACTACCATGTGCTACCTATGGACTAACGATGGAGGCCTTAGGTCCTCTCTTTGAAAACCTTCTCCCACTCAATCTTTTGAAATCAAAGTTTTATTTTAAAAACATGTATAAACAATTTTAATATGAGTGGCACTCCCTATTCTATATGGCATGTTATCAATATATATGACAAATCATATTATAATGCAGACAAGCAAAGCAAGCAGCAAAATAATAATAAATGACTGTAATATTATAGTTCCACCCTAGAGAATAGAAAATAAAGATTACAAGAGAATAATGAAAACATATTATCGATTCTTCATCCTTGAATCTTCAAACTGTATCCTTCTTATGTAATGTTCATCTTCAAGTCTTCAATCCCGCATAAATCGAATACTCTATATTTCTGGTTATCTCCAAATTTTAATGTTTCTCAGAATTGTCCCAAAAATAAAATTAAAAATGCATCAAAAATTACACCTTTGTTACAAAATTTCCAGCTCTCTGTCGGAATGTCAATCTGTATGATCTGCCTGCCGGTTATGACCCTTTGGCTTGCCGATCTTTTCAAGTCGGCCTATCGGTCATGACAGTTCGGCCTATCAAACTAGAAAGTTCGGCCTACTACTAGAGCCACCAGATTTCTACCCCACGGACGGTCTGCCGAACTCGAAGTCTGACCTACTGATTCTACGACCATCGGCCTATAGAACTGGAGAGTTCAGCATGCCGACCGAGCAAAAATCACACTTTTCAAAAAATATAGTTTGTAATGTAATTTATCAATTTTATTTTTAATAATTCAAAAACATAAAATTAGAGAATCAAAAAATACCTGAAAATGCTATCATCACTCTTCTAGATCCGTTTTCTCCGAATGATTATTTAATTACAAAATTCTTACAAATTTAAAATTAAATAATAATTGCTAGACAGAGATAATAGTCTGTCATTTAATTACATGACCTAGATATTCTAACCTCTAAGGAACCATAACCGGTATAAATTAATTAAGTAATAATTTAATCAACCATAATTAATTAATAAATATTCACCACATAATCCATGACAACATATAAATATATAGAAACCCTAGAGTGCCAACTCTCTAAAAAATTAAATTCAAGCATAGGAGAGATCAAGATCACATAATTTATACATATAGCATGGTCACAAACTTGCAAATTTATGTAAAAACCATGGCTCTTATACCAATTGTTGGAAAAATAATAAGCGACAAAATTTTAAAATTTTTATATTACAGTATTTTCTAAAACACAAGTTTGACACACTATATGCATAAACTAACTAGATCTTACTAACCTTTGTGTGCCGAAAAGCTCCTGTAATCAATGAAGAGAAGTAACGTTCTAGGAGGATCTCAACCAACTGGTCTTTTTTGCTATTCTCTATCCACGATCGGAGTGAGTGTGGGCTCACGTCGTTCAGCTTTTCCCAAGTGGCTCTCCTTCCAACTAATTTAGAAATACCCAGAGCTATAATTTGTGATTTGCAGATGATAGTTCTTCGAGGAGTTTCAAAGTCTCACTGACAGAGTCTCACTGTAGATTTCTCAACTGATCTAAATAATAATGAGACTCACTCCCCTTTTTATAGAGCTTGTGCCCAAGAGTCAGTCTTCATCAGATAAGGCTTAAAAAATTTGAATCAGAATCAATATCTGATAAAATTCTGCGTAAAAATGCATGATCCATTGACCACCTGGTCGGTAGGCTAAACTGGCAGATCGGCCTACCGATCCTCCTCAATCGGCAGGCCAAACTTGAAGATCGGCCTGTCGAACTTGCAATAAAAAGTTTCCTGTGAATCTTTATTTCTCACTCGAGATTTTGGGGATAGAGCCTTAGTTTTAATTCAAATAACTAAACAACGAAGTTATCTGATCAAAACAGTCATATCTAGATAATCACTAAGAAAATAAATATAACTGACAATTCAACAAGTTTATCTTGAATTTATTTAATCAAAATTAATCCAACCGATAAACATGCATGAATTATCTAATCCTGATAATTTAACAAGTTTATCTAGAATTAATTTTATCACAAAATTAATTCAACCGATAAACAAAAATGAATTATCTAATTTTATCGAATTTCAGCCAATCTGATAAATCCGACATAAGTCACCAATTATTGAAAAAGTATGTCGTATCGTTTACAGGATTTTTGTAAGCTAGCAAAGAGGACCAAATAGACCTATATAGTTCAAGCTCCCGATCATTATGAAACCTAATATCCCAGATTTATGTTTCATAATTATCAACTCCAACGCTACTCCACTAAAAGTTTAGAATTGCACTCTCAAACTATATAAAATTACGAAGCCCAAATAACTAAATCTCCATGACATATTATAGTGTATCGTACCCCCATATGATTATCCATAATCGGCTTAAGGATAAGTTCTATCTTACCTTCTCTATTATTTTTATCTTACGTTCCATTATCTCATCGTCGAAAAACTTACCATCCAAAGACAGTATACCATTCAATTACACCTATGTATCTAAATAGTTGAGCACTCTAGTTTTTCAATTACAGAATAATACATATAAGAGGAAATCATTACTCTTAAAGAGGAGCTATGGATTTCATATCTATGAATAACAGGTCTACGCTATCAAGAGTCTTGCCTCTAACATATCGGCATGCATACCACTATTAAAATGTAGATGTCACCCTTTGGTATATCAAAAGACACAAGTCAAGACAATGGGCCCACTATTCATCTCAGGATTAAGGTACAATACATATTATTGTTTAAAGTGAATCGATTTGCTGAGATAGAATTATTAATCCACATCAATTCACTTTATGTCCTGATCCAACACATCGTCACCTATGACAATATGCCAATGTTTCTATTCATGGAGTCTACCTCCGATGGTCAAGACAAACCATCTCCCATTATGGATATAGACAACATAACAATCTTTACATGAATAAAGCGCCTAACTTTGTTCACTCGATTGTGGATCTTATGATTTAGACCGTCACCTTAAGAATCGTGTCTTTCGTATAATCTATCTATCATATGCCCAATTATTAAAGGTTTAGACCGATAGTCTCAGAGTATTGTTTGCTTAACATATACATTCAACAAATATGAACATAAAGAGGACAAGATTTGGTATATAAATAATAAATAAATTCTTTATTGACAAAAAATGTCTCCAAAACCATATTACATTTTTACTCCTTAAGGCATACACATCTAACACAATAAAGCTCCTATCATTGAGGGTTGTTCTCTGGCATCCTCCGTTATTAAATTGGAACCTTACAGTTAAAACAAATAATGGATCTCTGGTCGAAAAATGATTTTACTCAGGGGTAGAGCCATGTAGGGACAAAGGTGTACGGCTGTCTCCCTTGAAATTTTTTTCTTGTAATTTGTACATAAAATTTTACAAAAGTTGTATTCTGCCCTCCTAAAATTACATTCCACCCTCTCAACCCCTAAAATTGTATGATCATGGTGAAAGGCTCAAGACATATTTAGTTCTATGATCTCCAAAGATTTGGCAAGTTTTACATTGTTATTATTTTTTGATATGCATGTAAGAGCATCTCCAATACAATGATAAATTAATATGTTAGTGACAAGTTTAGCATTTGAGTGTAAAAAAATTCTCCAATGCAATGCCATTTTTAATGCTAAATTTGTTATATGCTAAATGTTGTGGTAAATTTGCCACAAAATTTAAGATATAACAAATTTGGCATTTGATCCTAAATTTGTTATATGCTAAATGTTGTGGTAAATTTGCCACAAAATTTAAGATATAACAAATTTGGCATTTGATCCCTATTGGTTAGTAGATTAACTTTTTTGCTTTCAAGTGTGTTTGACAATGTAGTTAGAACTAAAAGTTAAAACAAATTTACTATAGCATGTGAGAGCTTTATACTATAGTTTTTTTTTTAGTGACAAATACAACATTGATATTTACATTGAAGATGGTCTAATAACATTAGGGTCTTAACTGAATTTGAGTACTCTTTTACCTTTATTGGTTTCCCCTTTCGTTTTCCCCTTTATTGTCTTGGCAAAAATAATGAGGCTTATTCTATGGGGTTTTGGCGTAGGTTGATTTTTGTGCTCGCCCTAGTATTTAACATTACTAGCTCTTGAGTTACAGTTGGTTTCTTCTTTTAGCGATCTTTGCTTTGTTGAAACTTTGGCTTTCGTGTTGAATATTTAATTTTTTTCATACCGAATAGGTTTTATTTTTTATTATTATTATTTATTTTTCTTTTTTAATAAAATAGACTAGAAGGTTTGGTAAAGAAAAAAATTTTTAACATGTGTCGACTTAATTAAGATGTACTGCGACTCTCGTATCAATTTTACTCACATCATGTACCCAAAAAAGAAAAAAAAAATAGCAGGCCCAATATTTATCATGCATATTACTTCCAACCAAACGCACTAATATTGTATGCTCGGCTGGGCCCACAAGAAGAGATAATAAATAATAAGGAGATATAATCAACATTGCCAATGAACAAGATCAAGCTCACATTAGAATTCAAATATATACCCTCTTTGAAAATATTAAATATTCCTAGTCTCATTGCTCAGCAAGTAGCCTATAATTAGCTATAAGTCTCAAAGTAAAATATTAAAATCTTGAATGAGTCATTTGTAAATATGTACAATTGCAAACTGACAATGCCATGAAAAATTAATTTCAGGATTGGACATATTCTGAAAGATGTTTGGTGATGTTGTAAGGAGCTTTAGTAACATTCTGATGTGGCTCTACGAGAATGGCTCCAAAATAAGCATACAAGGAATTCCCAATAGATAATATTGATAAAGTCAAACCATAATTAATTTAATTTTCTACCCCAAATTCAACAATAAAAAAAAAGAATAGAGGAAAGAGGAAAAAACTACTATAGCCAGATAGGTAAGGGAGCTATATTATAATCAAAATTAGCGCCTGGTGTTTCTTTTTCATAATCAAAGGCTAGAATACCATGTTCATATTAAATAACAAACATAAAAGCCAGACTTTGTTCCCCATGATCAGCAGTTAGATGATCTAATATTGATGGTAACTTCTATCCAATTTGAACATATAATAATTTCAAATTTCATATTGCCTCAGATTGCATAGTTTTCAAAATAACGGGTAATGCACACGCAATTTACAAAAATGTCCTTGGTGGCATAAAAGGATACCAGTAGTAACCCACTAATGACACAAGGTATTCCGTTGTAATACTGGAGGTAGTCCATCGTAATACTTGAAATTTCGATCTCTATCCTACTAGCTACTGTCCTATTGGAGATTTTCTCACTGGAATACAAGACAAAGTCGCAAGAAAAAGACTAAAGAGGTGGGAGAAGGCGGAGCGCCACTCACAACTGCGCAATAGCGGGCTATGCGGAACATATCGTGCGAACCCTCACATGCGCTTGCTATGTTAGCGTATCTCGTTGCAGCAAGATCTTCCCATGTAGATACTCTTCCCCTAGGCTATGGCGTTGCGAGGCCGTGAATCTCATCAAGATGGCCACTTAGATGTAAAAAGAGGTTCAAACGACAGCAGTTTAAGCAGCGAAGTTGCAATATAGCAAATTTTCAAAATATCTTAAAAATTGCAAAAAATAAAATCATTAAAACAATGATTATCTAATTATATAGTATAAATTATGATATCATTATAATAATACTATGCAATTTTTGCTATTTTTGAAGTTGTCTGAAAATTTTGGTTAATTTCAATTTCATTATAGTAAGTTTTTCTTTCAGGGTTTTTTTTTTTTTTTTCCTTTAGTTGCTTTCTAAGTGAGTTTCTGGAAAAAGAATTTTTTGGGCCGTAGGGCCAAAATACATACTTCTTGGCCCCTTCTCAACCATTTCTTTTTTATTTCAGCTCCAAATTTTTAAATTATTAGTTTGTATGCAGCAACAGAAAGAAACAAACAAATAAAAAATAAAAAAAAAATTAAAACAAAACCTCAAAAACAAAGTTATATATGTGCGATAGAAGAGCTTAAAATGAACAGGCAAATGAAAGCTGGCAGTATTGCAGGACTTACGTTGTTGTCACTGACGCGCATATGCATCTTCCATTTGTCCATGACTAGAATTGTTGTTTTCTTATACATATAGTCCTTCAAATGATGAGTTATTAGATATATATATATATATATATATATATAAGCAATTAGCCGTCTCCTACTAAGCACTGATATCATAGAAGAGTCTCACACATGCATGACATGGTCAAACCAAAAATATTATCGGAAGGAATGCCATTGCAGAAACGCGGTTTCTTGGCCGTCTTCAATCAAACAAGAACAAAACTAGACAACTACTACTGCACTAGGGGACATTTATATATATATATATATGTGTGTGTGTGTGTGTGTGTGTGAGAAACTTAATTAAAATTTTCAATTCAAATTCTTTTTGGGGTTGCTATCAATATATTCCTTTTAAACTGCTCCCCTATTGTGCATTAGATCATAGATCAATAGAGGCATATAAGTTTGTAGTAATAAGCTCCTGCTTTATAATATGGTTTTATAGATTGAAGAACCCTATTATTAATTAATATTTGGATTGTAATTATGAACCATACTAAGTGGGCTTATATTATCTCCCTAGAAAAAGCAAGCTATAATTGGCATGTGGTTTATCTGTCTCTGTGTGTGCGTGTATAGATACCAATTTTAACAACTTTCCTATTGCAGCATATCAAGCCTAGGAAAACGATTTCAAGAGAGAGCTCTCTGTACTTCTAAGGCAATATGCGTATTAATTATGTGAGATTTTGTTCACAAATATACATATATATATAGAGAGAGAGAGAGCAAAAAATATATATAATTCAAAAGTTGATATGAACTAGAGCTAGATAACCATTCCTCGTGTACTATAGCTTGGGGACCGGAATGTGACCGTTTCTCGTTGCTTCCTTTGTAGCGTGAATACAAAATTTTGTGTATATTACATATACATACACACACACACATACATATCCTACATAATTAAATAGTATATAGCATATGGAATTATGAGCTGCACTTTACTAATATTAGTAGCAAAATGTCAGCTATGTACGACAAAATTCTGTTGAAGGGTGAAAAGAGTTTTTTTTTAATTTTATTATTTTGGATGAAAGAAAGATATATTGTAATTATAGAGAAATAGCTGAAGCTCTAAGAGATGTATTAGAATTAAGTAATTAACAACCGCGTCAAGTAAATCTCAGGAAAGCTACATGAGCCAGCATAAACTACTGTTCTAGAGTATCCAAATAAATTAACGAAATAGGGTAATTAATTAGTGAATTAAAGGAGATTTTACCATAGAGAGTTAAAAGTGACATATGAATGTATTATTAAATTAAGCAAGTTTAGAGAAGACGTTTTGAGAGCAGGCTACACGGAAAGAGTCATCAGCAATAGGCCAAAATTGTGTTCTCTTTTGAATTAATACAATATTATACAAATCCACTATATTAATGCGATAATTAATGGTTCTATACCATTGTCTTCTATATAATTGTCTTCATCTCCTCTCTTTCTTCGCCTCTAATCTTTGCCTACTTAAAATCCCAACTTTCTTTAACCATATTTCTCTCTCTCCCTCTCTTTCACAACTTCTCAAACCAAAGTGATTATTCTGTTATACCTTTCAAATCTTGATCCAAATTAGTAATCTCATGGAATCCGGGAAACAAGGAGTAAGCTGCTCAGAGACGTCGAGCGAGGAAAACGACCGATCGGAGCAAGTCAATAGGGACGAAAACTCGTCAGCGAAACGAAGCTACGAGTGCACGTATTGCAAGCGCGGATTCACCAACGCGCAGGCCTTGGGAGGCCACATGAACATCCACAGGAAAGATCGAGCCAAGTCCAAGCAAGAACACAACAACACTAGGGTTTCTTCGGTTTCGAATAATTATTACCACCAAAACGAAGAAATTTCCATGGAGGGTTCTCACCATTTTAGTACCACTTCAGTGCCGTTTCCAAGCCAACTACCCTCTTGGACATACCAGCCAGCCCATGAAGAGAGAAATTATCATCATCAAAACATGTACTTTAATCCAACATCCGGTTATTTTTCCAATTATGAAAGTCATGATCATTACAATCCGTTTGCCAATTCGATGGCATCTTCGACGACGACCGACCCAGAATTTGAACATGAACGAAGAACTCATGGCAGCAAATTTGAGCTTGCAAATCGATACGTCGGACGTGGACGAGCATGATGATGCGACGAGGGGGTCGGCAGTCCGTTGACCATGATGAAGTTGATTTGGAGCTTCGGCTTGGCCATGGATGATCGAAACATACATAGTACGTCTTTAACATAGTTGATATATATATATATATATATATACACACACACACACATATATATACAAAAGACTAACCTAGTTAAAGATGCATAAAAATATTAATAATATTATGCATGTTTAAGGAGAGGAAAAAAAAGTTATCAATTTGTTTAAATTCTTTGTGAGGATTTTGTTTGCTTTAGGGTTTTTAGTAGTTATTTAGCTAATTATATTATGTAGCTTCATTTCAGAAAGATGAAGAGGTCTTGGGAGATCTAGGACTGCAGAGAAATGATACTATGTTGATAAATGTGGGAGGCAAATATTGTGGTTTTTATATGTGGAGATGACTTAATGATAAATTAGTGTTATTAGCTTCATTAATTATACATTAATTTTACCTGTGAAGTTTGACACAAGAGGTACTTTTGTGACGAGTTTCATAACCCATTTTGTTTGTGCTAAATATTTTATCCTACATATATATATATGTATATGTACATACATACAATCATATATCATGATGTGTGTGTGTGTGCGCGCCCGCAAGTGAAACAACAAGATTTTGAACACTGCATATTATGTGGTTGCAAATGATGAATTACATGAAGCAATATCGTAAGTCATGACAATATGCCAATGAGATTTAAAATAATTAATGGTGCTTTTGCTATTTATAGGTTACTAGTACGTATCATCAACATCACGATCAACATATATTATGGGACTGCCATAAAGTTTATGCACCAAGCAAAGGAAGTTTTATTTATTAGTGCAAATAAATACATTATTTCTCATTAACTGTGATGTGATCATATAATATCCAAATAAATACATTATTTCTCATTAATTGTGATGTGATCATGTAATATAAGCTCTGTCTCTGAGCCATTATGCATTTTATGTTAATTAGGGATTTCATAGGAGTGCTATGTTAAGAGGAAATATAGTATTTCAAGTCTACATCTCCTCACTTAATATGTACAATATTTTTATGTATGTTCGTACATACGTTATATAATGGCTGTTCAGTTTCGAACATTCTATATATACTTCTATTTAAAATTGGCCAAAAAAAAAAAAAACTTATATTAAGGAGATGAGCTAGTATGTAGAACGCAATAAATAGGATGACCAATTAACTCATGCTTTTTCCTAGCCATATTGTTATGCTTTTCTTCTGTTAATTCAATTTGGTTTTGATTCTTTTGCGTTATACATGAGGCCGTTTGTAACGACCTATTTAGTTGAATGAAACGTTGCATTTGACACACTGATTTAAATGCTTCAATTCAAACTATTTAAAGTGTAATGCACTCAACAATTACAGTATTTTGAAACCAAAAATGGTTCTAACCAATGGTCTAAGCTCTTCTCCCAAATACGTTAGTTTTACCTAAACAAATAAACATACAAATAAAATAGCTCAACTAAAAAGTACATATTTTTTTCCCTTTTTCTTGGAATTCCTAAATTACAAATAAGTACTGATCAATCGTAATAGACATGTTATATAATTCTTACTTTCACATGGAGATCACGACCTTTCTGACTTCCCTTTGTATCTTAATCATATACGTGTGTGTTTTATAACCACTGAAGTTGTTTATGAAGTATTGGCTTAACCAGAAACACTGTTGTTCAATTCTAAGAAGCAAAGATATATAAATATTTCTTAGATTCGGACAGTAAACAAACATAAAATATATTTTAATAAAAGATTTCTTTCTTTTCTTTTTACTAATTAAATATAAATTTTACATTGTAAAAAATCCGCAATAATATGTTATTGAACATATTAATGTGTTTCTGATGAAGAAATTAGATTTTCTAAAAGTTTGAGCTTCATTTTAAAGGTCAACTTATTAAGCGTAATGGCTTACTATAAATTTGTATTAGTGTTCTTTACATATAAATGATGAATAAATGGGGTTTTTCAGTTTCCCTTTATATGCCCCCTGCAAGATGGTATTCTATTTGAAGTCACCAATTTGTACCAAATGAATTAGGAGCCATTGGTCTATGCTTGTTGGGTTTTGATACAAGATCTAGATTTCAATATAGCTTATATAAAATATTCTATTGTTAGTGCTAAATGTAAAATTTTCCAATAAGCTTTTTTATACACAACAACAATATATTTATTACCCTTTATAATGTTTTATTAATATTTGCACTCCATATTAATCGACCATATACATCCACTTATATAACACCTCAAATATTTGAAACCAATATAGTAAATGAATAGATTTCCCTTTGTAGCATAACTATACTAGTTGTCATACAAATATTTTGTATTATAGGATGTGATCGTGCGTGTCATGTGTATATGCGTGACATTAATAAGCTATCAATCACGAGTAATTATTCCCCTAAAAGTGCGTGACATTAATAAGCTATCAATCACGAGTTATTATTCCCCTTCTTTTAGGGGAAAAGTTTGGAATTATCAAAAAGTGCTCTCAACATATATCTGTCGCAGCATACCTTGTAAAAAGAAGAAGATTAGATCCGTGACAATAAGCAACTATGAGAATAGTCTTTAAACTACAAAACTCCAAGTCAGAAAGTCCATATATAAGTACATCTTATGTGTAATATGATTTATAAACACCAATTTTTCGAGATAGTACTTTCTAGTATTCCGGTTCATGATTAGGATACGAACAAAATTCATGAACCACGTTAGAGATTGCTTGT
Organism: Artocarpus heterophyllus; assembly: GCA_025403435.1. Taxonomy (NCBI): domain Eukaryota; kingdom Viridiplantae; phylum Streptophyta; class Magnoliopsida; order Rosales; family Moraceae; genus Artocarpus; species Artocarpus heterophyllus. The sequence goes on from CM046342.1 coordinate 8,227,440, forward strand.
ACTGAACTTATATCCTTTTCGGTTGAATTTAGGGTTTGGTTCTCGGTAAGCTTGTGCCTTGACAATGTTTGTGATAGAGGCTTTTTGATTTTGATCTTTCAGATATTTCATCACTTGCAGAGGATTTGTTAAAGAACCATGATATACATGCTTGATCATGGGTGTCCGGTTTTAGAACTTGATAAATGCTTATTTCTATTGAGTGTTTCATTAAAAATTATATGCGAACAAGCTGTTTTTTGGAACTGAAATTGTCCTGTAATTTATGGTCGCATGAGTCAAAATTAGTATCTATATTTATCTAATCCAAATATATGATCCACTAAAAAAAAGGCTTTGCTGTTCAAGACAAACTGTTTCAAAATCAACAAACTCTATTAGGCAAAAAGAAAGACTAAAATCAAACTTTAACGAAAGTTTTAAATAATTTCAGCAAAACGTCATTTTTAAGAATTTTAGTAAATGGACGGTTTAAAAAAAAAAAATCAAACTTTTGGAATTGCCCCGCCAACATCTACTGCAGCCAAGGGCCAGTGCTGCTTCAACCAAGAGTATCACAATTGGAAGCGAGGAATCAGGACGTGTCTTAAAGTTTACATGGTTTAAGGATTCTAGTTTTTCTTCTGTTAGTTGAGAAATTCTTTGTAAATATAAAAAATATAGTAATCATGATTTATCATATTATTTTGTTATAAAATTTGATAAATCATTTTGTTTAAATGAACTCACGACTAGCGAACAACTAACGTCAAGATCGCAAGTCGCATCTCAACTAGATTGGTTGCCAACTTAGTAACTATATAAATTCAATAAATCATTTAATTATTAAATACTGATAAATAAATGAATTATAGTAATTGATTTAGCCATGGGTTTAAGTTACAGAAATATGTCATGAATAAAAATCTCATAGCTAAAAGTTTTAGTTACAATAAAAATTAAATTAAAGTTTATGACTAAATGCATATTAATCACAACACATATTGTGATAAAAAATTTTACTAAAAACTATTGTGACTAAAAGTCAGTTTTTATAATGATAATCGATAATTTTGGCATTTATACAGTGAGTTTGACAATCATTGACATTACAGTTCAATCAATAACAAATATCAATCAACTAATAGATGAAAATTAATAGAAGGTTTGGGGTTGTAATTTCATCACGCAGTTTTAAACGCAAACAGTATAAAGCTCTCATATATTATAAGTAAAGCAAAAGTTTACTACTGTTAAAGCTCTCACATGTTATAATATGCAGTTTCGACCGTAAAGTTTCCAGGCTCTTCTTCCAAGCACTACATAAGATTGCAAGTAAGAAAATTAAAAATTTCAGGTCCAATTTTTAGACAAAAAAAAAAATAGTGGTTAATTTCCATTCATTAATTAAGTTTTGTTTGCTATATTGGACCATAAGTGTTGCATTTTTCAAATTTAGCGTTCTTAAAAAAAAAAAAAAAAAAAAAAAAAAAAGAAAGCTTGTGTTCCAAATTACAAAACACAATAAGTTCAACGTCTACCAATGCCCAAAAAAAAAATCTCACAATATTATTATTTTTTCTCTAAATCATAGACGCCTTAATATTTTTAAATCCCACCCTTGAGTCCCTAACTCTAGTAACGGCATCGTCACTAGTTACAGATGCGATGAAGGCTATGCCTCATAGCGTCAAGGCTCGAGCGCTATTCTGCTTTCTAGTCGTCTTCCCCCTGTTATCGAAAGAGCATATTTAACACCGAAATAGGTGAGGAAAAGGAAGAGAGAACTTAGCAATTTCAAATATTTTAAAGAAATTTTTGTCCATACACAAAGTTTTAGGGAAATTATACTATTTCTTTGATACTAGTTATATTCTCTCATCATTTGCGAATACCTAGCGTGTTTGTGAATTTTAATAATTGTATGTCATAAAATGTTATGAGGCCAATATTACTTGAAACATGAAGAAGTTCGAATCATGTTTGTATTTTATAGGATTTTCTTTTGTTGTTGAGACTTCTATCTAGCATTTATAATTGTTTCATTGCATAACTTATTTTTTTATCAGATTATAGAGTACAACTTGTTTATATTATATTTTTTCTAATGCTATCGTAGACTAGAATATAAAAATAAACCTCTAGTTTTAAAAAAAAATTCATGATTTGAATTTTCTCGATGTTTTCACCGACAAGGACTTTTTCTTGAAATATTAAATTTAAACCCAGAAAAAATTTTGAACTCTTGCGAGAAAAAACTTGAAACGTCAAACATGAAGACAAAAACTTCTCAGATTTCTCTTTCCAATAAAAAGAAAAAAAGGAAAAAAAAAATTTTCCTTCCACGTCATCATCCTCAGTCTATCAATATTCAAACACCTTAGCTCAAGCTGTGAGTAAACATCTTACCATCAATCTGACACAAAATTCTCTCCTCTTGACTTGGTTGTAACTATTTTTCTTCTCTTTTCTTCTTTTTTATGTTTTTTTGGTCACACACAAACATACAAGATGACTAACTATGTCAGTTTCCCACCAAGCAAGATGCAAACCCGAATCTGCAATCGAGTTCGACGCGAACATAACAATATATCAAAACGAGCCAAACCTAATAGGCCAGTAAGAGCATGGCACGTTAAAAAATAGACACGATACAACATAATTATTAAATGGGTCTAGCTCATCCTGTTTATTCAATAGGCTGGGCTTGGTATAACTTTTGGGCACAAAACATGTTAAGGGGACAGCATGAACACGAGCACATTAAAAGCACTCTTGGGGTGAACACGAGCACATTAAAAGCACTATTGGGGTCTAACTATAAACACGATTAAAATATGCAATTGAAAACTAATTTGATTAATATATTTTATATTTTTATAAAATATTTTTATAATTTTTTTTATAAAAAAAGTTCTAAATTTTTAATAGATTTGATTAAAAAAGAAAAAAGATCAAATAGATTCTTTGTTGTTGGTAAATTGTCAATTGCTAATAAATACTTACTCTCTTTGATTTATATGAAAAACTAAATAATAGAAACTACACCGTATAAAATTCTACAATTTTGTTGTCCTCAGGAAATTTTTTAGCAATAATGCACTTTCTTTTGTTACGATTTAGTGTTTTTTTTTTTTTAGTAAATTTAACATTAGGCAAGAGAAAGTCACATTAAAAGCTAAAAATATAAGAAAAAGTACGAACATCAATGCAAGCACGAGCACGGCCGATGCACTTTATGGGCATGGCTCATTAATAAATGGGCCATGGGCTATTCTTGATGCTACAAAAATTAACTAGGTCCGGCCCAGCATGGTAGATAAATAATACGTAGGCTCAGATATGGCACGAGACACGCTTGAGCCTAGATTAAATAGGCTAGACAGGGCCAAGCCAGCCCATTTGACATCTCTAATTCAAACCAATAAGGTATGGACTAGAGATGTCAAATGGGCTGGCCCGGCCAGGCCCAAGTCATTTAATTTAGTCTCAAGCGTGCCTCGTGCTTTACCTAGGCCTGTCCATTTACTTATCGTGTTGTACTAGAACTGACCTAGTTAATATTCATGGCGCCAAGCCTAGCTCATGGCCCATTTATTTATAAGCCGTGCCCATAAAGTGCTTGAGCTACGCTCATACATGTATTGATGTTCGTGCTTTTTGTTGCACTTTTAGCTCTTAACATGTCTTTCTCTTGCCTAATATTGAATTTACAAAAAAGAAAAATGAAACCCTAAATCATAACAAAAGAAAGTGCATTATTAATTAAAAACATCTTTTTTTAGAAGACAACAATACTGTAAAATCTTATACGATGTGGTTTCCATTATTTAATTTTTCATATAAATCAAAGAGAATAAGTATATATTAGCAATTGACAATTTACCAACAATAAATAATCTATTTGATCTTTTTTTCTTTTTTAATCAAATCTATTAGAAATTTAGAACTTCATTATAAAAAATATTTATAAAAATCTAAAATACACTAGTAAAATTAGTTTTAAATTGCATATTTTAATCATGCTTATAATTAGACCCCAATCATGCTTTTAACGTGCTCGTGCTAGGCCTCTACCAGGTTGTGCCCTTAATATGCTTTGTGCCTAAAAGTTACACCAAGCCCAACATATTTAATAAGCAGGATGGACTAGGCCCATTTAATAATCGTGTCGTGCCTACTTTTTAATGTGCCGTGCTCGTGTTGGCTCACTAGGCCCGGCCCGTTTTGACATCTCCAATATAGACCAATCAAGACTAGCTAGTTGGTAGTCTCGGTTAAAACCACGGTTTGTGGTTCCAATATTTCAACAGTGTTTTTTACATCTTATAATGTTTTTAGTTTTAATTCTTAATTCCAACTAATTTTTCAAACCGTCTAATACAACAATTTTACCCTCAAATTTGTTGATGTTTGGCTTTGGATTTCGTCAAAAGAAAATTTGACCACAAGTTGATTTCCTCCATGTCCATAAGAAGGTCATTAAACCTTCATTTGTACGCAATTTTGGTCCATAAAATAAAAGGCGGATTTTTTGCGTAACATGCTTATCCTTGGTGGTAGCATAATATGTAAAAATAAAAATCAAGGGATAAGTGTTGCAAGTGTTATAACTCGATATATAAAAGGAGTAGGGGGAAAATCTTACAGCGTTTAAAAAATTGATATAAATCATTACGCTCTCTTGCTAGAACAACATCCTCTATATTCTCCCATAAGTTATGTGACAACTAATTTTCGAAGAATATTAAGCTTCGTATCACTTTAAAGATGTGCTTTCAGTTTTTATCACTTTCCTTTTGCGCTTTGATTTAAATAACTTTCTCAGTTATAAACTCCAATTACTCTAAATTATTAGTTGCTAACGATAAATCATTGGTTCTCTTTTTATAATTGGAACCACTGGATTATTTTAGATTAAATCATAAATTTTTGAATCAAATTATGAATTTTTAGATTGAATATAGATTTAAAATGAATCACCAGTCTACTATTTAGCAAACAGATGTCTAAGAGGAGGAAAAAAAAATTCTTGATACAAACACAAAATTAAAGTAGACGTCTGGTCTACTTTGTGTAAAACACTGGTTTGAAAAAGAAAAAATTCACAAATACAAAGATCTCACATTTCGATCCATAATTTTGTAGAGTGTTTGGGAGCATTAGTTCACACCAATAGTTTGAATTAATTTTAGTTAAAATCGTTGTAGCATATGAGAGCTTACAATGTTGCTCATTTTTTCTTAATACTGTAGTATGTAAGAGCGTTATCTCGTGACAACAAAAAAACTGAGAATGTCAAACACCTCTTAAAGTTACAACAACAAAAGGAAAAGAAAAAAGAAAAAAAAAATGTATATACAATTTTGTGAGGCGACCGCTAATCATAGAGCCGGGAATGTTGATTTTGTCATGGGGAGACGTTGATCTCGCGGCTGGGACGTTGCTGCTCTGAGACAATTGCATGCAAGGCCGCCTTGGCAACAAGGAAAAGATGTCGACAGAAGATGGAGTTTGTGCAAAAAATGGGGGCACGGGGAGGAGCGAGAGGAAGAAAGAGTAAGTAGAAAAGATAGACAGGAAGAAAGAGATCATAATTAAAAAAATATTTGGAAATATTCTTGTCATTTGTTTGTGGTAAAATGTAATTAACATACTTACTGAATTGGTATTTTTGCATACCAACCTTGCAAAGTAGGAATCCTCAAACTCACACCTGGAAAGTTTGGGAACACTGTTGAACCCTTAATTTTGTTGTTCCAATATCAACTTTTCTTTAATATTTTTTCTCACGTGTTATAGTATTTTTTGTTCTCCCTACGTTTCGAAGTAGCTGTTGCTATATAAATCAAAATCCATCGTTTCACTCCTCATGTACTTATGTGGGCTATCTATAGGATCTTCCATTTTAGCATATTCTCAGACCCCCCAATGCGGCCCAGTAGAGAGTAAATCCAAGCCAAGTGTTGGCAATATTTTTACCTATATAATCACAAGTCTTTCTTCTTACAGTTATTTTTCATTTCTCATCCCATTTTGAGTGCACGTGTTAGCAGAAATGACAAAGAAGTCGGAACTATGAGCCACATAAAGCGTCTGTTTGACACTATTTTAGTTTCAACTTATCAATTTTAACTGCGAATAAATAAAACTTTTAGCAGTTACAGTATCAAAAACTTAAAATTTTTACAGTATAAAATCTTACATGTTACCAAGTTCTTAAATTTAAAACTCCAGTTACAAACGGCTTAAAAAAGTTCCACACTTTGGTCCTTACTCTAGAGTTCCCGGCTTACCGTTCCTAAACGTGCCTGAATTTTCATGGAACCCACCTAGCCAGGTCCTGACTTATACAGTCTATATGAAAATAGCTAATTAGGTCACCTCTTTTTCTTTCCCCTTTCTTATTAATAAAATAAAAATGTGGTTGCCAAATAAACCCAAGTGGTAAATAGAGAATCATATATACCCAAAACACGTGACAAAGGTCCAAAAAATGGTGATACAACAGTACCAAATCATGGGTCATCCTCACAGGCGCTGTTCCACCACTCATTGGGCTCAATTCTGGCTTCGTTGGGGGAGGAAAAAATAACTAAAAAAGTTTTTTGGTCCAAAAAATCTCTCACTATCCTAAATAACGCCATGCCAATTCCATACGCTAGCAAAAAAAATACAAGCAAATGGTAATATTGAAACATTTGTGTGTGAGTACTTAGCTGTATAATAATGGAATATTTTAGACTTTTCAAGAACTTGAGCCTATATATTAAAAATGTCAATATGTTAAGCGAGATAGTTCAATGGTGTTTGCTGTTATGTTTAAATGACGTAGGACTAAGATTTGTTTTATATTTTACATCTTTCTACAAGATGATTCTTGCTTTGGTGTCACTAATTTTGAATTGAATGGATCGGCCATTTGTTTGACCTCGTTGAACTCTAACACCATAATGGAATTTAAATTTTTTAAGAACTTGGACTTTTATTTTAAAAGATCAGCGTTTTAAGTAAGGTCATTATAAGTTAGTGTTTGTTTTTATGTTTAAATGATATAGGACCCCGGTGTTTTTACTCTTTATATATAATTCAAGCTTCTCTTTTTAGTAAAGCTTTGGCTATAACGCTGATAAGGCCATGGATATGAACCCTTTAGTTTGAGACACATGGAGTGTTGTATGAGCATGTGCATATATTGCATTGGGGCCCCTCCACCAGCTTTTGTTGAGCATGTACATATAGTCATGCACATGGACATGTGAATGCAGGAAAAAAAAAGAAAAAAAACATCTAAAAGGGCTTTTGTGCCCATCTGACTTTCTCACCAATTATTTCATGTCCCCATAGTGTTAGACATTTGCTAATATGTCCTTGTGTATTGATCTCTGCGTGACTTATTAGATACATTGATTTTCCAGGCTTCTGTCTCTCTTTCCTTCACTTTCTTCCCGCTCAGATGAACCAGATACCAGAAGTTACCCCAAAAAGGGTAGCTAAAGATGGCCCAATGGGGCTTGAAACATCAATTCCATTGGCCCACTTCAACTTTATCTTGTATAAGATCACACACACACACACATTAGTAGTCTCTAATTATTTTCGTACATGATTCTAAACTTCGAACCAAGACTGAAATAATAACAGGGCACAGAATCGTTAGATTTAATTAGATTCACTTCTTCCCTTTTTCTTTTCTTTTTTTTTTTTTTTTTTTCTTCAAGATAACAAAAGAGTTTCATTGTTGCAAAAAATTCGCAAGGGCAGGGAACTATAGACAAGTAATAAATTGATGAGAGTATAAAATATTGTTTTTATGAGAATTACGTTAGTCTAGTTAAGTATCAAAATTGGTTAACTCTAAAATTATTTGAAGAATAAAAATAGAATAAATATAAATATAAATGATAACACAAATAAATAAAAAACTAAGGTATCCAATCTCACTAAAACTAATCTAATTTAATTCATTATTCTTACTAATATCACTTATTGTAATATTTGAAGGACGAATAATCTTAACATATTCAATGCCTTTTCTCAAGTTACGCAAAAAATACCATAATATATTATCCCATTACATTCTTATGCGATAAATATGTTAAAGTTCATTAAAATCTATAATTCTCTAAAACCTCGTTCAAGTCAGGTTGTTATATTCCTATGCCTCATAGAACCTACGATGTTTATTACAAGAAACTATTCCCACATATCACCTATTGGTCTCATTACAGGTCTTTTAATTAATTAATTGATGATCAAGTAATAAAAAGCATTAAGAACAATAATAAACATTCAACATAAAGCAATAACTCTTTGAAAGCAAAAATAAATGAAATTAAATTAAAACAGAAGTGGCTACATCAAAGCCATAAAAAACATAAATTAAGGGTTCCAACGTCTTGAATAACAAAAAAATAAAAAGAGAAGAAAATTAAAAAGAAAAACCCACGTGGATGTATCACAGTTCTTTAAGCTTGACTCTCCAATCCTCAACCTCCTCTTATTGATCATCAAAATATCTTCCTAAACCTAAAAATAAAAACCAAATAGCAATTTGGCTAGATACCTCTCCCCAGCTCTCCAATATGGTGGATAGATCTCCTTTAAAAAACCTAAATAGGGCCTATTTATAGGCTTTGCATAATTACCATAATTACTTTAAAAATTAAAATTTTTGGAATTTTTAAATTCAGAGCCGGGCGCCGCGGTGCGTCCTCTCCGCCTCAAGTCTCTTTTCCTTTCCCAACTAAAATTGGCCTACTCAGATTCAATTCTTCTTGCTTTTAAAAGGCAGCCTTATTATTATTATTTTTTTTCCATTCCTTTTCGTGAGTGCAATCGGGTGAATTAAGGTCTGATTGGGCCGAACACGTGGCAACATGTGAGTGGAAGATGGAATCAGCTGGGACTTCCTAATGACGTGGCGAAACAATGCTGGCTGGAAGCAAAGGGCGCACACGGTTGCATGAGACGCAGCACACCAGATCATGCGCAAGTGAGAAAATATGCTGACAGCTGGGACCCATTGCTGATGGACGCGCCCTTGGCCTGGAGTGAGCCCATGCACGCGATCTGGGAGCCTGGGGCCAAATCGGACGGTCTGGATCGCGTCGTCATTTGTACTCATGGAGATTGCACGTGATTCTTCTTTTGAGCGTATTTTAGTTCGAATTTCAATGCTGCTTTAAACCTTATTTGAGCTTAATTCACTTAATTTATGGAAACAAATAATTAATTTGAAGGGAAAACAAAATAAAAATAAAATTCAATTAAACTACAATAAAAACCAATAAAAAGCAATTAAAAACCTAAAAATTCACAAATATAAAGTTAATAATATCCAATTTATAAGTATAAAACTAGCTTATTAACTAGCCTTAAGAGAATGTCGGTATCCAAAAAAACATGTATCCTAAGCATCTCTATATTTTTTATTACCTGTAGAAAGAAATAAACTACAAAAGAATAGGGGAAACCCCCAAAAGGGCAATAAAACACAACTAAAATAAAAAGGATACATGGCAAAACAAGTTTTTCAAAGGATTCATGACTCGCCTTGAAAAACTCGCCTCATGAAAAAATATTCTAGGGAAAACTCAATTGGGACAAAACGATAGATTAAAAAAAAAAAAAAAGCATGGTAATAAATCTATAATAAGCCAATCCAAATATGCATATAACCGGAAAGGCACAAGTTAGAGAATCAGTATGAACTGTTTGAGTTTGAGAGTCTATCTGGTACTTAATGACCTAGTTAACATATCAACATAATTATATTTATTTTCCTTTTTTTGAAATAATATTAGAATATATTGGTCCGATAAATCGAAAGTACTTATATGACGTTAAAAAAAATACAGCATACTAACTAGTAATTTATTACTTACTTGGATGGATTAAGGGCATTTGGTTCACCGGTTCGAACAAAAAAAGTATCAGTTTCAAACTAGTGTTGTTATAGTATTTTCACTCGCAGAGAATTTGAATTACTATAATGTTCTTATATAGAATGTTTGGAACTTTACTTCTAATTTATTAATGTTCTTATATAGAATGTTTGAAACTTTACTTCTAATTTATTAGTTACATTACTTCTAATTTATTAGTTACAACTGTAAACAGTGTAAAGCTCTCAACAACTACAGTAAAAAAGCAAAAACTTTTTACGATGTAAAACTCTCATATGCTATAGTTTTTAAACTTAAATGTCAGTTACAACTGAAGTTTCAAACGATATTTTAGTTCGAACTGACAATTTGAACTAGTGATCCAAATGCTCTAATATGGCTTTTTCTCTTGGGATTCTCAAGAGCAAGAAACAAAGAAATTAAAGGGTTTTTTTTTTTAGTACTCTTTGTACTCAATGAACTTAAATTTATATTCGAGTATCAAGAATTCTTTGAATATTTGTTTGTTTTCCTCAAAATCTGAATCTTTTGAGTATCAAGAATCCAAGTTTTTAGAGTTCTAACTCCCCTTAAACTTTTGATACTCGGATATCTCTGCTACAGTAAAAACTAAAATTCTTTCTCCTATATTTGAGGGAAAAAAATCATAACTTTTTCATTTGATATCCAATTGAGATGATTCTTTTTTTATTATCTTCCTAGTGAAGAAAGGAATCAATTAAGGTCTATATTGCATATTTTTTAAGATCATTAACATTAAGATTTTATTAGATTTATTAATAAATGAAAAACTATTTTCATTACCTTTTCAAATATAAATTCTAATTTTATTCCATATTCAAATTAAAACTAAGTGCACATCCAAACGCCACTTCAGATAACAATTCAAATCACTAGCTCAAATCTTAATTCAAATTATACTGACTCAAATTAAATTATTAATTCAAACCCATTGACCCTAAGCTTTCCCATGCCTTGTGCCACAACGTCTGGATGATCTGATCCGAAAGTAGTTGATGAGAAGACACACACATATGATGGGCGGGCAAAACATGTAACATGGGGTCATCACTTGCCCAGATCCCACACCCACATATTTATTGAACTGCACTCTACTCAAGGCTTTGCTAATTCGATCAAGTGCAAGAAAACATGGGCATTTGGGTTTAGCTGCCCAAAGAAAATAATTATAATCATCTTGTCTTTCCTTTTCAAAACTTTCAGCCCACGGCATTGAATGAAGAAGATGGTGCGGAAGAGGGGATCTTGAGGGGGGAGAAAAATCAGAAAAAAAAAGATAGAAATAATCAGGGAAAACAAAATCAACTGCAAACAAAACAAAAAAAAAATGGAGAATAAAACAAAAAAAGGAAAGTTGGAGAAAATTTTAATGTCAGGAGAGAAAAAAAAAAGCTTTTCATTACGAGTTCTAAACTGGTATGATATGATTTTTTTTTATTTTTTACGAAGTTTTGTTCTTTGTCTTAAAAAATCCATATTGTTACAAGGGGAGAAAATAATTGAAAGAGTAAGACCGTCATATATTTTATTTTTTAGAATATATGTGTCTCTTATTTTTTTAGTTGTTGGATGAGATTTAAAAAACCATTCCTCTCCCTTAAAATTATTATTGCAACTTTAAGTAAACACTTTTTTCTTTAGCCATTTTTTTAGAAGAACTGAAAAAGACCTAATAATATGTATCTGTCTTTTAACCGTTAATCTATACAAAAAAAATACTTTGAACAGATCCAATATTTACAAAATGCGCACTCATTGCCGAGGATTCCTATGGAAGAAGTTCCTCTTTTTTTTTTTAACAGCTCTTACAAGAAATGGAATTTAACCCTACCGAAAAGATAATGCCCCTAGAACCAGCTTATTTAACAATATTTTCTACGTCTGTGGGCGGCAACTGTTTGGTGACCATAGAGAGAGAGAGAGAGAAAAGGTGCTTCTGAAATTTGGTGTTCATGAACCTAATAATTAAGCGGATTACTTTTATCATTGGAATAAGCATAAAATGTGAACAAAAAGACGTTTGTTCCCTACGCAGCTAGCATGTCTATTACTACTTAATTAATTAGTTAAAAAAAATTTCATGGTTAACTATTTATAGAGGGTAATGCACTTAATTTCAATTAAATAAATTTACATTCTCACTTGAAATGTTTCTTTATGATGTAATGAAAAGCAGTTAATCCCTCTATTTTTAATCGTTAATCTTTTCCTCGTAATTACTTTTTTATACAGTGACCGAGCCACTCGAGGACGAGTAAGAACAACCACACCCACTGGTTCTCTTTTTTTTTTTTTTTCCAAATGACCTTGACATGTTTGTTATTTTCTAATTCAGTCTGCATTGACATATGATTTTTTTTTTTAACATGTACGTCCTTATTAAACTTTATACCTTTTATTATTTGTATAATTGATCGAGAAAAAATTTAATATACGTCTCTATTAAAATAGAGGCCTGACTCTGGCACTGTCTCTATTGTATGTTTTGAATTTTATGGTCTCACACATATGGTACTATGTATTTGATTTAGGATAAGGATTATTTTTCAATATCATATACCTAAAGTTGATACACCATAAGAATTCTTTAAAAGGGGGAAAAAAAAGAAAGAGAATTAACTCATTCTCGCTTCAAACATTGTATTATGATCTTAGAGAGATAAGGAAGAATATTGTGCTTTCATTTTTGACCTTTTTAGTCCCTGTCGAAAGGTAATATCTTAAGCAACAGTTTACATACAGTGCGTCTATTTATTGGAAGATGAACGAAACTGCTAAATTAATTTAAGTGACTTTCCAAGAAGGCATCATAGAAGACAAACCAATTTTGATGAATGACTGAAAAGGAAACGTACTAAAAGCATGCAATGAATGCATAATTGGTTGGTTGATACACATGAAATTAAAAGGGCCCAAAATTTGACTCATAAATTTCATTTTTTGAGACGGATATATAGACATTATGTGTACATATATAGGAACTTGGTGCCGCCTACTATGACATCTTTATTAGTAAATCAACAAAGTTTCAAAGGAAAACATCATTTGAAATTTGAAATTTTTGCGTAGCAAAGTTGAAGTTAATATTGTTGATGAGTAGTCTCTACTACCTTTTTCTATTATTATTTTATTTATTTTTATTTTTGCTCTCAAAAGTGGTCTATTACTTGGAAATGTTAGCCAATTCTTGCTCATAATCAAGTTTGTTTAACCAAAAGAGGATTGAATATATTTTTTCAGGTAACATGAATTTTTATTTAATATTTGCTCTTTTTTTTTTAATGCATTTTTGCTATATGTTGTTTTGGATATATATCTTGACTTGAACCCAGACCAGCTTCTCTGGTAAGCAGTCAATTATCCACAAAGATGCTACATATGTAGAGGCACAATTTCAAATATATTAACCATAATTAGGATATCGTCCTTGCCATCTAATCTAGTCCATATTTGTTTTTTTATTTATTTTTTTATAAAAGCAACAATTGCATTTAGCTTAAACAAGTATTATAAATTACCGATCTTGTTAAGATTGATCGATATAGCAAACAATACATTATTTAAAAAAAAATACGAAGTATGTGATTATTAGTTTCTAAAGCGTTATCTGCTTCAAGGTTACGATCTTCAGAAAAATCCTCGCCTACTAGATTTGTCAAAGATTGTATCTTGTAGAGTATTTAATCGAAGTTGTGACCATCTCTGTAGACACTAACGTATATCTATAAATTCATCGGTCAGAAAACGATATATTTCTATATCGACACAAGAATATGCCTAAATTAAGATTATTAGGCCAAATTTCATAATAACGGAGAGGTATTTAATTTAATTGCAGGTTGATTGAAATATTACAAACAAAGTGAATACATGTCACACAATATATTTAAATAAGTCTATAATTTTTCTGACCAATATGATCTAGTATGATTAGCTTTTCTTATAACATTCTTCATACACAATATTTTACATTAATTTGTGAATATAGGTAATTATCTTAGTCTCAATAAAATAATTTTATCATGAAGATGTGAAGAGAAAGGAGGGAAAAAAAGATATTTATCTTTTTTATACCTTCTATTCTACGTTACTTCAAAATTAGACATTCAATTTTTTATCTCATTAAATATATACTTTCATATTAGATTTGATACACAAATCTATATCTATCAACCCTCAATTTTGACCTAAAATTTTCCCCAAATAACCTCAAGTTAAAAAATAAGAGAACTTTAAAAACTTATAAAACTTTATCCTAAGGTTTTTGACTTCAAAATTATATAAAGTATCCTAATAATAGGTGTTTTGTATTTTTTTTTATTTTTATTTTCTTCTTATTTTTTAGAAGTTTTAATTTTTTTCTCTTTTAATTAAGAATAATTTGGTCATTTTAAAAGTTAAAATCAACTATTGACTGTGATAAATTATAGATTTATGTATTAAATCTAATATAAAGATATGCACTCGATAAGATCAAAAATTGAAAATATAATCTTCGAATAACCCTAAAAATACAAGGTATAAAAAAGTAAGGAACAAAAAAAACCCACCATAAACTAAATTTTGATTTGTCCTATGTTCATAGAATATCTCCTTTTTCTATTTTATTTATAATATCAATTCTATTTCAAATATATATGTATTTGAAATAATTTAATATCTTAGAAGCATCCCATATCCGCAGTGTGAATTTTTCATCGTTTGATCTAATATAATAAAAAGGTATGCAGAACAAATATGTATTCGAAATAATTCAATATCTTAAAAGGATCCATGTCCGCAATGTAAATTTTTCATCGTTTGATCTAATTAATAAAAAAAATGCATACGGAATAAACAGCTTTTGATACAAATCTATTGTTGAAAAATAGAATCCTCCTTAATAGTTTTTTTTTTTTTTAATATCTCTTAGAGTAGAAATCATTAAAAAATTATGATAGAAGACAATTGGATTTTTCTATCGGTATGCCAACTTGCTGCATCTTTCTGTGGGTCATTAGGCACAACACGTAAATATATAAGCCCTAGAAACCAAATACTGCCATTAACTCGTAAGTAACAAACAGTAATTAGGAGGATTTAAAAAAGTACAACAAACAGAAAGAACAAATTGTCTTTTTCGTTTTTTTGAAGCGATAAACTGATTTGACAACCATCTCTCCGTCCCACCCAAGTCTCATGTTAATTATAAACCATTGTCTCCACTATTCCCACTATAACCATGAGAAATATGAAATTGTGAATAATTATGTCCAGCAATATATAAATATACAAAATATGAAATATTGCATAATTACCTATACAACCTAGCAACCACCAAGGGAAAAAATAAATAAAAAATAAAAAACAGAGATCTTTACAAATTTTAAAATAATCTATAAAAAAATAAACATAAATAAAGATAAATAAATAAACTTTTTTTAAATAACTGAGAGAGAATAACTCATACTAAAAAAAAAAAAACTTGTACATCCCCGGCTTGTAAGTAGGCACCCACAAACAATTTCAACCTCTTTCAAATTCCCAACTCAACAATATTAATAAAAAAAATTCTTCTACAAAAAAGAAAAAAATTACAATAATACATGTATAAAAAGGGCACAAATAACAGCCTATAGACAAACAAAGACCAATGAACAGAAAAAAAAAATAAATGAATAAAATTGAAAGTCGTTAGTCATTTTCAGGTGAAAGAAAATAGAAATAAAACCGAAACAAAGCAAATCTTGAGAAATAAAAAATTGTTACTCAATTCAAATCTCTTGAACTTTAAGTTCATAAGTTTGATGATTATACCAAATTCGTTGAAAAAACATCCATGTTTATCTTTCACGTCAAGTTTTCAATGACATTTTGGTCTCGTTAATGTTCAGGTTAAATGAACACACTTTAGAATGAGAAGAATAGTTTTTAAAAGCTCATTATATGTGATAGCTTTCAGGACTAATGGTGTTATTGAGACCAACAATTATAAACGTGGGGCGAAGTCAAAAACAATGGGGGTGAGCGGTATTTGGGTGAGTCCCCAGTTTTGAAAGAGGAATTAAAGAGTTTTTTTTTAGTTTTTTTTTTTTTTTTGGTGGAAGAAATGAGAGGCTTTAAGAGAAAATGTGTGATAAAAATACTTTGGATAAAACGACGGATATGTCTTATGTCCCCATGAATTCTCTCTCCAACGTCAAATCAGTTTTCTGGTGTAATTATCTGGTTTAACAGTAGCAAAACAGGTCACCACCAGCTATGTAATATCACTCCCTATCATGCAAACACATAGCAAAGCAACATCTAGAGGAGGATAAAAACTTTGATGACAATAATAGCCTTTAGCTTTTTGGTCAAAATATAGTTTCTAAAAGTAGAAACAAATATGATTAAGATCTTTGACCCCTAAAAAAATTAAAGTGAAATATTCTTCATATTATTTTTGGTTAATATATATGGAGACTTCCCTCTCTAGAGGTCTAGTCGGTTTTGTTTTTATGGTTAAAGTTTATGTGTATTAATTAATTGGTAAAGGTGGGCACGTGGTAGTTGTGCTAAGAAAACATACATATAAATTAAATTACATTGCATGTAGTAGTTATCTATTAGTGGATCTTATTAGTGACCAAATTATCAATTATTATTTAGACATACTTACACGCATAGAAAAAAGATTGCGGCCCTATCATGATGGTGATGATATATATAAAAAAAAGAAGAAGAAGAAGAAGAAGTCATGGCTTAATCTTCTGCTACCAGATTTTTTGGCTACTTTTAAGACTGTCCTAGTGATTCTTGATGTCGGCCTCTCTTTTTAAAACAAAAAAAAAAGAAAAGAAAAAAGAGCCTTATATATGTTGCACGAACAATTTCAATAACAAGAGCGAAAATCCTCTCCAAGATGGTGTTACATTTTAAAAATGCTAGATGATCACCAACCTGGGTCCACAAAGCAAAGAAGCATGATCGGCTCGTTATTTTTGTGATGCCCGCTTGAATGGGGGAGCTCGGAATTGGAAAAGCCCTAGCATACATAAAGGTGCATAGGACCTTAATTACGAGTTTTTCTTAAAAAAATTAAGGTGAGAAAAATCAAACTCTTCATTTTTAGATAAAGTCTGATGTGTTTTCATCTCTCAAAGTTTTCTAGCTTTTTTTAGGATGGCATCATTGTATTTTTTAAAACATGTATGAAGTAATATCCTTGTTTGAGAATGTTTTCTAGTCAACATGTAAAACAAAATAACAAGTGAAGATTAACCAAGTAAAAAAACTAAAAAAGAAGGGGTCAAAAATTAAAAAAAAATGGTCAACATCGATGAGTCCCAGCATTAGAATCCACTCCCAAGAACCTTCAAAAAAAAACAACAACAACAACCAAGAAGTCCTAGTAGCATCACTATTGTTTCTTGGGGAGTTAGGCAGAGCTCCACAAGACCGGAGCCCCATAACATTATCTTTTATTGGACTATAGTAAATGACTAAAAACCAAAAAATCTTGTGGATAAATGGGGGGAAAAAAAAAGTTCACATTGAAGACTACTTAGGAGAGCACACATGAGAAGTAAATATACGTGTAAACAGGGGCACGTTAATTTATAGCCGTTCAGATTTAAACGGACGACTGTAATTGGAGCAGGGGCAAGTGAAAAATTGGAGACCTCTTTGTACCTTTACCTTACCTTACCGGAAGATTTTAACAAAAGGGTCAAAAAAAAAAATTTAATTGGGTAAATAACTTTTTTTTAAATCAAAACACAATACGTTTTTCTATATAAGTAAATGAGGGATTTTGAAAAGTAGACTTAAGAAAATTTGATTTTGGTAAAATAATTTTTTTTTGTAGTTTTTTTACGACTTAAGAAAATTTGATTTTGGTAAAATAATTTTTTTTGTAGCTTTTTTACGTAAAAAAAACTAGCTTTTTGGCATGAAAATAGTTTTAGTTTTTTTTTTTTATTTTCACTCTGTTGAGGTTTCTCTTCTCGTTACAATTATTTTCGTCTTTTTTTTGAAAAAAACTGAGACAGTTAAACTATCTAAAAAAACGTGTTTTTTTTGCCAAAAAAAAGAAGACTTTTCCCAAGTAAGATTTTTTTTTGCCCTTTCGTCAAAATTTCCCTAAGTAAATTGTTTTATTTTTTTCAAAAAAATAACTATAACAAGATAAAAAATTTCAACAAAATAAAAAAAAATAAATTATTTTAACGTCTAAAAATTTTTTTTTGTGTTAAAAACTGTTTAAAAAAAATTAGACTATTTATCGAAAAAATTTTTCCTAAGAGGCCTCTTATAAAAATCCGTTCTTTTTACCTGTTGCCGGTCAATTTTGCTTTAAGCATTGCAATACGGTTCTGGTTTTTCAACTCCGAAACTGAGCTTCGCGTGACGCGGAATGGGCCCATTGACTGTCATCATTATTATCTCTCTTTTTTATACTTTGGTGGGACCCATACCTGCCACTGTTTTCTATTAAATGAACTTGGTTAAAGTTGAACCTTAAAGTCCTACTTGTATGCATCTTCTTCTTTCATTTCTACTTTCTCACGGTATTGGATATGGCCTTTTCATTTCATGGCACTTCACAATGAAAAAAACAACTGTGAAGAAGCTTTGTGGTCTCTGCCTTACGTGGATAAAGAAACAATTGTTTCTCACATTTTTTGCGACTATCACCACCAGAGTCGCCATTCACATTTTGCGGGTTCTTATGACCAAGACGGATCCGAGTGACCGTGTTTTGTTGCGGTTGCAACCATTTTTCATTCTAAGACCATAGAGACAGCCATAGGCCGGGCACCGGCAAGCCGTCGTCAATTATGGTGACGGCTTAACCGGCATCGTGAGCCGTGACGCACCTCACTATAGACGTAGCATGGCTTCTCCGTGCATCGCTCTTTTCTCATTGATTAAGTATTTACGAATCTTGCAGGTGTTTAAAAGAGTAGTTTAAATCAATGGTTTGAAATGTAAATAGTATAAAGTTCTCACATGTTGCAGTAAAAGCTATAGTGTAAAACTCTTATATGCTACAGATCTTATATTCAAACTGATAGTTTAAACTACTCTCTCAGATACTCTATTGGCCTCCATGATCTAAAATGGAGTGAATTAGGTGGAGACAAGCAAGCCCTCCCCAGTGAACTAGTAATGCGATTCAATAAGAAAGAGAGATGGAGATGATGAAGTAATCTAACAAACATTCTAATTTTTATGTGACATGATTCTATAACAGATAGAAATAAGATCAAATACAAAGACAGGAAAAAAAATGAAGAGAGAAAAAGAATATAAAAAGAAATAATGTATAGGTCCCAACAATAATTGCTTATGTATGTAGTTCAACGGCAGTTTTAATTTAAATATAGAGCGTTTAAAATTTCTACTAAAATGGATATAAATTGTAAAAAAGTTACACCTATAATTTACTTCTTAACTTAATACTGTTAAGTGGCACGATCTTTACAACGAATTTGCGATTAAACTTATCACATAATTACAACTTTGATCAGTCATTTCTCTACCTCAACAGCCAATACCAGGTTACTACATAATTTTTATTCATCAATGGGGTTACATTGGCACTACGCAGTAAACTTAACCAAAAACAAGGGTAGCTTTCCTTTTTTTCAAAAAGGTGCCTCCAAGTGGGTGTTTTCTCCACCCAGGTGTTTTGTAGTGGATTCACACACACACACATGTATATATACTTTCATTGGATAAACAGACCAAAAGAATAAATTATCCCAACGATCATGAAGGTCTCATCTCCGCCGGCAACGAAGGCTTTGGCCGCGGCAGTGGCTCTGTCGGACAGGAGAAGAGAGACTGCAAAAAGAGAGAAGGTGAAAATTTTTTGTTACTTTTTTTTTTCCCAAACTCTTGCTAGTTTGAGAAGGAAAACAATAAAAGGATAAAATTGGAAAACGAAATATTTAAAATGAAATGTGACTTATTAATTTCTAATCTTTGTAGTGTGCTGTTTACTTCTAATGGTTTTGTTAATCGGTCTATTTGCTGCAATTTCTCTTAAAAAAAATATAGATTTACCACAATAGTTCTCAACATTGGAATCCACTCCCAGAAAGTCCCACCACTGTATTTTTTATTAGAACATAATAAATTGGTAAAAATTTCCAACAACAAAACAGCATAGATGAATAAAACTCTTTTATATCTTATATTTTAGGTTTACTCAAATATCATAATTTCGTGCTTTGTTCTCATCGAATGGACATCTTTATATTAAACTTAATTAATACACACATTTATACATTTTCTCGATTAACTTTAATTTTGACTTAAAAATTACCTAAAATACCTTTAAATTGTAAAATAAAAGAACTTTAAGAAATTAAAAAACTTTATACAAACTTCAAAAATGTATAAAATAATTTAAAAATGGGGTGTTTTGTGTGTTTTTGTTTTTGTTTTTGTTTTTGTTTTCTTCTTATTTTTTGAAAGTCTTAATTTTTTTCCTATTTTATTTAAAGATAATTTGATCATTTTAAAGGTCAAAATCAACTACTGATTAAGATAAGGTATAGATTTATGTATTAATTTTAATATAAAGATAAATGAGATCAAAATTTTAAAATATAATTTTTAAATTAATTTAAAACAAAAAATATAAAAGGATAAATATCCTAAATGGAAGAATGATCTTATAATCATCCCCCTTTCAAAAAAAAAAAAAAGGATCTTTTAAAAAAAGAGTGCTTATAAATACAAAATGCGCCGTTAGGAGAGAATTTGATTCCGTGCAACGTACGTATCCTTATGATCTTGATGCACGATCTACTTGTGTGTTTGCATTCCAAGCCAAATCATGCATTTAAATTGTCCAATTAAAGACATATCAAAATTCATCCTAGTGCCAAAAAAGGAACATATTCTTCTTCTAAATGATCACCTCTTCCTTCAAAGCCTAAAAAAGAAAGAAAAAAAGAACAAAAACAGAAACAAAACAAGACAAAAACAAAACAGCCACCCATATCCAATAATTTTTAATAAAGCGACTCAAGGGGTAAAGAACGCCAACAACATATTAATTATAAAAATTAATAAATGTCATAGTATAGTTATAGTTTCAAATACTATACCTCGTTTTTTATACCTAAAGGTTAAAATCTATGTTTTAGATTTGTTCAAATATTATGCTTTTAGTTTTTTATCTTATCGAATATATAACCTAATCATATTAGATTTAATAAACAGCTTTATACTTTTTTTCTTGTTAACCTTCAACTATTGACCTAAAAAATGCCCAATGCCTTCAAATAGAAAAATAAGAATTTCTTAAAACTTAAAAAAAACTTTAAACTAAGAGTTTTGACCTAAAAAAGTCTATAATATACTTAAAATAGATTTTAGGCATGTTATTGTTTTTATTTTCTTTTTGTTTTGAAAGTTTAAGTATTTTTTTCTTTTTATTTAAAGATAATTTAGTCACTTTAAAGATCAAGATTAATTATTTATAAAAATAACGTATAAATTTCTGTTTTGAATCTTATCTAGAAGTACACACCGGATAAAATAAAAAACCAATAGCATAATTTTTTAATAAGCCCAAAATAGGGGTGTAGAAACCTAAATAACCCAAATTCGGAAACTTAAGAACTTTAAAACTGAAATAGTAAATGGAAACTTAAGAATTTTAAAACCGAAATAATAAATGAAGAAATTATACCAAGGACAGGTCCTAGTCAAGACATTTAAAAGGGTTTGTTATTTTAGGGTTACTCTTTGTCCTTTTAGAAATTAATATATCGACCCGTCTAAAAGTTGAATCCGGAAATGAGCGACAGATTCTATGAACAAGCAGATATGAATTGAATTCCCTGGCATTACTTTTGATGATGTAAATTACTTGCTGTCATTTTCCTTGAACGTCTATTTTTTTTTTTCTCTTTTTCTTTTTATTATTATTATCATTATTTTTTTGGGTTTGGCAAATACAATGACTTTTCTTTTTGCCGCAGACAACGGACTATGTTTCTCAAAAAAATTGTCCTTGTAAAAAGCCATCTTCAAGATGGTGATGGCGAAGCAATAATATCAAAGGAAATTAAACTTATAACGGGACTCTACTTTGGCTTAATCAGCATTTGCTTTACACCAAAGGAAAATTGTGGGCCTATTTTTGCGACATAGTTTGATAATTCACGTCCTTATCTGAAGTCAAAAAATATATATATATATATATGTATAATATATCATCCAGTTTCAAGTTCAAATACTTTTTAATTCAATTTTCAACGACGTAAAAGTTGGTTTTAAGTTATATGTTATATTATTTTATATGAACTTAAAACGTGGAAGAATTTTAAAGAATATGGTAGTAAAAATACTGTACACGTGAAGAATTATACCTAGAAGTCAAAATTTTAAATATTTAACTCTTTTTGATTGCACTTTATACATGTGTTTTTTTTTTTTAATAAAACTTTATACATATGTTTGGTTTATGGTAATTGTTTAACCCCAAAAGAAGCACGTTATACTTTTTTAAAGCACTATATAGTAAGTACTTAAAAAGGCAAATTCCTATTATTAGGAGTTTTTTTTTTTTTTTTTAAGCAATGAATTCCAAATGGGAGTTATATATTCTCAACTTAATTTGCACCCTTGGATGATGGGATTTTCCAATACGTTACGTGTAAAATTTATTTTGACACTATTTTCATCCGCAATCACTGCCATACAGCTATAACATGAATCATCATCTTGTCTTTTACCCTTTTTTCTTTTTCTTGAGATAGTTTTTTTTTTTTTTTTTTTTTGCTTTGTTGTTGGAGACTCAACTTGATCGTCATTTTCAGCTGTACAAAAGGAAATGCTTACTTTTCTATTGATATTAATTAATTGGAGTGTTAAAAAAGGTGCGTTCGTGTGTGTTTTTTTGAAAGAAAGAAAAAATGCCCCGTTTATTTTTGTTCTTATAATTTTTAGAAATGTTTTCATACACTTTTTAAGACAAAAAATTTAAAAATGTTTTCAGTATAATTCTCAAAAAATCTTTATTTTTCAAAATAAAAATATTTTCACCTATTTTAAAAACGATACCAAATGAAACATTGTGATGACATAGTGAGGACTTCAACTTTTAGATTGGGATATGAAAGTTAAAATTTTTAAGGGTTATCATAATTTAGGCGGCATAACTAATAAAAATTTCTTCTTGATAAACTTAAACACTTTTTGGAAAGTGTGTTTAAGCTTCGGTTTAGAGCCCAATTTTAGAACTACTTGGTTAGAACCAATATTAGTTTAAACCAAACAAATTAGTTTAGAACTATAATTTATGGTTAGAACTTATGGTTATACCTAAAATTTATGGTTAGAATTTATGTTTAGTAAGTTTATCAAAATGTTAGTTTAAACCAAAAGTAATTCTAACTTATGTTTCAATAGGAACCAAAAATAGTTCAAATTACTAAGATTTGGTTCTAATTGCTATTGGGCCAAATGAAAGATGCAGTTGGAACTAAAATTATTAGTACTTGGATCCAAAGGCATCCAAACAGGTGATAACACTGTTTGATTTAGTGACACCGGAAGGTTTGGCCAGGACAGGGTGGTTCACAAGAGGTTACGTGTTGGATCCTCCCTTGTACTTGAAAAAATAAAAAAATAATAATAATAAAAAAAACTTTTGTCAAGCGTGTGGATTCTATTTTCAGTCTTTTTCATTTTTCTTCCTTCATCTAGCAATTGATTTTTGGCAAAGTGGACCTAACCATGTGAACTACTTAAACCAGATAAGATAGTCACCATTAATGATTGCTCCCTCTCTTTCCGTTTTTGTTTTTCTTTAAAAAAAAAAAAATCAAGCGCAGAATAGTAGTCATGTACATATACATACACACACACACACACACATATATATATATATATATATATATATATATTTATCTATATACACACTCCATTAAGTATATCTAGTCTTTTATATACGCGCAATATATTTTATTGATGCAATAACGTACAACAAATATTGCACTTTAAATTCTGACAAAATCCAAAACCATAGCCAAAAGAATATTAAAATTTCTAACAATAAGGCTAAACAGATGGAATCAATCTTATTATTATTATTATTATTATTATTATTATTATTATATTTTAAAAATGGAATCAATCCTTCTGAACTCAATTCCGTTCCCTCATTTGGAACTGGAAACTATGCAAAAGGCCACGTGAATTTCATAATAAGTAATAATTATGGACGGTCGAAATGAAATGAATATTAAATAATGGTTACTATAGATTTTAATGGGATTAAAAAAATTAATTAATAATAAGAAAGGACATCTGATAGTTCAAATCCAACTACACTAATCGTCTTTACCATATAAAGGTATAAATGGTGACCAAAGCCAAGACAGAAGGTTATGCTTTCCCTTTATAGAATGGCTGGACTCTATCTTGATATCGTTACTTTTTTATTATTATTATTTTTTTATTTTATTTTGCAGTGCCATTTCACCATCTCGTGCGTCACATTTTTCTATTGTTGATCTTTTTTTTTTTTTTTATTAATTCCCAAGCAAATTAATTACAATTCAGAACAAAATTATTGGCGGCTAAAATATTGCGGTTTCACGTGTCCTCTTTTGCTATTTTCTTTCTTGATGAATTTCTTATCTCCAAGTAATTTCGAATGGAACATATATTCTTTTTTTTTCTTTTAAATTTTATTAATTGCTCGAAACGTTCTTCTTTTTTATGAAGAAATGAATTAAAAAGGCAAGACCAAAGTCAGTTTTTCATAACTTACATAATTAGTCTTCTTGTCTTTTTTTTTTTTTTAAATATCAAGTTGCGTCTTCTAACTAAAAAGTTTTAGTCTCAATTTTACTATAATGTTTCTATAATATAATTTTAAATTTCAGTTTTAACTTTCAGTTCAAATCGATAAATCCAACCATATTTCTATAATATCTACACTTTAAATTTTGAGGTGTAAATTTTATATTCCTACTTTAAGTTAAAATCTATCTTTTGTACGTTTATTAGCAAACTTTAGGTTGCCAAAAAAAAGTTATTTTCATAACCCGCCCCATTGATGGTATAGACTGGAGAAATAATGTTTTTGAATGCTACACAATGTGTGGATAAGAGGAAGGAAAAGCTTTTCTTTTCTCATTTTTTTTTTCTGGTTTTTCTCCAAGCTATCTCCAATAGATTCCGTTATCCATATTCCTTTTCTCCTTAGCTGTTGTTATTGTTGTTGTTCCTTATTTATTTATTTATTATTATTATTATTTTGCTTTTGCCTGTTTTTCCTTTTGCTGGAAATGCTCTTTCTTCTTTTCAAGAAATGGAAAGGCAACAATAAATATTACTTAGTAAGTTATAATTGATACCCAATCTTTTTAGTTACCTGCTAGTTAACATTCATTACCCATATGCGACAACTCAAGAGTTTTTGAATTTGCATTTGGATCATCACTGATACAAATGCAAATGCCAATGTTATATTTGCGACAAAAAAAAAAAAAAACATATTTAATGTATTATTTTATTTCATACTCCAATACATCATGCTATTTATAAATATCATATTTGTCTTTTGTCATAATTATTAAACATTAAAATTTATAAAAGTAAACTTTTAACACGGAAATAATTAAGACATAAGAATGTTGTAATTATTAAAGCAAAAAATTTAATCTCCTAATTAATAGAAATCAAATACAAAATTTGCTATATGCTATACATTTTGGCAAATTTGCTATAAAATTTAGCACATAACAAATTTAACTTAAATATGGCATTGCATTAGAGTGTTTTATACACTCAAATGCTAAATTTGCTATTTATACATCAATTTAGTATTGCATTGGAGATGTTCTTAATATGTAAATGAGTGGAGAAAAAGTTTTTCTCTCTCTTCTTTAAAAAAAAATAGATTGAATTTATAAAGAAAAAAATTATAATATGTTTACTTATTTGTAATTGGAGAGAGATAAATACAGAGTGAGGATTTGAAGTTATGAAAAATTTAATTATATACCTTTTTAGTAAAATTTGCATGAAAAAGTTGCAATGAACCATTATAAATTTAATTTTATACCTGTCAGTAAACTTTATATTCTCACTTAAAAACCATAACTTGAATATTATAATAAGGAAGAAAAATCAAAATAGCATATTTAGTTTAAGAATTAGTAAATAATGTTACGTGTTTTTAAAATGTATAATAATTAGCATACCATGAGACATTGAAATTTATTTCATAAGAAATTAAGAACACAAACCTTAAAATATCATTACATTTTTCTCCTTTTCATCTTCCCCTCTCCTCCATCAGTGCAGGGAGATATAATAGTTCCCAAAAATATACAATATTCCCCGGACATATTCAGGCATCATCGTACTAGCTATGTTGCCAACAGATAAGAAATATATTATTTTCCCAAAAATACAAAAACTTACTGGTGATGTTATCGGAGCACCGGTGGCCCACAAATACAATATTAACATGAAAATACTGTATTTCTATATAAATACAAAAATTTCTCAACAATGTTATCGAACCTCACCAGCCTCTGTGATGTTGTCAGTGATTGAAAAATACTATATTAACACACAAATACAAAACTTTATCAGTAACGTCATCAGACCAATGGCGACTAAAAAATACAATATTAATATGGAAATACCGTATTTTCATTTAAATACAAAAAAATTACTAACAGTGTCACTAGATCACTGGCACTGACGGCAGAGAAATATTATATTATCATGGAAATACAGTATTTACATGTAAATGAAAAAATTTATTAACAACGTCATCAGACAACCAGTGATCGTAAAATATAGTATTAACATGGAAATATCGTATTTTTATGTAAATACAAAAAGATACCAGTAACGTCACTGAACATTACTAGCATAGTTAACATAGCTAGTGGGTAGGAAATACTGTATTAACATCACTATAACAAATTCGAGATTATATGACCTTTATTTAACGACCATTTCTCAAAAACCATAGTGATAAGGCGAAAAAAAGCAGTGAGTTACGCCCGCTAACACGAAAACTGTTGTGGTAAGTGTGGGAGCTACCACGATGGTTTTTTAAAAAACCGTCGTGGTAACATATACTTACCACGACAGTTTTTTAAAAGATCGTCGTGTTAGCTCACTACTAGAATCTTGAGTTTATACTTATGACGATAGTTTTTATAAAAACCATGGTAAAAGGTTCTGCATCTTGGCGCGTGTTTATATTTGGACAAGGGACAAAAAATTTCGAATATAGGACCTTTTACGATGGTTTTTATAAAAACCGTCGTGAAAGGCCTTTCATGACAGTTTTTATGAAAATCATCGTGAAAGGTTCCGCATACTGAAAATTTTGAATATTAGGACCTTTCATGATGGTTTTTATAAAAACTATCGTAAAAGGTTTCGCATCTTAGCACCTACTTAAATTTGGGCAGGGGACTATAAATTTTGAATATGAGACTTTTCACGACTGTTTTTATAAAAACCATTGTGAAAGATAAATTTAGACGGGAGACTAAAAAGACCTTTCACGACAATTTTTATAAAAACCGTCATGAAAGGTTCCGTATACTAAAAATTCTGAATATCGAACATTTCACGACGGTTTTTAAAAAAACCATCATGAAATGTTCCGCATCTTGGAGCGTGCTTAAATTTGGGCAGGAGACTAAAAATTTCGAATATGGGACCTTTAAACACAGTTTTTATAAAAACTGTCGTTAAAGGTAAATTTTGACGGGAGACTAAAAATTTCGAATATGATAACTTTCACGACGGTTTTTATAAAAACCGTCGTGAAAGGTAAATTTGGGACCTTTCACGATGGTTTTATAAAAACCGTTGTGAAAGGTTTACATTTCACGACGGTTTTTATAAAAACAGTTGTGAAAGGCTTCGCATATTCAAAATTTTTAGTCCTCCGCCTAAATTTAAGCACGCTCTAATGCCATAGTCTTCCCTATTTATTCGAATTTCTCTAACTCAAACCCTCTCTAACTCTCAAACCCGCTTCTCTCTCTAACTCCTCCCCCCATGGCCCAGCCACCCATGACATGCCACAGACTTTGACATTCTCCTGTCACTCTCTCCACAACCGCACCATCATTCGACCCAACCCCTAACAAACTTGGCGCCATTTGTTGCCGTTCGTCCTCGTCCCTTGACATTCCACCGACTCCGCCGTCGTTTGACTCCTCCCTTGACCTTTTTCCGACTCCACCACTGTTGGTAAATTTCAAACCATTAGTTTTAGTTTTAGTTTTAGTATTATAGTTAGTTCTAAACTTAGTATTATTTGGTTATTTTAGTGTTATTTAGCTTTAGTTTTAGTTTTATTATTACTTACATTACTTTGTTATTTGCCATTTAGTATGTGTTACTTGAATTTGGTATTTAAAAGAACTTTGAACAACATTTAGCATTTTGACGTGAGAATATGTTACTTTTTATGTGTTTGTGATGCCTAAATATTATTGTTTTAATATTACTTACATTACTTTGTTATTTGCCATTTAGTATGTGTTACTTGAATTTGGTATTTAAAAGAACTTTGAACAACATTTGGCATTTTGGCATGAGAATATATTACTTTTTATGTGTTTGTGATGCCTAAATATTATTGTAATGCCCACCGCATGTTTGATGAAAAGCTTCTATGACTATGTGTTTGTGTTTTAGTTAATTAGTTTTATTTTTAATATTTTTCTTAACTCTATTTATTTTTGTTATTGTTTCTTTACCTCACACATAGAGACATGGACTTAGACACCAAGAATCCATCAACTCTTGTGCAAGCATAAAAAAAGTACATGACTTTACAATGTAAAAAAAAATATATATATATATATATATATGACTTTGTAAAAATTTTATAGTTCAATGTAATTATGTGATTATGAAGTCAGGGCATTGTATTAATGGTGAAAATACGGGACTAATCATATTATGGGAAACCAAAAATTTTGGTTATTTTTTTTAGCTTCAGACCAACTTTTTCAAGATGGTTTTTATGAAAACTGTAGTGTAAGACATAGCATACACGACGGTTTTTATGAAAGCCGTCGTGTAAGGCACAACTACCACGACGTTTTTCATAAAAATCGTCGTATAAGCTTAGCGTTTTATGACGGTTTTGGTGAAAACCGTCGTGGTAGCCTTGTCCCAAGATCCTAAAACCCCGCCAAAATAAGGATTCTACGACAGTAAAAAACCGTCATAAAAAGTTTTGTTGGTACCATGACGGACGATTACATGACGATTTTTTAACCGTCATGAAAACATACCACGACAGTTAAAACACTGTCGTGAAAACATACCACGATGATTTTAAATCGTCGTGTAATCTACAATTTCTACTAGTGCATCAAAATACAGTATTTTCATGTTAATACAAAAATTTACTGATAACATCAGCGGCTGTCGGAAGACACTGTATTTCTCAATGAATGCAAGAAAGCACCATACAAAATCAACGTTTTCATAACCAAATCATAAAATCATATCTCCATTCTCTAAAAAAAATCATATCCAAAAGCAAAAAAAATCCATTTTATTAAAAAAAAATTGCAGAGATGCCACCGTCCGAAGAAGCAAATGCCATTTGTCGATGCCATCAAACTCTTCCCTTCCCTCCTCATTTTCGCCGGCTTCAGCGTGCACTATGGCGGGGCGAAGATGATCAACACAAACATAAAGAAAATTGAAGCGAGCTCGCGATTTGTTGTCATGATTAATGATCATGGCTGGATATAAAGGTTATCACCTACTCAATAAATAACAAAGTAGTGCCGAAGATCAGACTGAGCAGCTAAGATAGGATGACGGTGATGAATCCAAATCTAGCGTGACTCCGACGAGCTCGGCGGTTTTCTTCATCTTCCTTGTGTTTGTAGTCTGTTCGTCTTCACAACTCTGGTGAGCTTAGCAACACTGATCACAAGAGAGAGAAACAGAGAGACGGAGACAGACGAGAGAGCCAGAGAGAGAAATAGACAGTAGAGATAGGTTGTTTAGAAGGATGATGGGAACCGTTGTTTAGAATCACTTTTACTGTAGCATATAAGAACTTTATACTGTAGTTTTTTTTTTAAAGGTTACTGTAGCATGTGAAAGCTTTACATTGTTTATAACTGAAAAAGTGGTGGGAACCACGGTCACTACATTTTCAAACGCATATCTCCTTCATGTAGAGTAATCGAGAGAGACGAAGAAAGAGAATAGACGAGGAAAAAAATAATGTTTAGATCTACTTGGGAGTATTTTTGGGTTTTTAGTTGTTTAGATCTCCGCCCAAGTTTTTAGTTGCTATTTATTTTACTTTATTAAAATATCTAACATTATTTATTCATTAATTGATAAAATCTGTTATTTGTTGTAATTTTTCTAATAATAATCCTTACACTATTAAGACAGCAATATACTACATATTAGTTGTGATTATATATATATTTTTTAGAAAATTAAGTGTCAAAAATTAAATTCACTAATAAAAAAAATAAAATATTACACTACCATCCATAAAAAAAGGGTTCCAACTCAAAAACATAAAAATAAGCTCTAAGAATCAAAAACATAATTAATCAAAACTACCTACATAGTTCAATTAATTACTAATAATTTGCTAATTATGCAGCATCTGCACGGCAACGACTAAAAATCTCCCTTCCTGAATTGATCAAGAATGTTGTAGAACACACGAGCAAACCATACTTCATGGCA
The DNA here is from genome assembly GCA_025403435.1 of Artocarpus heterophyllus. Lineage (NCBI taxonomy): Eukaryota > Viridiplantae > Streptophyta > Magnoliopsida > Rosales > Moraceae > Artocarpus > Artocarpus heterophyllus. Next base: position 8,258,063 of record CM046342.1, read on the forward strand.
AAAATCTTGTGCATGGTGCCGAAATACAGCTTTTAAAAGAGGAAAAAAAATAATTAGATTGGAGAAGAGGAAAAAAAAACGTGAAAAAAAAGGTAGCTTTTAATGTTTTATATTTCCTTTTCTATCCACAATTTGGGAAATAAAATTAGCGGCAAGATAGTGATGTAGGGGAAGCATAAAAAATAAAAATTGTGAATAAAATATTATAATTTTTTGATTGACTCAGAATATGAAATGATGAGACTTTTGTTAACCTATCCATTCACACACAATCCTAAGAAAAATAAGCAACGACCAAAAACTAATTCCATAAAATACCGATAGAATAAGGAAAAAAAAAAAGAATAAACACTCTAATTTTATTTCATAAAAATACTGACCCATCATATATGACGAGACTAATATATTTATAGGATAAATTTTCCCAAATGATAGTTAAAAACAACAAATAAAAATGAGAAAATAAATATAAAAGGAAAATAATGTATATTTGAATACTAAGAGCCTGTTTGGTTCGAGTATTTAAATAGAGTATTTGAATGAAGATTTAAATTTTTGTGAGAGAAAATACTATAATAAAATGATTCAAACCGTGATTTGAACCATGAAACAAACAGACCCTAAGTCTCTAGAAATGATACTCCTCTAACTCACCCGAGGGAGTTAGTGGGCGAAAGGCCAATTCATTATAGTTGGAGAGAGAAGAAGAAGCCAACCAATATTTATTTGGGTCATTTTAGCCTCCATTAGTAAAAGGTTTAATAAAAATCCATCAAATTCAAGCTAAAAATAATACTATTTTAATTGCCCTTAAAATATTAATAAATAGTAAATAAACCATATTTTAATTAAACAAAAACTATCATTCATCATATGAAATTAAGTTTTCTCATTCTTCATACTCCCTATGCTTCCCAAGCTATGTATCCATTTATTTTCCTGTTCCCTTTTTTTCTTTTGAATCATATATCAATTATTTTGTATACTTACCATAAAGGACACATATGGATCATATAGACATGCATATATGTATAATGCTTACATGTCATATGTGTATTACAAATAAAGGAGAAAAAGGCTAATCTAAAAGCACAACCATACAAAAAGGATGCACAGTTTATCAATCCATTAGTTTCTACTCCCAAAATGGCACAAGAAAAAAAAAATATGATAAACGTTTAAATCATCTCTAAATGTATTCTTGCTGCTACCGACAGATCCAATGGTAGACAAATTCATATAATTAAATTGCACATCTTTTTGACATGTGCTTGAATAGTATAAGCATTATAGTGGCTAAATGTTAATCCCTCCGAGAAAATCCTTTTCATAAGCATATTTTGACTCTAGTATTTAGGCTCTGTTTGGAAAGACCTTTTTCAAACTACTTTTGGTTTATAACCATTTTTGAGTTTGTTTCGATGGTCTTTTGCAATCAGTTTTTGGCTTTCAAAAGTGCTTATAGGAGAAGCTAAGCCAAAAGTGTTTATAAAAAGTTTTTTTATTTACATTTTTGACATTTTCTTTAAGAAAACAAATTAAAAATTCTATTTATATTCTTGAATTATATTACTTTTTATACCAATATTAAACGCTTTTGACTTATTTAACTAGACAAGATCAAAAGCTCTTCTATTTTTTTAAATGCACTTTTTATATACTATCTAAACACTAATTAAAAAGACCTAGCCTATACTTTTGTTTTCCTACTACTTAAAAGTAAAGACACAAAGCTATCATTTTGCCAAAACAAGTTCCTGTTTGAGAGTTACAATATGGGTCAACACATAATGATAAGTTTCTTGCCTAATGTACTTTTATTTGTAAAATGTTACCAAAAAAAATGCTCATTTTAAGTTTTGCTTCAAAAAAAAAAAAAAAACCTTTGATCTATTAAAAATCGACATATCAGAGTGGGCTAAAACCACATAAATACAAATAGAAATGCTCTTTTTATTTCTTAGATATATAGGGTGTTTGGAAAGGTGGTGTGAACCAGTGATAGGAACCACTTTTACTGTAGCATGTGAGAGTTTTACACTGTAGCATTTTTTTTTTTGTTACTGTAGCATGTGAGAGCTTTACACTGTTCATAACTGAGATTGTGGTGGGAACTGAGTGGTTCCCACCACTGCCAAACACCCCTATAGTTTACACACGCACATACACACGAAGATTATTATTTTTCTTTTATCTCGAAACACATTCAGTTGATTAGGGAACAAACAAAAAAAAATTAAAACTACCTATAAATATATAAAAACTACCTATAAATATATAGGCCGTTTGGAAAAACGGTTAAAACCATCAGTTACAACTGTGAACAGTATAAAGCTCTCATATGCTACCGTAAAAAGCAAAAAGTTGTTACAGTGTAAAACTCTCACAAGCTACAGTTTTCAACCGAAACTATTAGTTCTAACTATTCTTCTAAACGGCCTAATAATACATAAATAAAAATAAAGTCAAAACTACTGATAAGGATAACTCTATAATAAAAATTAACTTTTCCTAATAATTTTTTGGTACCTTATAATATAACTCTAGGGGAAAAAAAAAAGACGTCACTTTTTCTTTTTCCTTCCACTTTTTTCCTATACGTTCTCACAAATCATGAATTACAATCCACACTTATGTTACGTCTCACCTTGTATAGAATTGCAACTTTAACAGATTAATTACATTGTTTAAATGCAAAATAAACGAGTAAACCACTACTTTATCCACTAAGATATGACTTATTAACTGTAAATTGAAGTTGCTAAATCTAATAATAATCTTGTTAAAGCAGATACTGAAAAGGCTTGATGAAAGGTTAGGAAACATCATCTTTTTCAAATTTGGTATTTAGCATGATTGTTAGAACTACTGGTTAGAACTGTAAACACTGTAACATGTGAGAACTTTACATTGTATCAATTTTTTTTTGCTTTTACTGTAGCATATGAGAGCTTTATACTGTTCTTAACTAAAAGAATTTTAGTTAAAACCAACTAATACCAAACAGGCTTTAATTAGCTAGGTAGATCAAATATGCTTACAAGCAAGGAAACCAAACTTTATTTATATATATTTATTTTAAACTTATTGGAAGGAAACCTAACTTACTTTTATTCAACAGCCTTCGGCAGCCTAAAACCTAATTAACCTTACTAGGGTCCATTGAGGTCTCCGACCAAACTCACAAATAGGATTTATATTACGGCATATGGTTTTAGAAATAGGCTTCCTGTAGCGAGCCGAACCATGTGAGATAAAGACATTTAATTTGGTCGGTAAAAATAAGATAATTAATATTTACTTCGATAGTACTAGCACGTTACGGGTACCACTTTTTTTTTATTTCCTATTTGCCCCCAGAATATTCACTTGTCTCATTTTAACACGTGACGCACTTTTTAGAGGTATAGTTAAATTGATGTTTTTAAATCCATAATTTTATCCTAATTGTTAGCAAACTGTCTGTCTTTAGAATAATCTAGCTAGCACAAATATGACAAATGAAAGTTTAAAAGGAATAAGATAATAAAAATAAAATAAAGATAACTTCTTCGGTAGAAACCAAAAAATAACCTACTTATAGGATTTTATTTTTTAGCTATTAGATCAATATTAAAAATGTATTTTTGACCAGATTTGATAGTCACATCGTGTCCTACACGTTTTTAGTATGGTCCCCCATCCAAGAAAGACAAAAAAAAAAAAAAAAAGCATATTTGATAAATAATTCTAAAAAAAATGAAAAAAGATAGATGGGTCACAAGCTGAGGACTATTTTTTCTTTTTCTTTCACGTGTAATTCTCATGCAAAATCTCTTCTTATTAAAATTAAAAATTATTAACAAATAGATCAAAACCGTATAATTGATAAACTTAGAGTATATAGACCTCTAAAAATGAATCTCAAAAATCAAAATGAGATTTCTCTTGCTACAGCTCCTACTTGCAATATTATTAACATCATGAGATTTTAAAGATCTGTCACGTACGAAATTACATCCAAGATGTCTTTTAGGCCAAATCGATTTTGTGTGTGTGTGGCTCTACTACAAGGACCAGTAGCACACAATTCTCAGATTTTCATAAAATTAATTTCGTTTCTTTTATAGACTTTTTCAGTTATGATATACAACTTGACAGTTTACAAAGCGACATCGATGATAAAGTACTATTACACGCTGACCCAAAATCCTTGTTGTTGGTAAACGTATATTGAACTTCTAAATTACACACTCAACCTGTTCTTATTAAACAACAAAATCCTTAGTTTCATATCCATCGTTAAATATGAGTCTAGTAAGTTGGTTATAACTAAGGTTTTAAATTCAAAAATTATAACATATGAGACCATTATGTCGTCGCAATGTTTTGCTTTTTACTATAAATGTTAAGAGCTTAATACTATAATTAGTTATAACTAATTAATTTTATCTAACATTCTAAGGACATTGTTGATGCTTACCGCTGTCCGGTGTCGGATCAACACCCAAGTGTGACTGAACACCTTCTGACCTCCTCTTAAGCTTGCCCCTGGTCGGGATTGAGTACCTGCGAGAGGGATGATTCGGAGAAATGGGGTTAGCCAATAGACAAGGGCTCTCCGATGCTCAAGGCAAGAACTGTTCGGCAGAGGTCGGCAGCTGATTCAATGAGAAGAGGTCTCTCTCTCTAAAACGTCATAAATGCACCCTATTTATAGGCCACCAGCTGGATCGGGTGCAAGATGGGTTTTGCCCATTACCCAGGTGTCACATCAAAGTGTATCAAGCAATAGGTGACAAGTGTCGCGTCCATAGTCCAATGGATTGGACTCTATCGGACGGCAGCACGCCTGCCTGGTGTTGGCCTACAAGGATGGGTAGTGACGTGTTATGATGAATAGCATGGCCCGGCCCGAGCTACTGTTCATCCCCCCGAGGTGGCAGCCTTCTTGGGGGTGTGCCCTCAGATAAATGGAAGGATCCTCGGGAAAAGCAATTCGTCGGGTCGGGCGGTAGCTTATGTCTGCCGAACTGATTTGCCGACCACCAAGTTAATGTCCTCGGTGGAAGTGCCGAGCTAACCCTCAACATTAGCCCCCCAGTGCACCTGGTCGGTGTTCGGCCGGGTGGACTATGCCGAGTGGGTGATGTCGGCTCAAAGGAAGAAGACTAAGCGACACTTAGAAGCGGGGTGAGGTGAAAAGACGCGCGGATCAGACGGGGGACGCGTGTCGCGTCGCAGCCGTCTGTGTGGCTGTCAGGCGTATTAATTGCGCCTTTTGGGTTTTCGCGCTCGAACTTCCCGCTTAAAATGGCTATAAATAGGGTCCCTCCCCTCCGCGATTTGCACTTCATTTTCAGAAATTTACGAGCGAGAAATTTTAGCTGCCGAGCTCAAGTACTAGCCGAGGATTATATCAACCGAGCAACCAAGAACCCGAGCAGGTAATTCCCGAGTGAAAATGAGTGATTTGTCCGACTCGCAAAACGTAGAGGTTTCATGGTCGGAAAGCAGCGGGGAGAGCAGTAGCTCTTCTTCGACTCAATCTGACGCCGAGGTGGCGTCCCAAAGACGGGAAGGGGCCAGGCGGCTGGAGCAGATCCTAAGGGTCGATTCCCAGACCGTGCCCGAGCAAGAATTTTTAGATTTGCTGGGCGGGCACAAACTTATCAGGCCGTCCAGGGACACTGGGGCGGCAACAGCGGGCCATTCCCAAGTTTTTCCAAGGGAGAGGACCGAGTTTCAAACCCAGGAGGACGCTCCGAGCACCTCTGGTCGGAATGCCGAGGCCCCCGTCCAAGTTGCAGGCGTGATTACGGTTGATGCCTCCGATGAGGAGCATGCGGCCGAGGAGGCAGGGGCAGAACAGCCAGAGATGGAGCAGGAGGTCCAGGCCACCCGCGTACGGGGCGTCACAGCATATCGGATAAGCCGTCCTGGGCAAACCTCAGCGGCAGGATAAACGACGCGATTACAGAGTCGCGGTTAGGGACACTACGTGCCGAATATGGTATTCCGGCCGATGTGGATCTCGTCGTTCCCGGTGAGGGGGATTCACCTTTAGAGGCGCCGGAGGGGTTTATCACCCTTTACGCCGAGTTCTTCAAGGCCGGGCTGCGTCTGCCACTGCACTGTTTCCTTCGCCGGGCGCTTAATGACTTTAATGTGTGTCCGGCACAATTAAACCCGAACAGCTACAGGTCGCTGATCGGGATGTATATTTTGTGGAAGTATTACCGGAGTACTGAGATGCCGCTGGAGGCCTTCAAGCAAGTATTCAAGATGAAGAAGCTTCCTCGGCAGTCCGGTTGGTACTACTTCACCGGCTTCAGAAAGGACTTTATTCTGGGTAACCCCGACTCGGACAAGCTGTGGAAGTACGAATGGTTTTACGTCGGGGGGAACTTTTTAGCCCGAGCCGGTGAAGCTGTCCCCGAGGATGAACAAGTGCCGGGGTCATTCGAGCTGGGGCACGTCTGGATTAAGCGCCCTTGGGCACCGAGCCATGTAATAGAGGCCGTGGACGAGCTGTTCGAAAAGCCCGAGTCGTCCAGACAACAGTCCTTTCTTCTGAGAAAGGACACCCTGTCCAGATACGGTTGGTTCGGGGAATCTAGCAGTCTTCCCCGAGCTAGGCGTCCTGCCCGGGAAGCCGGGCAGGTTACTGTTGCCCATATGGGTGATGTGGATCTTCCCGGTCCGGGTGGCCGACGAGGGAGCCTTCATTGTCCAGTACCGAGGACTCGTCCAGTGGCTCCCTCGGTGCGGGGCCACCTGTAGCCGACGAGAACCTCGAGGGCGTGATTAGGCTCCCGTACCCGTCGGGCCAACTTCGGATCGGAGGTCAGCCCAGAACTTTATTTATAGTCGCCGTCCTCTTTTATTTCGTCCTTTGTTTAACTCGGATTTTCTTTGTACAGAAATGACCGCACCAAGCTCCCGCTCTGGTAGGCTTGCCTAGATGATAACACAGAGGAAGGGCAAGGGCAAGGCCGCCGAGGCCAGCAAGAAGCGTAAGCGGACGCCAGCACCCGAGCCCCCGACACGTACCGGGCAGACCTCCACATCAGTCCAAGCTCCACCGCAACCGCCAATAAGGACCTCGTCAGAGGTCGGCCGAGTAGACGAGGCATCCAGAGGTTCTTCCGAGAACCGACAAAGAAGGCACCCGAACTACCGCGGGATGCTCCTTGAACGCATCGGGGACGTGGCTCCCTCGAATGACTTCTTTATGGAGATTCAGGGTGAGGACTTCCCTGATTTGTGCAACCTGGCACTCCGAACGGCAACCTCAGTAAGTATCCAAGTCGACTAATGGTTGCAAGGACTTCCTATAACGTCGCCGAGAACTTATCTCTTGGTACTTTTCACAGTTGAGCGCCGTTGTGCACATGGCGCACTCCATCGGGGTGAGGGAGGTCCACAAGGAGCAAGAAAGGCACAAGAAGACCCTTCTCCTGAAGCTGGACTCCGACAGAGAGCTCAAAGACACGAAGGATGAATTAGGTCGGGTCAAGGAGGAGGCTCAGAAGGCAAAGTCCGAGGCCGAGGACATGTTGAGGCAGCTAAAGGAGGCAGAGGATAAGGCTGCTCGGCAGGAGGAGAAAGCCGCTCGGCTAGAGGAGAAAGCCGCTCGGCTAGAGGAACGACTGGCAACTCTACAAGCCGAGCATCACCGATTCGTGGCCGGGCTTCCGGATCAGCTGGCCGCTGCGGTCGAGGAGTTCAAGACATCCCCCGAGTACACCAATCTCTACTTCGATGGAATGGTGGATCTCCGCGACCATCTGATAGAGAAGCATCCTGAGGCCGCTGCATTCGACTGGTCGGTTATTGCCGAGGCAGACCAGGGTGAGGCCGAGCAACAACGGGATGTTGAGGAGGTCGTCGTTGTAGACGGTGATGACGACGGGGATGTGCAAGCTGCCGAGGGCGGTCAAGACGACAGCGCGGCCGGGGACGAGACTCAAGCTGGTGATGAGACTCGGGCCGATTGATCCTCTGTTTCTTGCTTTTTGTGATTGGGCTTGGGAGGTGCCCGACTTTCTTGTACCTCCTTAATAAAGAAATTTAAACGATTTATATTTTCCCGTTTTGTATCCACTTTAGCTTACGTGTAGTTTTTTTTTTTTACATCCCACGTAACATTTAAGGTTAGATACTTCTCGGGTAGATTCCCAGGCTGGGGGACAATTGACCGAGCAGAGGTAAATGGTGCAATTGTTTTCGGTTAATTCCAGTACCTCTGTCCTCAGTTAATCTGAGGATTTCAGTTCTCGGTCGTTCCGAGTAGTTATCCACTTCTGCTTAGTTATCCAAGCAAGTTTAGGTTTCTGGTCTCGATCGGGCAAAATATAAACGGCGTACAGCTGCCCTTACCCTGTCGCCCCCCGTAGACTTGTGGAAGTTTCAAAGAAACTTTACAAGTATAGGACTGATCGGGCACATAAATGTGCCGAGCAACTTAAGGGTGTCTGCATGATAGACATGATACATATATTGACTAGCCACCCTGTCCAGTTTGACGAGGATGACGCCCTTGGCTGGGAGTCAACATCCTGTCTTCCGAGCTGGGGTTCCGGCGTCTTGGCCTAACACTTCCCTTAAAAACATTGCTCAGCCGGAATGAGATTAGGGAAGTTGTGTTCCATGAATATAATATTTACATTGACTTTTCCAGTCCTGCTCAGCAGGTCTAGTTACAAAAGAATTGTGGCCAGAGGTCAAAAAAGGAATCTGGCTCTGATTTCCTGTTCTTTTTAGGAATAGAATCTTTTTAACAGCTCGGCATTCCAAGGATGCCCAAGCTTATTCCCCTCCAAATCGACTAGCTTGTAGGTGCCTGATCGCACGACACCTTCGACTTTAAAAGGTCCTTCCCACTTCGGACCAAAGGACCCGAGACCGGGTTGCTGAACCGTGACTTTCTTCATTACTAAGTCACCAACCTTAAAGCTCCTCGGCTGGACTCGTTTGTTGTAATAACGGGCTACAACCTGATTCCGGCTGCGTTTCGGATGGATGCTCGGTTCCTTTTTTCTTCAAGTAGGTCGAGCTCGGTCATCATGAACTTTTCATTAAGTTTCTCTTCGTATTGCTCAACCCTTAAGGTCGGCAATCCAACCTCGGCTGGGATGACGGCCTCTGCCCCATAGACCAGGGAGAACGGTGTCTCGGCAGTTGCAGCTCGCGCGGTTGTTCGGTATGCCCAGAGCACTTGGGGCAGCTCGTCGATCCACGCACCCTTGAGCCGTTCGAGCTTCTTCTTCAGATTGTCTTTAATTGTCTTGTTTACGGCCTTCACTTGGCCGTTACTCTGTGGATAGCTCAGAGAAGAGAAGGCTTTCTTAATGCCGAGCTTCTCACACAAATGCCGTAAACCCGAGGAGTCAAACTGCTTAGCATTATCGGTCACGATAGTGTGCGGGATTCCGAACCGACAGACGATATTTTTCCATACGAAGTTGGTGCACTTAGCTTCAGTCATGTTGGTGCAAGGCTCGACTTCGATCCATTTTGTCAGATAGTCGATGGCGACGACACAATATCTGAATTGCGAACGAGCCGGAGAGAGTGGTCCGATCAAGTCGATGGCCCATTTTGCAAATGGCCATGCTGAAGTCACCGGATTTAAAGGCTCGATGTGCGAACCTAGCATCCGAGAAAATTGCTGGCATTTGAGGCATTTTCGAGCAAAGCTCACGCAGTCTTGCTGCATACTAGGCCAGTAGTAACCCTACCGCAGGCATTTTTGGGTCAAGGAACGTCCACCCGAGTGATTGCCACACAGGCCCTCATGAATCTCTTTCATTAAGTACTCGGCCTCCTGGGGACCCAAACATCTCAGATATGGGGTTGAGTAGCCGCGTCGGTATAGCTTTTGCCTAATCATTGAATACCGGGCCGAGCTGTTACGTATCCGACGTGCTTCTTCCCGGTCATCGGGTAATTCGGCTAAGGTCAGGTACCGGATTATCGGGTCCATCCACGTGTATTTTGGTTCGGCTGCCAGGCTCATGACCTCCATACTGATACTTGGTGCGGAGAGTCTCTCAACAGGAACGGAGATCGGGTCTACTCCGCCTATCCCGGAGGCTAGTCGAGCGAGGACATCGGCTTCCACGTTCTCGGATCGGGGGATTTGCTTAAAAGTGTAGGACTTGAATTGTCCAAGCAACCGTTTCGCTTCTTTTAAATATGCCGCCATTGATTCTGCTCGGGCCTGAAATCCTCCTGTGACTTGCTGCACCACCAGCATTGAGTCACTATAGATGGTCAGCTGATCAACCCCGAGGTCCCGGGCAATTCGTAGACCGGCCAGCAAAGCTTCATATTCCGCTTCGTTATTTGAGGTCTTGAAGTCGAAACGAAGGGCATAAATGACCTTATATCCGTCGGGGCTTGTTAAAATCAAGCCTGCCCCCGACCCATCGACGCAGGTTGAGCCATCGACGTGTAGTTTCCAGTTCAGCTCCGAGGAGAGGCCTTGTTCACTGCAGCTAGCTGTATCTGGCTCCTCCACGGGTGATTTCTCAACTGAAGGAGCGACCTTCCCGGCTTCTGTAAATTCGACAAGGAAATCCGCCAGGACTTGGGCCTTTATTGCCGTTCTCGGCACAAAATGTATATCGTATTGGCCCAACTCGACCGACCACTTGGCCATCCGACCTGATATTTCCAGGCTCTGTAGGACTTGTCGGAGAGGAAACTTGGTCGGGATCTTAACGGTATGGCCCTGGTAATACGGCCGCAGCTTCCGGACTGATGTCATTAATGCGAAGGCTAGCTTCTCCAATGATGAGTAGCGCTCCTCGGCGCCTTGGAACGCATGGCTGGTATAGTAAACCGGCCTTTGGACCCCGTTTTCGTCACGGACTAGTACCGAGCTGACAGCCTTCTCCAAGACGGCTAAATAGGCGGTTAACACCTCACCGGGTGAAGGTTTGGACAGGAGTGAGGGTGTGGCTAGGTAATTTTTTAAGCCTTGGAAAGCGTCCTCACACTCCCTGCTCCACTCAAACCTCCCCTTAAGTGCCTTGAAAAAGGGGTGACACTTGTCGGTAGCCCGGGAGACAAATCTTGACAGGGCAGCCACCATGCTGGTAAGCCTTTGTACGTCTTTTACAGTCCGAGGAGAATGCATGTCTATGATTGCCTGGGCTTTAGCCGGGTTCACCTCGATTCCTCGTCGGTTAACCAAAAATCCGAGGAATTTGCCGGAGCTGACGCCAAAAGCGCATTTTGCTGAGTTAAGTTTCATCCCATACTCCCGGAGAATGTCAAAGCTAGCTCGGAGGTCGGCTATGTGGTCCATCGCTTGGACAGATTTTACTAACATGTCGTCCACGTAGACCTCCATAGTTTTCCCGATCAGCCGAGCGAACATTTTGTTAACGAGTCGTTGGTAGGTAGCTCCGGCGTTCTTAAGACCAAACGGCATCACAACGTAACAATACAAACCCCGGTCAGTAACGAATGAGGTTTTAATTTGGTCCTCTTCGGCCATTCTTATCTGATTATATCCGGAGTACGCGTCCATGAAGCTCAAGAGCTCGTGTCCGGCTGTGGCGTCAACGAGCTGGTCTATCCGAGGAAGCGGAAAGCAGTCCTTGGGGCAGGTCTTGTTAAGGTCGGTATAATCGATGCAGACCCGCCACTTGCCATTCGCCTTTTTGACGAGGACGACATTTGCCAACCATTCTGGATATTTGACCTCTTTAATGAACCCAGCCTTCAATAGTTTCTGGACTTCATCATTTATCGCGGCATATCTCTCCGGGTTGAAGGCTCTTCATCTTTGTATCACCGGCCTGTGACCAGGTTGGACGTTAAGCCGATGTCTGATGATGCTCGGATCTATGCCGGGCATGTCTTCGTGAGACCATGCAAAAACGTCGCGGTACTCAGAAAGAAGGGATTCCAGGTCGGCCCGGATCTCAGGTTGTAACTGAGACCCGAGTTGGACTGTGCGTTCTGGCCTTTCGGGGTCCAGGGAGAACGGCACTAAGTCTTCGACCGGGGTGCCCCTTACTTCTTCCTCGGGAAACCTAGGGTCTAGGTCCGCGAGCATCTTCGGCATCGGATCAGTGGGGAGGTCGATCTCGTCAATTGTGAGCACGGCCAGAATTCCCTGCTGTTGGGCTGAGGCTGCCCGGACTGCATTTGCATAGCAAGCCCAGGAATCCACCTGGGACGAGCGGATTACTCCAACGCCACCGTCGGTTGGGAACTTCATTGCCAGGTGATATGTCGAGACCACGGCTTTTAATCCGTTGAGTGTCGGTCGGCCGATGATTATGTTATACTGAGAGGGTTTATCGACGACCAAAAAGTCGACCACCCGAGTGACCCTGGCAACACCTTCTCCAAAAGTTACTGGGAGACTAACCTTCCCGATTGCTCGGACACACTCCCCCGCAAAGCCGAAAAGTGGGGTCCAGACCGAGACCAAAGGTGCGTTGCTGATCTTCAGCCTGTCGAACGCCTGCTTGAAGAGGATGTCCGTCGAGCTGCCATTGTCAATTAAGACTCGCCGTACAACATTGTTGGCGATAGGCAGTTCGCAAACCATGGCATCATTATGGGGATGCATCAGCCGATCTGCTTCCTCCTCAGTGAAGGTGATCGGGATGTCTTCTTGGCGGCATATCTTATTGATGTGCTCGGAGACATTCATGAAATCACCCCGTTCGACCTGCCGGGCTTCTCTGACGTAGGATCGCCGCCCACTCGATGTGTCCCCGGCTACAGGCCCGCCAAGTATCGTGTGTACGATATTCGGGGGTTCCGGGGCGTTCATACTATCGGTCCTGGGTCGGCCTTGTACGTCTCGGCCTAACGAGTCGTTCCTTCTAGAGGTCGCCCTCAGGTTTATGGCCTTCTCCACGAAATCCTGCAATAGACCTTCGCGGACCAGCCTTTCTATTTGGTCCTTAAGTTGGATGCATTCTCGGGTTGTATGACCCACATCCTGATGGAATTTGCAAAACTTCGACTGGTCACGCTTCGCCCTAAAGCCTCGAAGCTTGGGCGGCGGTGTCAACAGATTCTTGTCGCCGACCTGGGCGAGCACCTCATCAATGGTTGCCACCAGAGGTGTGTAGTTTTGGAACTTGCCGGTCGGCCCCTTCGGCCTGTCGGATTTCTCCTTCTTCTGCTTCTTCGCATGCTCGGCACTACCCTGCTCCGGTCCTTTTTTTCTGCTTCTTTTCCTTTTTCGTCCCGCTCGGGCCAGCCTCATCCCGGCGGCTTTTCATATACTCGACAGCGTCTGCATGCCTTTGAGCATAGCCGAGCATTTACGAAAACGTATTTGGCTGCTCGAAGACCAGGGACCAGGTCAGCTTCTCGTCTCGGAGGCCCCCTACAAAAATATGTTTGAGGGTTTCGTCTTCGACGTGCTTGACCTCAAGGGCAGCCCGGGTAAATCGGTTGACGTAACCCCTGACACTGCAGTCTCCCTGCTTGACAGCGTATAGAGAAGTTATTTCTTTCCTCCGCGTCCTAGTTGTAGAGAATGCAGCGGAGAAGGCGTCAGTTAAGTGCCCAAAAGAAGAAATCGACCCTGGTTCGAGCCGTCGGAACCACTGCCGAGCAGGGCCTGTAAGGGTGAGGGAGAAGGCTTTGCACATTGCAACGTCACTGGCATTCTGCAACAGCATGTGTCCGCGAAAGAGCTCGGCATGCTCATCCGCGTCGGTGGCCCCATCGTAAGACTTGATTTGTGGGACCTTGAACTTCGGCGGCATGGGTGCCCGCATTATATGATCCGGGAAGGGCGGACCCTGCGCCCCGATCTCATCCGAACTGAACCTGCAATTGCGGATGTCATCGATCTGTCGCTGCAGCACCCGAAATTGGCGACTATTCGTATCTTCGGGCAGTTCGACCCGATAAGGTACTCCGCCCTCAGCACGGCCTTCAGGTCCGCCTTGGCGATTTCTGTTAATCCCTCGGTATCTGAGCCGATCAAATACCGAGGCTCTAGAACCTTGTGGTGAAGGGACACGGTGTGGTTGACGTCCCATCTGTCGTTCATGAACCAGTCGATTATCGAGCAGGGGCCCTCTGGTGGATCCTAGACTGCTCTGACCGGTCCTCCCAGTTGGTGGCACTCTGCTCACGCCGACCCTCTGCCTAGTCAACCTGGGCAGGGGGTGGCGGTTCTGGCGCAGCTTGTTGTCGAGCTTGCGCGAGCTGCCGAGTTAAAATCTGAACTGCATCTGTGAGCTCCTGGATGGGGTCATGTGCAGCTCGGGCCTGCATCGACTCAGCTCTTGCCGCGCTTCCTTGCCCTCCGGACCGAGATCTGGCGGTCCGAGGACGACTGCTGGGCCGTTCTGTAGCTGGTTGCTTATGCCTGACATCGCCCGACTCCTGATGTCGGGCGGTACTATCTCTTACGTTACCTCGTGTTGTCATTTCAAAAATCCGAGGTAGAATAACTTTGGATTGGGGCGCGTCCGGCCCTCCTTCTAGCGCCAAAATGTTGATGCTTACCGCTGTCCGGTGTCGGATCAACACCCAAGTGTGACTGAACACCTTCTGACCTCCTCTTAAGCTTGCCCCTGGTCGGGATTGAGTACCTGCGAGAGGGATGATTCGAAGAAATGGGGTTAGCCAATAGACAAGGGCTATCCGATGCTCAAGGCAAGAACTGTTCGACAGAGGTCGGCAGCTGATTCAATGAGAAGAGGTCTCCCCCCCTAAAACGTCATAAATGCACCCTATTTATAGGCCACCAGCTGGATCGGGTGCAAGATGGGTTTTGCCCATTACCCAGGTGTCACATCAAAGTGTATCAAGCAATAGGTGACAAGTGTCGCGTCCATAGTCTAATGGATTGGACTCTATCGGACGGCAGCACGCCTGCCTGGTGTTGGCCCACAAGGATGGGTAGTGACGTGTTATGATGAATAACATGGCCCGACCCGAGCTACTGTTCATCCCCCCGAGGTGGCAGCCTTCTTGGGGGTGTGCCCTCAAATAAATGGAAGAATCCTCGGGAAAAGTAATTCGTCGGGTCGGGCGGTAGCTTAAGTCTGCCGAACTGATTTGCCGACCACCAAGTTAATGTCCTCGGTGGAAGTGCCGAGCTAACCCTCAACAGACATGTTTATTCCGTTCACCCCGTATGGCGTTGTAAGAACCTACATCCTCTATTTCTGCAAGCATTATTTATGCCCTTCTACGTATAATATCCTAGAGGTTATGCGTAGAAGCATGAGTCATATGTCGAGCATCTCAATTATAGTATGTAGGAGCTTTATATTTTAGAAATTTTTTACCTTTTACTATAGATATTGAGAGTTTTATACTATAGTTAGTTATAACTAATTAGTTCTAATTAACATATCAAATATATGCTTATTCTGTTTAGCCTGTCCGGCGTTGTGAGAACCCACATCCTCTATTTCTGCAAGCATTATTTATGACCCGTCCACCAATAATATCATGCAGGTTATGCCTAGAAGCATGAGCCATATGCTGAGCATCTCAAATATTCTCAAGTGTCGTCGGAATGCAACTAAAGAAGTGATCTCCTATATAGCAAATTTCAGGGAAAATTCGGAAGTCATCAATTTGTTACTTAGTGACCAATGTTTAACACGATATAGAGAGGCTAGTGTTCACCAATTCTATGCAAGTTTTCCCAATTTATAAAACCAATTTCGTTATTTTAATACATCGGTTTAAACTTGAATCAATAAAAATAAAAAGTTCTCATATGCTATGGTGAAACAAAAAGCAGTTAATTCTTACATACTATAGTGTGTGAACTAATTTTTCCGTTCAAAGTGGTTTGTCAAACACATTTATCAAATGGGTTTAAATTTCTAGCATCAAATTGAGGGTTCTTGGTCACCAATAAAAGCTCCTCAAATATCTTAAAGAAAATGTTGGATTTAAGCTTTTTATTTTTTCTCTTGACCGTGTGTAGGTTTGAGTTTGAGTTAGAGGACAACTTTTTGTTCCTTATGTTGGAAAATAAAACTAAGATATTGTTTTTATTTGTTTTTCTCCAAAGTGCTGTCCCATTATTTTTTTAATAATTAAATTTATGGTGATAACAAGTTTAACCTAATGATAAATCTGCAGCCCAAACAATAGGCGTGTTCACAGATCAAATTACACGGATTAGGTGTCAATTCGTAATTTAATTTTTGTGTGTGTGTGTATATATATATATATATATATATATATCAAATTAAGAAATTCTCAATTCGAAACCAATCCATAAACACACTAATTCAATTCAAAAACCATAGATTTTACGGATTGGATTCTACGGATTCATAGATAGAGCCTCTAAATTTATTAAAAATTAGCAATTAAAATTAACATAATATTATATAACATAATTTAATAAAACCCAACATATTATAACCCAATATAATACAAGTTTTTGATAATAAACTAAATTGCAGCATTACAAAATATTACAACTGATAAACTTAAATAAACTTTGGACATGAATATAAATAATATGCTAATCTTTGTAATTGTCCTAACCTTTTTTTTAATCATATACTCTTTGGACACTACCATAGAAGTATAGGTTTATATACTAGTTAAAATTTTGTGTGTGTGTGTATATGTATATATATATAGTTTGGATTATGAATTATACAAATTGAGAGATATTCAATCCGTAATCTAATCCGTGTATATTGAATTTAAAAAATCATAATCTAAAACTAATATGTATTTTTTATTATCCAATCTAAACGTGAAATTAAACAGATTAGCGGATTCTACGCAGACTCTCACCAAATAAAGTTCAATATCAATCATCTAAATAAATAATAATAATTTCAACAAAATAAAAGATAAAGAATAATAATACCTATGTATATGTAGGTCAACCGCGTCATCAGTATAAATATATCAATATAAATTGGATGACGTGGACCAGTATCAGTGGACCATGTTTTTTGACATTTAGTATCTCAGCTATGAAAGAGAGGCCGTTAACCATCCTTTGCAGAGCGTGCAAAGGGACATTCATGTTTTTTTTAATTATTATTATTTTTTATTTTTTATTTTTTATTTTACTTCTTTTGAAGGGATTTTGGACTTTAGCGGTATTGGTCAAAATTAACCTTCTTATTTTATATTTTTCATAAAGAAAGAAAATTAGAAACAAGCTATGAATTTTTTAAGAAAGTTTTTCATCACAAAACAAATCCAATAAATATTTGTGATATTTAAACAATTGAATTATATCTTTTTATCTGATATCAATAAAAAAAAAAGTTCGAAGGAATCACGTATCTGAAAATTAAGATAAGAGTAACTGGAATATATATATATATATATATATATATATATATATATATATATTGAGAAATTATGTCCAAGTTGAGTAATACAAGAAAAAATTTGAAACCTCTAACTGATATCGAGTATAAAATATTCCTAAGAATACCGAGTATAAAATATAACTCCTTAGTTCCCCTAAAAAACACACACACACACACATCCGGCAATATTAGAACACACATACCTACTTGCACATATATATACATACATATATATATATATATATATTACAGCTTTAAAAATGTCCCAAAAGGAGAAAGAAATAAAAGAGAAGAAGAAGAAAGCAAAGGAATAATAGATAGAATTACTAGAAACGGCATTAAATATTCACTTTTTAAAATTTTACGTTAGGAATCGTCCTTTTTCTTATTGAGTACGGCACTTTTTTTTTTTGGTAACTTATTGAGTACGGCACTTTTTTTTTTTTGGTAACTTATTGAGTACGGCACTTGAATATATAAATTCTTTGAACTTTTATTATATCATAATTAAGGAAAAACTACACATAATTAGAAACCACGTTTTTCTTGTGGATATTACTTTGTATACTATAATTATTTTGACGAAAAGTTTTGCATTTTATGTCGTTCTAATTTGATATAATATTAAGAGACTTCTCTTTATCTACCGTATTAGTGTACCGTTAACGTTGAAAAAAAAACATGAAAAAGCAAAAGAAAAATAGATATAAAAGGTTTTTCTAGTAAAACATCTGCAAAGATTCAACAATTTTTTTTTTAAAAAGGATGTTTCATTCCAAAACTCAAAGAGGTACAATCAAAAACTTCACACAAACGACCTTAAGAAATAGGAAAACTCAATCATAACCCCCATTTGGCATAGTAGTGGGAATTGTGGTTCTCACCACAAATTTAGTTATGAACAATATAAAGCTTTCACATGCTAAAGTAATAATTTAAAAAATTACTATAATGTAAAGCTTTCACATGCTATAATAAAAGTGGTTCTAACCAATGGTTTCTACCACCTTTCAAACACCACCTGATAAATCCATTGAAAAATTCGAATAAAACGCACACAAAAAAAGCTAGTACAGATTTTCAAATTTGAACACCAAATAGATACACCATATCTCGAGCATACATATAACTTTCGACCATGTCTAGATATTCCGAACAAAAAAAAAAATGATCAGCTGAAACTAAGCAACCCATAACGCCAAGGCCACACGCTACATCTACATTGCAAATAAATAAATCTTGAGAACAACAACCACAACCTACACCTAAGAGCAGAGAAACCACATTTTGTTATTACACAACCAACACAAATATACAACAAATAAATGGCGGATACAATTTCATCTTTATTAGAATCATGATTTTTTTTGTTTTGATTCTTGTTGTACATATTTCTAGACGAATCAGAATCACCCATCTTCCTTTTAGATTTTTGATGCAAAACTTTTCACTTTTCAACTTCTCCTCAAATAATACAATCTCTTGATAGTCAACATTTTCTTAAATATTTTTTAAAATACATTTTAGTATTGGAATGAGTAGTCAAGCGTCAGTAATTTATCTTACTTTTTCTTGTTGAATTTTTAATTCGATTTAGAAAAACTCCAATTCGATCTGGTTTTACCATATGATTGTTTTCTTTCACATAAATTACATTGTTACGGTATTTTTAGTTCGAACTGACTGTTCAAACTAATGATAGAAACACCCTTAAAGTCTTTTGATTTGAGTTAGAATGTGACTCGTAAGAGATTATAGTGTATCTCCGTCTAACATGTTATTAAGAATTCAAGAATCAGGGGCTACCTAGCTTTCGTTTGAAAGTTAATTTTTAACTAATGTTTTAAATTTAAAAACTATAATGTATAAGAGATTTATATTGTAGTTTACAATTGTAACTGATAGGTTAGAGCTGAAGTTTTAAACACCCATCTAGTTTAATAGAATTTAATAATTATATTGACACAAACATAATGTATTCTTCATAGAATATTGTTTTGATACCTTAACAACGGAGTTTATTTTTTCCCTTTTTAAATACTAGTCAGTTATTTAATACGATGGAAAAGAATGAAATTGTCTTGCAGGATACATAAATTACTTTGCCAATGATGTGCAATGATTAATCATCCAATATTTATTACATTATTTGATTTAATTTTGACAATTATTTTATTTATTTATTTTTAGCTTGAGAGCAAACCGAAGATTCAAACTCAACTCCATTGAGTGTTTTAGGGTGTTTGGTTAGATGGTTAGAATTGTTTTTACTGTAGCATATTAGAGCTTTACACTGTAACGATTTTTTTTATTGTTATTATGACATATGAGAACTTTACACTGTTTTATAATTGAAAATGTGGCCTAGACCACCATCCGTCAAACACCCTTGACATCAATACTCCTCTACCTGATCTATTGTTCTCCGTCACGCTTAATTGCTCCACACCCTAGGATGCCAAGGGTTTATCGACCGGTAGATGGTGACGGTAACAAACTTTTGTCGAGTATTAATAAGGTGGTAAAAGTGTATTATGAGGGTGTTTGGCTAAGGGTGGTTTACACTACAAATTCAATTGTGAATAGTGTAAAGCTCTCATATGCTACAGTAAAAAGAAAAAAGTTGTTACAATGTAAAGCTCTCACATACTACAGTAAAAACGGTTCCTACCAATAATTCTCACTACTAGCTAAACACTTTTTTTTTTTTATATCTGGGGTTAGTGTCTCTATTATCCCTGTGATGGATTGATACATGTAACAACTTTTCTAGGGTTTCGAGGATATTTAAGGAATTTAATTTTTTTTTAACCTTATGTTTCTTTGGTGACCTGGACTTGGATCTTGATCAGTATCTTGATAAGACATATGGCATGCTCTCTGTCCTCGTGGGGAAAGTCGTCGACAGTGTTTTTATGTGATTATCATGCCATATAACATTTAGGATGCCTATCCATCAAGATATTCAAAATTTCTAAAAAAAAATACTTATAAAATGTTTGATAGGACTGTGAGAACTATTAATTAAAACTATTTTTATTATAATACATGAGAATTTTATTTTATTGTAATTGTTTTTTTTATTGTAGCATATAAGAGTTTTTTATTGTTTATAACTGAAAAAATAGTTAAGATCGCTTTTTACCAAACAAGTTTTTAAAATTTCTTACATGGATATAGGAACATAAGTATACAATTTCTAACTTAAAGATTTTCAAAAAAGATTAATTAAATTATCATATTTTTTTGAGTTCAATTTGATATAGTCTAATCTAATAATTAAAAACTTCTTTTACGAGTAAGTCTTTTTTATCCTTTTAATATTATACCACAACAATTTGTATCTAAGAAGTTTATAAATAATTGCTTGTAACGTTTTAATGACATTTTTGGTTTATAAATTTAAATAAAAACTTTAAAAAAATTTATAAAAAAAATACTATAACAAAAATATTTAAAATATGATTGAATCTGTGCAACAAAGAAAAGTCCAATAATATAGTCAAGGAAATTACAGGATGAGCTTGACTGAGCTCTCATGGATGCCACGTGGTAAAAAACATTTTTTAAAAAATAAGAACTAGAAACGTTTTTTGTTTGACACACATATGTATAAAGACACATGTCATCTCTTTAATTTTGGTGTTGAAAAGAGTTTATACCTGACCACATTATGCCACGTTATTAAAATTTGATTCTAACTATTTTTTATCATGTTTAAATTTGTTAAATAATATAGCTAAACATAATTGGTTTGACATTTTTGAGGTGATTTATGTCTCATATATATAACAAGCAGCTTTTCAGAATACATTGCTACATTTTTTAATATTGTGCTATTCAAAGTCAGAATAAAATAAAAAGGTGTTAAAATATCTAATGATTCGAAACAAAATTTTTGTTGATGAGGTGTTTTATTTATTACTTACTATAAAATTATCAAACTAGACTCAGATTATTTGTCCAATTTATATGTTCAAAATAGAGTCTAACTAAAGACAGAGCCAATTGAGGCCCAACACTATTTTCTTTTTTGAAAATTTTCATTTAAAATTTTATCCTGAATGTTTTACAATATTTTATACATATCTTTAATTAATCTAATTTATCAATTTGTCCCCATAGATTTCTTTTCAATTCTAAAATTTATACATAATAATGTTTTAAAAAGTTTTATTTACAGCTTTAATTTTCACTTCTAATTATACTCTATTATACAATTAATTTAGCTTGAAATTTCAATTTAATTGAAACTTTTTTAAAAAAATTTTATGACTTTGTTACCGAGTCTAACTGCCACTTTGTGCCACATCATGTAAAATATATACAAACTCACCATTTCAATTTTTAATATTTGAGGCTAATAAACAACATATCATAACCTGACTGATTAATTACCATTTAGAGCACTAAAAATTAAACATGTCACCTGAATTTCTTTAAATAATTGAAGCTAGTTTAATTAGCATTTAATACGTGTATTTTTTTTCTTTTATTTTCCTTTTCAAACTTGAAAATAAAAGAATTCAAATTTTATTCATACTAGTAGAATCAGACATAAGATTACCCTTAAAACTTTACCTGTAACCACAATTCTTGTCATTTTGAATGTATATTATAACAATAAAGAAACCAAGAAACTACCATAAGGGGCAGGAAAGGCAGTTTTGGTTACTGTTTTGGGAGGGGTTTTTCTTGCCTTTCACCTTGTATATACATATACATATATATATATATATGTATATATGTATGTATCTATATAAGAAACGCAAAGAGAGAGGGGGAGAAAATAGAGAGAGAATAAAACAAATGTTTTGGGGGGTGACTAGGACGGGATGTGCAAAAGAGCGTCCAAGTTCTCTTCATGTAAGAATGTGGGCACCACCTTCTCCCCTTCCTCCCCTTTTAATTCCCCCCCTCTTCCCCTCTCTCTCCACGAAACAACGGCGCTATAAACCAAACCACAACCAAAACCAAAACCAAAATCAAAATTTCCCCCTCTCTCTCTATAAAATCTCTTTTTCCCATTCTCATTTCATTCTCTCTTTCTCTAAAGCCTTGAACATTTTCTCCTTTGTTTTTTCCTGTTTGAAATTTTTAATACATATAGAATGAGAGAAAGAAAGAGAAAAGAGAGAGAATTCTCTTGGTATTTTCGTGGGGGTATTGTGTTTGCGCTTCTACTTCCACTGCAGTAGACTTTCTTTTTCCTTTTTTCTCTTTGTCTCCTGTTCTGGTGCTGTTTTCTTTTTTTTTTTTTTCCGTCTTTTTCTTTTCTGTTTCTGTAAATAAAAATTCTGTTTTTCCTTGTATAAAAAAATCATTTTTATTGGGATTTGTTGCTGGGTTTTCTTTTATCATTTTTTCTTCCGATAGAACTTTACAAACAAAGCTTCTCATCATATCATCTTATATCATATACATATAAATATAAATGCCCAGCCAAAGGCTTGGTTTTTTTGATGAGATTGGCCTAATGGGTTATGGAGGAAGAAGATCTCAAGCCCTGGTTTGATTGAAATCTAGTGATTTTCTTTGGGAGATTTTTTCATCTTCAGGTACATATGTTACAGCATACTTCTTCACAACGCCCTCCTAATTTTTTTAATATTCTTTGGTGGGCTTATTTGTTTATTGTTTTCCCTTTTCTTGAATAGTCTTTTGGATTTGCCTTATTTATTAAACAAAATAAAAAATAAAAAAATGGGTCTTTCAAATGTCCTCACCTTCTTCTTCTCCACTGTGCTATCCCCAAATTTTATAGCTTTTTTAGATCTCAAATTCCAAATGGGTTTTTCAATACTCAAGGATTGAACCTTTTAATTTTTTTTCCTTTTCTTGTAACAGATAAATGGATTGAAAGGAATCAGTGGGTTTTGGATGCAATGTTAAAAGCATTAGCATCTGGGCTCCAACCACCAGTACTACTAGTGCTTCTGATATCCTCTCTCTTAATCTCAACATCCGCTTCTCCTGATCTCAACGGATTCCCCAGATGCAACTGCGACGACGAAGGAAGCTTCTGGAGCATCGAGAACATTCTAGAATGCCAAAGGGTCAGCGACTTCCTCATCGCCGTCGCCTATTTCTCCATCCCCATTGAGCTCCTCTACTTCGTCAGCTGCTCCAACATCCCTTTCAAATGGGTCCTCTTCCAATTCATCGCCTTCATTGTCCTCTGCGGGATGACCCATTTGCTCAATGGCTGGACTTACGGCCCTCACCCATTTCAGCTCATGCTGTCCTTGACGGTTTTCAAGATTTTAACGGCCTTGGTCTCTTGCGCTACCGCTATAACTCTCATAACTTTGATCCCTTTGCTTCTCAAGGTTAAGGTCAGGGAGTTTATGTTGAAGAAGAAGACTTGGGATTTGGGCCGAGAAGTCGGGATGATTATGAAGCAGAAGGAGGCTGCCTTGCATGTTAGGATGCTCACTCATGAGATTCGTAAGTCTCTTGATCGGCACACTATTTTGTATACCACATTGTTTGAGTTGTCCGAGGTTTTGGGTTTGCAGTATTGTGCGGTTTGGATGCCTAATGAGAATAAGACTCAGATGGTTTTGACCCATGAATTGAAGGGGAGGAATTACTCCAATTTGTATGATGTTTCCATTCCTATTACTGACCCTGATGTTGTGAGGATTAAGCGGAGTGAGGTTGTTAATTTTCTCGGCCCCGATTCGGCTCTTGTTGTTTCGAGGATTGCGGAGATTGGGGAGGATCATGGGCCTGTGGCCGCCATTCGGATGCCGATGCTTCGGGTTTGTAACTTCAAAGGGGGCACCCCAGAGCGTATTCAGGCTTGTTATGCTGTGCTGCTTTTGGTTCTCCCTGGTGGGGGTGGCGGGGGGCAGCCTTCGAGGTGTTGGAGCAGCCAGGAGGTTGAGATTGTGAAGGTGGTTGCGGATCAGGTGGCTGTGGCTCTCTCCCACGCCGCGGTTCTCGAGGAGTCCCAGATGATGAGGGAAAAGCTGGCGGAGCAGAACCGGGCCTTGCAGATGGCGAAGACGAATGCGATGCTGGCGAGCCAGGCGAGGAATGCGTTCCAGAAAGTGATGAGCAACGGGATGAGGAGGCCGATGCACTCGATTTTGGGGCTGCTTTCGATGTTGCAGGACGAGAATTTGAACAATGAGCAGCGGGTTATTGTCGAGGCGATGGTGAGGACGAGCAATGTGCTATCGACTCTGATTGGCGATGTGATGGACACTTCGACAAAGGATAGCGGGAGGTTATTGTTGGAGATGAGGTCTTTCCATCTACATGCCCTGATAAAGGAAGCAGCCTGTCTTGCCAAATGCTTGTGCTTGTATAGGGGATTTGGTTTTGCCATCGAGGTAGAGAAATCCTTGCCTGATAATGTGATGGGAGATGAGAGGAGGATTTTTCAGGTGATTTTGCACATGATTGGAAACCTTTTGAATGGCAACAAGGAAGGGGGATTGGTCGTGCTTCGTGTTTTCCCGGAGAGCGGGAGTCAGGGAAGGAATGAACAAAGATGGGCGGCTTGGAGGCCGAGCTCCTCAGATGGGGATGTATATATCAAATTCGAGATTAGGCTGAGTGAGAGTGGTTCTCAATTGGACAGCACAATTCCAAATATACGGGTTGTCAAACGGAGATACACCCACGACGGAATCGAGGAGGGCTTGAGCTTCAGCGTCTGCAAAAAACTAGTGCAGGTGAGTAACTGGGTAATTAGTAATTACCAATGGGTTGTGCACATTTTTTTTTTTAATATCATAGGGGTTGAAGATTAAACTAGGGAAAGCTAGACTCTGCATTGAGATTAGTTGTTTAGGTGAATTGTTGATTTTGTTTTAGAAGTCATTTGATTCCTCACTTGTTTAGAATTAGTCATCACAGAATCAGTTGCAAATTCTGAGGACTAGATAACTTCATGAACATTAGGATACTAAACTTATTTCATCTTCATTACTGAATGTTTAGTAATGACATAAACATTTATGAATTAGATAAGATGAAGGGCCTAGACATTTGCTTTTAGGAAGAGCATAGTTTTATGGATTGAAATTAATGTCAACCTGTTAAAGCTGCTCCTATTATGTGAAATTATTATGCTGGACTTGACAAAGTCTTGCCGCTAAATTGGACCATCTCCATGAGGAGACAATTTTCAACCTTTTTTTTAATCCTTTGGCTCCACATTTATTGTAGAAGTTTACTTAATGTCATTTTGAGTAAAAAGCAGACATTTTAGTGAAATTTTATCTTTCATCTCAAACTATGGGAGTAAATTTGTATTTCATGTTGGTCTAGTGGCATTGGGAAAAGGGTGGGGTGAGTATTGGTTTGGGGGAAGGAGGTTCGATCCTCCATTGTAACAAAAAAAAAAAAATGTATCTCTCTATTTTAACAAAAAAAAAAGTACCTTTAAAAGAAAATATATATATATTCTTCCTGTTTCTTCAAATAGCACATTTTTAATAAATTATAATCTTCCTTTTATTGGCAGATGATGCAAGGGAGCATATGGGTAGCCCCAAGCCCTCAAGGATCTGCGCAAAGCATGGGTCTACTTCTTAGGTTTCAGCTGAGACCATCAATTGCATTAGCAATCTCCGAACCTGGAGGCTCATCAGAACACCCGCATTCCAATTCCCTTCTCCGAGGGCTGCAAGTTTTAGTAGCTGATGATGACGACGTAAACAGGGTTGTAACCAGGAAGCTGCTTGAAAAGCTAGGGTGTAATGTAACCGCTCTTTCTTCTGGGTTCGAATGCCTCGCTGCCATAAGTCCAGCCGGGTCTTCGATCCAAATTGTACTCCTGGACCTTCACATGCCAGAGTTGGATGGGTTTGAAGTTGCGAGTAGGATTCGGAAGTTTAGGAGCCGTAGTTGGCCTTTGATCATTGCCTTGGCAGCGAGTGACGATGAAGATGTGTGGGATAGGTGTATGCAGATTGGAATCAACGGGGTAATCCGGAAACCAGTTCTGTTGCAAGGAATCGCCAACGAGCTGCGAAGAGTCCTGTTGCAGGCCAACAAGATATGAAATCATAATAGAAACTTAGCAATACAGCTCATTGTTGCCTTTCAACAAGCTTCAGACATTGAGATGTTGCACACAACATTCAAAGTCAGAATGGTATACAAGTTAGCTCCTTATTTTTTTGTTATTGTTATCATGTGTTTGAGCAATGTTATAATTTACGTAGAATAGTTCCAGATTTGATCACAGTAATCAATATTGTCATAGAAAGAGATCCTTCTAATATTTTAAAATTAAAAAAAAGAAAGAAAGGAAAAGATGGTTGAAAATTGAGACCATATGGAACTTGCGTGCAACTGCAAGTGTTTTTGGGAAAAAAAAAATGTAGAGAAAACAATGTAAAATAATTAAGATAATGAGTAGTCCTTACAAATAGAAAGCATTTTATTTTATAGATCAAGCAAGTTTTAGAAATACAAAAGCCATGAAAATTTACGGCAAGATTCAATGCTTTCATGCTATTGCATATTATTTTTGGGAGCCTTTTACACTTGGTTATTTTTTAACTTTAGTTCATGTCTTTGAACATTAAATTCAGTCAAAATCGGATTAAAAAATATTTAAAATTAACCAAACTTGATATAGATTTGATTGTTTAAAACGAAAATCTAAACCGGTATTATGAAATCTTGAAAGTTCTCATTATTCTTTTTTTTTTGTTTTAGGGAGTCTTATCATTATTCTTGAGATATGAGAGGAAAAAAGAAAAAGAAAAAGAAAAGTATGAAAAAAAAAAAAGGTTCCCTCTTATTAGTTGTTACTTTAAACCTGCATTGTGTAAAGCACTGTCAAAGCGAAACATTACCAACATGAAATGTTGTGACAATGCAATAGTTTTTTACCTTTTTTTTTTTTTTCAGTAATAGGTTTTGACCTTTGAAGATTCTTAAATAAAACCAAAGCTCTCGAATTTTAAAGGTGTCTGCCACTTACTCAGTTTCTCTCTCTCTCTCTCTCTCTCTCTCTCTCTCTCTCTCTATATATATATATATATCTTTTTTTTTTTTTTATTTTTGGGTTCCCTAAATCTCCGGTGAAACCACTGGATTTAGTACAGCCTTTCAGTCCAATAATTTTAGAAGAAAGGGGGAAAAAAGCATTATTTGTATATTTTGCTGTTAACCCAGCGGATAACAGCTATCTGACTAAAATTTTTGAATTATTTTATT
Source organism: Artocarpus heterophyllus (assembly GCA_025403435.1). Taxonomy (NCBI): domain Eukaryota; kingdom Viridiplantae; phylum Streptophyta; class Magnoliopsida; order Rosales; family Moraceae; genus Artocarpus; species Artocarpus heterophyllus. The sequence goes on from CM046342.1 coordinate 8,285,533, forward strand.
TTCAGAAGAGAGAGAAATTGATGGAAGTGGTTTATATTATTGTTTTAGTATTGTAAGATACAAGTATTTATAAAGTTCATATTTGTCACAAGTGGAAAAAAAAAAATGAAACTTGGTTGTTGCCAGTATTATTAATGTTTGTGGATACTAGAGAAATGACTTGACTTTGGTCCAGACCTCCAGATGTTTTTCTTTTCTTTATTTTCCAAGAAGCAGTTATAATAATAACTTGTAAAGATATAGTTACACAAAAAAATGTTTTCTGCGTTTTCAGGTTGTTTGATTCATACTTGAGCTACAAAGAGAAGGCACCAAATGGCGATAGTGTGTTTCATTTATGCCGATAATGTTTGAACAAGAAACGGAGAGAGAAAGTTATGGAAAGAGAGAGAATGGGTCAATTAATAGCTTTGTTGTTGTTGTTGTTGGTATATATTCTGCTTTTAAAAACCATGCATGAATCTGAGAGTACGTACATAGACTCTTTCTTTATCTTTCAATATCAATATATATATATATATATGTGTGTGTGTGTGTATGTATGTGTGTATGTCACGTGGACCCTTTCCTTAACTATCCGCCAAGTCCCCCCTCTACTTTGATTTTTAATATTTTTGAGTCCCACCAAGAAATATATATATTATTTTTTTTTTTTTTGAGGAGTAAATTTGGGAAGTTGCTTGCTTATGTGGGCAATTATTATTGTGAGAAATGAATTGACTTTAGGAATAATATTATGACCAAGTTCGTTGCACAAAATTCTTGCTATTTGGCATCCTATCACTTTTGGCTTTCATGGCCACCAATTTCTACACTTGGAAAGTAATATAGGGGCGGTGGCTCAATAAAAAAAAATAAAAAATAAAAATAAAAATCAATAGGTTTTATGATGGACTCTTTAGGCATATTGAAAGTTCTATGTTTTTTCCTTTTTGACCATTGGATGTTCTCTCATCAATATTTTATGCTATGAATTTGCTTCAAAATCATTCTGCAACTAAACCTACAAGAGAAATAGTACATGGAAAATAATTATTTAGATTATCTCCACTAATCTAAATACCTATATATTTGTATATATCTAGCTAGGCTCTTCTCACCCCCTTTCTCTGAGAGAAAAATTAATGTTTATTCAATCAAAAATTGTCTAGCTTGTTTATTGGTTTGAACTGAAAATTTTAAATATTTTACTTAATAAAAAGACTAAAAAAATCAATTTGAACTAAAAATCAAACAAATGAAACAAGTGAAAAACACCTGTAAAATTATGCCACACTATACATAGTCAAGTCAAATTTTGAATTTTCTATGGCATTAAAAATGGTGAAATTTTCCACCTCATAAGAAAAAAAGAGGTCAAATTTGCAATTCTACCAAAGTGTGAAACTATATAAATTCACAAAACAAATGTCCTAGATCATGATATTCATAATAATAACGTGTCTCCTTTGTAGGTCAGTTTGGACACGAAATACATATAAACATATATCTACACAAGTGTATATATACATACATATATATATATATACATACATATATATATAGCATTGATGCCAGCTCCAATTCTATAGATACCTCCAACCCATCAAAAAAGTCCACAAGTGGGTGCTGCTGCCGCTTGGAAAGCAACAAGTTGGGGTCAAAATGGCTCCCAATTTAAGGATGACAATTTGAATTCCCTATATTTACAACCTCTGCAGATCTATATTCTCAACAAAAAAAAAAAGGAAAATAAAAAAAACTAATTAATAGACTCTTGGGTTTATCTGATATGATCCATTCCTTGTGTGAGAAAAGTGTCGAGGCCAGGGGCTCTGTATCCAAAATAATTGCAGGATAAAGTTGGACTTTTCCTGGGCATTGGATTTCATGAAGTGAATCTAGGAGTCAATTAGCAATCATCATAAAAATAATTCCAACTTGGCATAATATATGAAATAATAATATGTATGTTTGCATATATAATATGGGTAAAGTGACATATTATAAGGGCAGGTTGGAATTAAATCTGATGTTGAATTAAATTACTGTTTTATGTGCCGTATTCATTGGATTTTGTACAGCGTATATATGAAGCAATCCTCAATATTATAAAAATCTTATAAAAACCGAAAAAAGAAAGTAGTGAAAATATATGGTTTTCTTGTCAAGTAAATATTGAAGCAGATCCCAAAAAATATTTCTTATTTGAATTATTTTTTTAATTTCTTAAGCACCCAAGAAAGCTTTAAACTAATTTTCTATAACTGGAAAGACCATAATATAAAAGATGATCTCGTTTTCAAAACGTTGGGCTTTGTAATTTAGGTAGCATCTCTAAAAGAAGTAATTAGCTCACTATTTGAGTAATTTGGACTTTGCTGTCTGAGTATATGTTAAATAATTAAACAATGGACAAATTATTATTAAATATAAGTTTGTAATATCTATGTGTATATATATAAATATCAACTAACATCATGGCCAAGCATTGCGGCCTAGCTACTATAGCTATTAGGTAGGCTTTTAGGGGTTGTAAAAGGGCATGGTTGGATGACATGCATTATTTTATTTAGTTAGGTGCTACTCAGTTTTCATACGTTTGAGTATAGAGCAATATTATTTAACCTGCTACTAATATAATAATAAGTGTCAATTTAAAAAATACACTTATATATTAGATTAAGATTTATAATTTTATAAGGAGTAACGTTTTCACTCATAAAGATGGAAAAGGTTTTTCTTATATATATGGTTTATGATAATCAATCAACTTTCCATGCTCCTTTAGTCATGTGTTTTATTATTTTTTTTTATAGCAAAAGATAAGTTATTTATGCACTAATCAATTCAAATCAAACGGCAAACATAAAGAGACAGCCTGAAAAATTAGATTTATTAATTTATTTTTTAGAAAAGAAGAAGCGTTTGAATTGATAATGCAAAAGAAGTTTTCTACATTAGGTATTCCGGTAGTGAATGGTGGAATGAGAAATTTTGTTTAGTGTGGCCTAGAAAAAAAAAATAGAGATATTTTTTTTTATTAAATAAAGCCATAATGATATATTTTTATATTTTAATTATTGACTATAGATATAGTTAATATTTTTCACTAGTAGAAACTATAGATTACATGATGGTTTTAAATTGTTATGTTATGTTTTTATGACGATTAAAAAACCATCGTGTAATCGTCCGTTATAATACCAATGAGACTTTTCACAAAGTTTTTTTTACTGTCATAAAATCCTTATTTTGATAAGGTTTTGGGGTCGAGGCTACCACGACGGTTTTCACTAAAAATCGTCGTGAAATGCTAAGCTTACATAACAGTTTTCAAAAAAATTGTTGTGAAAAATTGGTCTAAAGCTAAAAAATAACTAGAATTTCTAGTTTCTTATAGGATGACCAGTCTCGTATTCTAACCATTAAATCAATGCTTTGATTGCATAATCATATAATTACAATGAACTATAAAATTTTTACAATATATATATATATTTACATTGCAAAGTCATGTACTCTACACCTCACTATTCCTAAGATATATACCCACTTAAAAATTTTACCCACCAAACCCTAGCCTCAAATATATCGTCATCTATATAATCTTCCTCTCTTGATAGTGCTTGTAAACAATTATCAATAACATTTGTCCCGTATGTAGCATAAAATAAAAATACAACATTCAATGTTGCCTTCTTGTTGGGGGACACTTGCACTTGGAATATAGCTTTTGTCCACTCGGTCGCCTTCTTACGCCGTTTCCTGCTTAAACTTTGCAATCGTTAAAGGCCCTAGCAATTAGTCAAAATAAAGAAGAACTAATCACAATAATGTAAAAATTATCAAACCATATTTTACGGCAAAGATTGATACTTACATCTTAATAGTTGAACTCTCCACATGCACCCTCTGGTTAGCTTGTTGTGTCAAAGATCACTTTTATTCTCAATCCCTTCTTCCTTAATGTATGAACTCCTTTCATTGAAGTAGCCCTCCACTCAAAATCAACTTTGGAATCAAATTTGGTTTTTCTTAGGGGCTTGTTTAAAATAACTCTTTTCATATATAAACACATACATAAACATATAGCTAAGTAACAAATGTTAACATAACTGACATAAAAAAAAAACTAAGTAACAAATGTTAACATAAGTAACATTCAATAACAATGGACAAACACATAACTAAAACTAATAAACAAAAATAAAACAAATTAACGTAACAAATTACTAGATTTAATTTTAAAAACAAAAACTAAACTAATTACTAGTGATGGTCGATAAAACAAACAAATAACTAAATTAACAAAAACTACTAGAGTTAATTAACAAAACAAATTACTAGAAGTAACAAAAATAACGAAAATAAAACTAATTAACTAAAACACAAACACATGGTCATAGAGGCCTTTCATCAAAATGTGGTGGGCATTACATACACAAACACATGGAAAATAACCTCTTCTTATACCAAAATGCCAAATGTTGTTCAAAGTTCTTTCAAACACCATACAAGTATCACATGCTAAATGGTAAATAACAAATTATTAAAATGTTAAAACTAAAACTAAAAATAAAACTCTTGCAACACTAAAGCCAAATAATACTAAAATAACCAAATAACTAAGTTTAGAACTAACAACAACATTAAAACTAATTAAAATTAAAACTAACAAAAGTATATAACTAAGTAATTAAAACTAAAACTAAATCATTAATAAAAATGACATAACTAAAAATAAAAAAACAATAAAAATAGTTTGAAATTACCAATGACGGCGGAGTTGGTGAAACGTCAAGGGACGAGGTCGAACGGCGATGGAGTCAGTGGAATGTCGAGGGACGAGGTCGAACGGTGGCAAATAGCACCGAGTTCTTTAGGGTTTAGGTCGAATGGTGGTGGGTTCATGGAGAAAGTGATAGGGGAATGCCGGAGTCAATGGAATATCGTGGAGGAGCTGGGTTCGTTGGTGGCGGGGTCATGGGGGTTTGGGTCATTGGTGGCTAGGTCATCAGCGGGTGGATTAGACAGAGAGGTTTAAGAGTGAGAAAGGGTTTGAATTAAGGAAATCTTGAATTAATAAAGAAGGCCAGCGTTGCTGTGAGCTTAAATTTGGGTAGGGAGTAAAAATTTTAAATTAATGTGGAACCTTTCATCTTATGATTTTTATTAAAATCGTCGTGAAAGGTCTTGCATTGCTAACACAACGGTTTTCATACTTTTAGGCCCACTCCCCGCCTTTGTCCCCTCTTTACCACGATGGTTTTTTCAAAAATGTCATTAAATGAGGGTCGCGTAATCTAAAGTTTCTTATAGTGTTTCTTATCAAATAGAGGCTAGACCTAGGAGAGACATCTCGATAATTTTCGAGTTTTATGTATGTATAAGTTTTTTGCAATGTTTTATTTATATTGGTTATTAATAAAAATTATGTAGTTATATTATTAAATTTAATTCAAAATTAATTAAATTAAACTCATATTTGAGCAAAAAATTTCAATTTTAATTTGTATTAGATCCATCAAAGTGTAGGTTAATTATATATAATCCAAAAAATTAGCCAAATGAGTTGTAGGATAAAAGTTATAATGAGGTAGCCAGGAATTAGGTATATTTTATCTAAAAATTATTGTGAATACCAAAGCAGAATTTTGGTATTTGGTAAACTACAAATTAAACTGTTGGGGAAATATATAATTACTAAAATAAATATACTCTACTTTCATTTAATAAACAAAGTATAATGACTAAAGTGGATATACTTTAGTTTATTTGATATATATATTTCTGTACACGTATATATATATTTATATCTTAGTTTTTATTGTTATATTAAGATCAACATTCATAATTTCTTCCGTTAAATTCTTAACAAACTTATAGTTTCGGTTTCATTGTCTCAAATATATTCATAAAAATTGATTTTATTTAAAGGACTGAATTTATATATTTATGTAAAATATCTAATAGTTAATGAAAAATTTGAGAAAATTCGGCAGTGTAACTATTAAAAGAACTTTAACACACACACACACACACACACACACACACACATATATATATATAAAGAAAGTGAGAAAGAGAGAGATGATAAAGATCTGATCACGATTTGTCAAACAAAAAATCTGTCATAGACAAAGGAAAAAACAATTATTTCACGTTGAGTAATTGTCAATAATCTTTCATATTTGATTTTTCTGCCATTCAATGTATCACTCCCCTCACTTCTACGGTACAGAGGGTGTCTCAAAAATATCAAAGAATTGAACACATTCCATGATGATTTACGGTTAGGGACCACTGAAAAATGATGTTTTAGAATCAATTGACTTCAACGCATCCTCATGAGGAGGAAAAGAAAGGACATTTATTTTTTTATACTTCTTATTTTAAGTCAATTTAAAAATTATATATTTAGTTTTTGATCTTATTAAATACATATATTCAGATTAGATTTAACGCATAAATTTATACCTTATCTTAGTCAATAGTTGATTTTAACCTTTAAAATAACTAAATTATCCTTAAGCAAAAGAGGAAAAAAAATTAAAACTTTCAAAAATAAGAAAGAAACAAAACAAAAATAGTCAAAACACCTATTTTTAGGCTGCAATTTATATATTTTTAATTCAAAACCTTAATATAATGTTTTTTTTTTGAAGTTTTAAAGTTCTTTTAATCTTCAATTTGAGGGTATTTGAACAATTTTTTAAGTTAAAATTGAAGATTGATTAGGAAGAGATATAAATTTGTGTATTGAATCTAAATCAGAAGATATACAATCAATAAGAACAAGAACTGAAAGTACAGTGTATAAATAAACCTAAAATGTTAGTATAAAAAGATAAATATCTAAAAAAAAGAAAAAGACTTCAGCCCTCCACAAAATGACAAGTCAACAAAAATTTTCTAAAACTCACAATTTCTTTTCTTTCATTTTTTTCCTCCTCTTGAACTCAAAACTTCCACCTCCTATTTTCTCTCCCTCTCCCCGGTGAAGTCACGTCACTGTCACTCACATCAACATTGATGGTGATCGGGACGATCTTCGGTCGTCGCCAGGGTTACATTTGGTTCTCCCTCCTCATCCCACAAATTGGCTCTACATTCACGCCACCAAAACCAGCCCACCATCATCATTTGCGCCACCTCCATCCCTAATCTCTCTGAAATTGCGAGGCCCAGCCCTGATTGGAAGGTCCTACCGGGACATATGGAAATGTCCCAGCAGGACATGTGAGAGGTGAGAAAGAATGTCTTGCTGGGATATGTAGAAATGTCCTGATAGGACATGCAGAAATATACTAACATGTTCCGTCAGGACATGTGAAAATATCCCAGTGGGACATATGGAACTAATAATCCATTTTGTGACATAAGAACTTTTTATATTTTGTGGCATAAATAAAAATTGAATATAAAAAAGTGACATTTATGTGAATTCCACTTTCTTTAAAATGGTTGTCTAATGTATTCAAAAATAAAACAGAAAAGGCATTGGTTTCAAATATCATGTAACCCTAAAAAATAGTAGCAAATCAAAACTCCCAAGACATTGAAAATCCCAAAAAACACTCCCCTTATGCAAAATCCTACTCCTTGCTGTTGTCATGAAGGAGCTCTGACGCCACTAGACAGTTGGCACTCCTGTTGCTATTGTCTGTTCGGTATATAGATTTGAACCGATGTGGTTTTAAATCTACGTAGTTTGAAATGAATGCGATTCAAATCATGAGAATTTAAGATGTGACAAAGTTATCCAAAACTAGTTGTGTATAAGTTCAAACATCACATCAAAGTTTAAAAGAGTGTTTTGCAACACTGTTAAGAAAATGTTTTTTAATTGCTACAGTTTAAAGCTTTAATGTGTTACAATAGAAAGTAAAAGTATGTTACAATATAAAATTTTTATATACTACAGTAAAATCAGATTGACTATTAGTCCTAATTGTTTTATCAAACGTACTCTAATTAAACCTTTCAGTAAATACACAAGTGCTAGATGCAAATTTGAATTATAGACTCGTAGTTCAAATGACATGAATCCGCGTGTAAGACGCAACCTAAGCTGGAATTTGAATGTGTAAAAAGAAAGGAGATGAAACAAAAGTGAACAGTTATTCATTACGATCATTGGTTTAGGAAGGTCCATGAGAGGCGAAAATTAATTGATGTCCCTGACATATTTGAATTCAAAAGGCCAAAGGACTCATATCATTTATGACTAAGTTGTAGAAAAACATATCTTTGAACTCAAAAGGGGTTATTGATTTCTATAAGCAAACGTGTGATATCTTCCTCCTGCATTTGCCAGAACCATTACTGATTACGTTTCCCAGTCTGTAAAACCAACTGCACGATGAAATCATCTGTCCTCAATTAATGTTACTTCAACAAACAACCAAATAATGAATTCCTTCATTAGCTTTACATTGGAAGAGATAAAGAAGCTTTTTTTTTTTTCTTTTATGAAAATTGTTTGCATCATGGTTAGTTCTATGTGAACGCATTCCAAAACCAGGACTATATATAAAGCAGATAATATGTAGGTCTAGCTAGTAACACGTTTTAGAGGGTCAGTTTGAGAAATACCCCATCTATTTCACTGTTTTTCTATCTTATGAAACATATCATTTCTAAAAAGTATAAAACTATAATTTATAACAAATATTTTAAATTAAGATTAGGCAAACAATTATTATTTAAATGTATTTTAGTCTTTTTGGTCAGAAGAAGTGGTAGAATCAAAGAAAGAAAAAAATAAATGATAAACAGGTAAAGAAGTAATATACCATCTAATTTACTCCTCATATGAGTTGGTGGTGTAAATACAGGTTGGCCTGTGGCCTATTTCTTTATCCCACTGAATAGACCAACCTGGCCCGTATAAAGACTTGGCCAGGCCTGCCCATTTGGGCTAGGTTAGGCTTAGGCAGGACTAAGTTCAATAGTTCTTCACCTCTTATAGGCTTTGTTTGAAATGACTAAAAATAAGTTGCTTTTGAGTTGTTTAGCCTAAAGCTATTTTTGGATATGTTTGGTTGGACAAGCTAATTAAACTTTGGCTTTTATAATTCAATATTTTTGGAACAAGTTACATCTTTGGTATTTATGAAAAACTTTCTTATTTACCAACCTTTTACTTGTAAAAGAACAAATTGCAAATTCCATGTATATATCCTTGTATTACATACTTTTGATAATAGAAGAGTTTTTGACTCATTTAACCAAATAAGTTTAAAAGCTTTTTTGAAATTAATTAGAAGCTTTTTTTCATGCACTATTCAAATATTAAAGTACAAGCTATGTCATATGGGCACATAATTGTTAAATTTATTTTCAAAAATTATAGTAAATATCATTTTTTCCAAAACTTATTAAAGTGAATAACAGGTTTTGAAAATATCTGTAGCAAGTAGCAATAAATAGAAAATTTACTCGATAAAAATATTTTTTGCTTATCTATTTATTATGAGTAAAAAAAATTTAGCCAGTAAATTTTTTTTTATTAATATTTGCTACAAATATCTTCAAAATCTAATATTCTTTAAACAGTTTTAAAAATATAACATTTTTCTCATTTTTCTATTTTTTTTAATATTTTTGTAGTAAGCATACGGGTCACCAAGGTTATTGGACGGTACACGTATTGACCCAGCTCGTATAAGGAGTTGGCCAAGTAGGTCTTCACTCCTTATAACTTCCAGTTTTTTTTTTAAAAAATTTTTTTTTATAGCAAGCATTTAGGCGTCGCCAAGTTTATTCTGCAGGGTGGACCCTTGGCTGGCCGAGGTGGACCCATTTTCTTGGGTCAATTCAAGAAATACTATTTTTGTAGCATTGTTTTTAATCTTACTAATTTTATGAAAAAGTTAAAAGACATATTACTTTTAAAGAATATAAAGACATAATTAATCATAAATACTTTAAATTAAGATTAAACAAACAAGTATTATTTAAGGATATTATGACTTTTTTGGTTAAAAAAGATATGGATTAAAGGCAAAAAAATGATCGAATACAATAATAATAATAATAATAATAATAATAATAGCAATAGTAATAGTAATAATAATAAAATGATATACCACCTAATGTATCTTGGGCCCGCGTCAGGCAGGGCAAGGGCTTACCCTTTTATACGGCACCATTATGGCAAACCAAACTTTATCTATGTATTTTTTTTCCCTAAAAAAAACCTCTAATATTTCAGAACAGGGAAACCATTGTGAGTAAAATTTGTTGAGAGGGAGGCTATTTTTGTAGACCAAACGCCTTCAGTTTATCAACGCACTAAATGTCAACAAAGAGGATTATTTGGAAAAAAGAAAAAAAGCCTAGCACACCTTCCTTGTCTGCTATAACCATTGGGACTTTGAATTCTTTTTTTTTATTATTTTTTTGTTAATGAAAAAAAAAGAAGAATCAGAGGGTGCATTTCACGCCCCAACCCCTTCGATCATACCAAGACAATCTCAAGGACCACTAAAGAGTAGAAAGTGCCTGAACGATACTCCAATTCGTTCATGCAACCAGAGTTCTCCCGCCCACCACGGGCTCCACTTTGCTTTCCACATTGGGCAGGCTTCTTCTTGTGGCCATGGGGCTTCGAACACTTAAGGGATAGAAGGAAGAGTCGTAGCAAAGGCTTCCTCACCACTATACCACAACGCATGGTGGTTAATTCAATATATTGGATTTGGTGACCAAGGCCTTTCATCCTCTTTAACAGGTAATAATGGCAATACTTTCCTTAAAGTTTCTATTTGATGAAACAATTTTGCTTTTCTTTATAGCCTGTTTGAAAACATAGTTGAAACCATATTTAGAGAGTGCTTGTAAAGCACTTAGAACTTAAAATTAGAACTCAAACACTATACCATATGAGAGCTTTACATTGTAGACAGTTAGAACTAATAAGTTCTAACTTGCTTTCCGAACACACTCGAATTGTGGTTCTAACTAATTTTTTGGTCCAAAATTTGTGAGAAAAAATACTATACTAATTTTGGTTAGAACCACAAAATATAGTTTTAGGTGTGCTCCTAAACAGATTAATTTAATTACATATATATATATTTATATATTTCTAGTGGCAATTAGATGTCAAACGTTAATCGCATGCGTATGGCTGCAACTTGGGAGGCATTGATCTTCACTGTCGGCCGGCATCTTCAAAAGAGGTCAAAATATGCTGCCAAATTTATCTTCAAATAAAATTATTTCATTACTTTGTGTAATGTGATTGGGAAATTTTTGGACCATTCTAATGCCTGAAATGTTCATCTGATGATTAATTTCAATTCGGAATAATTGTATTTGATGAGCGTGCAAAGCCTTTATTGTACGTCATTGGCATCTTTCATTCTCTTATTGATGAAGTCCAAGACTGATCAGCCAATACTTGAGTTGAGAGTGGAGGAGGAGTTATTGTAATTAGAAAATTTTTATGTTATATATATGAAATTATATGAATAGTTTAGATGCAACAAAAGCTGCATCACAATCAAATAATATGCAATTTGACAGGAATTAATGAAAATTTGAATTTTTTTGCTAAAAAACATGTAATGTACTTTTTTAAAAAAAATTTAAGGGCAATAATTTTTCTAGCGACAAAAAATGAAGTTTTTAATTACCCAGTTTCAAAGATTAGTCATTGTTGTTCAGAATGATCCATAACGAGTGTTGGTTAAGCTATTTTGGTTATAGGAAATGGTAAGCTGAATAGTTTTTTAATTTGATGGAACCTGTTTAGCAAAGGACGGTTCTAACCATTATCTCAGTTATGAATAGTATAAAACTCTTACATGTTATAGCAAAAAGAAAAAAAGTTACTACAGTGTACAACTCTCACATGCTGTAGTAAAAACAGTTATAACAAATGGTTCTAACTATCATGTCAAACTCCCTATAAAAATTTAAATCAACTATTTGAAAATTGTAAGACTCCTAAGAAACCAAATGAGAAATCATCGTGTTCTTGCCTCGAGATTTTTCTCTTGAGAGAATGAAGGAAATAATTAAAAAGTAGATAGAAAGTATTGAAAATATTTATAGTAAATAGTTGTAAAAAGAAAATTTAAGGTAATTTTTTTACTTATAGTAAATAGATAAGTAAAAAAAAAATTATTGAGCAAATTTTCTACCTACTGCTATTTAGTATAAATATTTTTAAAATATGTTATTTACTTCTATATGAGAATGACATTCTTACCTACAGGTATAGGTACATGCGAAAACCTGTCTCTAATAAGACAACTATGAGGATATTATATAGGGATGGAGTCATGCATGGGGGTTAAAGTTAACCCCCAAGTTTCCCCATCCCCCACCCCCGACCTAATTATATGTTTTTTATTTTTCTTACATATATATATATATATATTTGTGTGCATATATTTATATATATTTATGCATATTTATATATTTGTAAAGTAATGGAGTTGGTACGAAGATATGAAGAGAATATGCAAAAAAAAAAAAAAGATTAATGTTTTTAGTATTTTAATGTTTTTGTTTATTTTATAAGACATAATTGATTATGTTGTTAAATTTTACAATTTATTTAATAGAGTTTGATTCGAGTTTGAAATATTGCAACAATTCTAAATCTTTAAATGGGTAGATGGATATGGTATAGAGATAGCTCTCTTGACGAGGATTCTCCAACCCCGTCTCCGCCTTAAACTAGGCAGACATGGGAGACAAAAGAGTAGTAGGGTACAGGGGTGGGGGAAGCATACTTGCCCTCCTTCTTTAGCCCTTTGCCATCCCTACTTCAATATGTTTTCGAAAAATACTATTCACTGCATTTTTCTTTTTTTTAGAAGGAAAAAATGATGATTTAAAAAGTAGTGATTAACCATGTTGACAAACTAATAGTTGTTCAAAATAAACCTTGATTAGTTACTATTTTTGGGGTCCGATTTGGATAAGCCCAAATCAAAGGTCCAACCTCTAGGCTGAGTATACTTGAGCCCTAAATTGTGCATAGGGCCAAGCGAGCCCAATTGTACAAACGATCATCAAGAGCTCGAAGTGTTTGTTCTAATCGAAGATAGTGCGTACAACGAGGGAATTTGGTCCGTCCCATCTTACAGTCTCAATGGTCAAACTGGTCGACTCATTTGAAAGACTGGCTAAGTTAGTACAAATAACTGCCAAAAGAAATTTATAACCCACAATTTGAGTAGTTACCTGAGCTGAGGAAAGACAAGCGTAAATTAGCCAATCACGCAACATGTGTCCCACTGTCTTTGCAACCATTTGAAGCCACTACTACTTGCATTGAAACTCAAGCATGTTGAGTCAAGTCTCTATAAATAGGCTAAGAACCCTCGTTTGAAGGGGTTACAAATTCTCAAACACGTACTAAAACACTTACACTTCCTTTCATACTCCTGCACTTATCTTTAAAATTCCTAGAAAGAATTATAGTTCGTACCAAATTTTATATTCAGTGAAGAATCTCTTCAACATAGCTTAATTGAGTGAATCATTATAAATCTTTGTATGGTATTTTTATTTAGCGTTTAATTTGTTTGATAGATGTTTATGATTCTCGAGTTAACTCAAATTGATAATCATCTTACTAATCTTGAAATGTGAAACCTCTTTAGGACCCAAAAATAATGAGCAAGGGACCAATTAACTCAAATTCACTTGCTAACTAAAATATAACTCAATTTATTTAATTGTAGATCCAACATCTACAATTATTCCTCTAATGGGTCATGGCGTGAATGACTAAATATTAATCTATACTTTCAAAAGTGTCTCTAATTTCATTTTATTAAAACTGAATAAAATCATTTGCACTAGTATTTTAATAATGGGACAGTAAAGTTCTCAACTTTATAATCAATAATAAAATAAGATTAAAATTTTGAAAAGGCCAATTAATTTTTTTTTTACAATATGAAAATATGATAATTATCAGAAAGATTACAACTTTATAATGATATTATAAGAAAATTATGAAACGGCTATGTACAATATGCAAATATGGTCACTATCGTAAAGATTACAACTACACGATAATAATTAACATAGTATACTATGTAAAAGAGCAAATCAAGTACCTCAAAAATTCATTGCATTAAGAAATAATGAATTATAATGGTATAAAAATGTAAGAAGTTTTAAAAGTAGGGTTCTTAAAATGTATAGTTCATGTAATTACTTCTTCTCCCAAGTGTCCATTGGACAGTATAGATATGTGGGCTATAAGGTAAGCGAAAATGGTTTGTCTTGCACAATTGAAACAACCCACAATGCTTATATTGATTTCTCCCATGAGAAAAATTTTCTTGTAGAAAATATCATATCAACAAATCCAGAATATCAATTATGTCCTTAATAGTATCATATTAAGATCTTCACATTAACTATTTGTGATTGCGGGTATTATACCGTGATATGTGTGGGTAGTCTGCAGTGATATTGAATATTTTAAATAATTGGTGACCGCTAATATCTTATTGAATACTTGGGGCATTATGCCATGATACTAAAAATCCAAAAATTCCATTGATCAGCATTAACTGACCGCTGACTGAATGTATCCTATTGGGATACTCTAGGGTACTCCACATCGATACTAAAAATTTTAGCAACTAACCGTGGCCAACCATGCTGCCGGCTTTTGCTGAAAGATATTGTTACAAACAATGCCATACCAACTCATTCATAATACCAAATAAGTCCTTGACAGGATAAGAGAAATTGTATAAACTATCGAATTTTAGAAAATAATTGAAATAAATAGCATATTTTAAATGATTGAAGTAAATGTTACTTATTAAATTCCAACAGCGAAAACATTTTTAAATTTTCAATTCTATAATCTCTCCTCTCTCTCTCATCTTCTCTTACTCTCTCTCTCTCTTTTACTCTCATAGTCTCCCATTGCCGGAGACACAAATTTTCGAGATCTGCATTGAGCTAAGGAGCGCACAGCGGAACTTCAAATGTGTATGTTTCCGAGATCGAGGGCGTCGTGATTGCATTGGAGCAGGAGATCGACGGGGAGAGAGAGCGAGAGAGAGAGAGCCCTCAAAAAAGAAAACGCTGACATACAAGAGTAGCCACGGGTGACTATTAGTGACATTTGCGGTAGTGCGTAGTGATACTTGCACTCCAGCCATCAACGACAACTGATCAATGACCATCCGTATCCTACAATAATACTTGGTATGATACCTTAATATTTGGGGTAGTTTACAATGATCGTAAAAATTGTGGCAACCCGTGGTCGCCGACCATGCTACAGCATTTGCCTACCATTATATTGTGTATGTTGCCATCGAAATATTTTAACAAAATTCAAAAAAATCACATAAATAATTATTTTCCCAGAATTCTCGCAAAACCATACAATAAAATGAAAAATATCACAAATAACAAGAAAAATAGCAAAACACAAATGTAGCCTTGGAGATTGCTTGCAACGGCCACCTCCATGCATCATGAATAGCCATCGGGCCGGTCGTGGGCTTCATTTTCTTGTTGTTTCGTATTTCTCTCTACATCATTCTATACAAAAATAAACTTTGTTTGAATTTAAATGGGCTATTTATTAAATACTATTATACTTTGATTTATTTATTTTTATTCTCAATTAATGATGGCCTTATTCCCTCTTTCTTCCTTTTTTTTTTTTTTTTTTGTTTGTTTGCTATGGCAAACATGGATCCACATCTCCTTAAAAAACAAAGAAAAGAAAAAAGAAGAAGAAGGAGGATCCACAACATGTATTTATTTATTTATTTTTTGCAGAACCCTTAATAAGCTTGCTAATTAAGGCACAATACAGAAACAACTGCTGCACTTTATAGCCCTACAACATTCCTAACTGTATCTCAAAAGATGTTGCTAAGGCCTGAAACTAGTCCAAACCCTCAGTGGCCCAGATTCCACTTTTTCTTGTAATAAAAGAGATGTTTCAGAAATATAAGAGTATTTAAGGAAGCATTGCCAACGTTGTTTTCATTAATCAAGAACAAAAGCTAAGACCTAAAAATGATCAAACACTTAGTCTCAACAACAAACAATGTTGATTAGGAATCAGTATATGTTGCTTATCGGACTCCACCAAACGTCTTATGAGAAATTAAAATTTTTAGATTTTAGGAGATATGGTCGCAATGTTGAAAGAATTGACGGAATGACACCATCACGAGGGGATATTTATCAAAAAAATTTCGTCACTTTTCACTTATAAAAAACAAATGGAAAATATGAATTTAAGAATATTGAGAGGACTTAATGTTTTAAGAGGATCAAATGAACATTCCTATATTTCAAAATTTTATCCTAATTCCACTTTCTTTACTCAGTTTTAAAACATCTCAAAAATTGCTCTGATCTAATTTTTTGTTTAAATTATAGCCATTTTGTTAATTGAATAATAAAAAAAGGGACAAAATGTGGATAATATTCCATAGCAAACATTATTTTCATGAGCATCATTCGTATATTCCATGTTCCATCATCAAAGTGTTAATTTAAATATCGCATGCGTTTCTGTCTTTTTTTAACGACCAACTCACAAAATAATTATAACTGAAACAAACTAAAAAATCGAGGTTAAGTTTTGGACATTTTAACAATCATATTAAATCAAAGTAAAATTTAGAATAAAGTTCACAGACCATTTGTATGATTAAGTCTTCTCTTTTAATTGGAAAATCTATTTTCACGAAACATATACAGTAATACAAATTGCCTATTATAATTTTGATATAAACTTAAAATTCTTTCACGAAGGTTGTCCTACATGTTATACGGAAATTAAAGTTGAGTTTGATCAGTTATTTGTTTTCAATATTAATGATTTTGTAAAGCTATAACACATGAAAATTAATCTATAATAGATCAATGTTATATCTTCCTAAAGTTATTATTGCACGAAATAAAAATCATGTTACACTACTTATTTTTATGATCTATTATAATGCAGAATCTATTCTCAGGACAAAGCCACCCATGAATGAGGATGGGGGACAACCACACTAACCTTTTTTCCTACTAATTTTGTATGTAAAATATTATAAAATTCGTATTTTAGCCCCTTTAAATTTCTATATCTCCCCTTCTTCTTGACTAACTTTTCTGATTTCATCCTTGTCCACTCTCACAAAGTATGGAAGATAAACACATTAATTTTATAGTATTATCTTCAAAAATGTATCATACCAGTAAGAATAATCTATTATCGTAGTTCTGTCTCTCTCTCTTTTCAATTGCTTCTTTCTTCCAAGAGTGGGAATGTAATTACTCAAAAGAGATAAGAAGAATTGTTGCAAAAATAGATGAACTTGCTCCTTGCGTCTCAGTACTAGTAACCGTAGGCCACTATATATATATATATATATATATATATATATATATATATATATATTTCCAAAAATGATGTGGATTTAATTATATCAATGGCGAAATTAATTAATGCCAAATTAATGAAGTGATCATATATAATAGGGGGACAAGAAAAAAAAGTATCAGTTGAGATGGTGCTATCTCATAATGAAACAAGTGTTGCAATAATCAATTTTAGATCCTTGGAATGAGACATAAGGTGGGGTCTTAAATTTTAATATTTCTACGATAATAACACAAAGATAAAATAAATAAATAAATAAATAACAAAAAGACAAACATGAAATGGATTAATTTTGAGTCTTATGCACCTAATTACTGATAACTGAGTCCGAGAGTATGACCATTTTCCCCTCTGATTTATGTGTTATATAAAGAATTAACATCTTCCATTCCATAATTCCTCATCATCTCGATGTGATATCTAGACTCTAGTATACTTTGGCAAGAGAGTTGGCTAATTGAATCGGTTCTCCCCATCAAACTATTACAACATTTAATTGTAGGTATGTGCTCTCCTTTTTTTTGCTCGTTGAAAAAAAAAAAAAAAGAAAGAAAAACATGGTGCATGTTTTCGTCAACTAACATCTAGATAGTCCAAAATCATATTAACTTAAGTTATATTCGACATATATTAATGAGAGCATAATTTTAACCTTAATCTATTATTTATTTTGTGTATCAAAAGGCTCTCTCCATTTAGTCCAAAAAAAAAAAAAGACGGGAAAACATAGCTACCAGTGAGAAATTACATTGCTTTCTAAAATATGAAAAGAAAAATTCCTGCTGCCAACTATGTTTTTTTTTTTTTTTTTTGGATGGAGCCAAATGGATAGGATAAAATGGTCATAAACACAAGCAAAATACTTATAGTTGATAGTGAAAACATTGTGTTCAACAAAATGATTCAAACTTATAAGTTTAAATCATGTATAGTGTAAATCTCTTACGTATTATAATATAAAGCTTTCACATACTATGGTGTTTGAACTCACTTTTTTTTTTTGAGTTCAAACTATTTTTGAAACACCTTATTATTATCTTTTGGAAAAGTCCCTAAAGAAAATTTTGGTCATTTTTTCTCTTATAGCTGCAGGGAACATGATAAGATTGATGATTAGGTGGTAGGTTGTTCACATTTCAATAACAAAAGTCTAAAAAAAGAGATGGTCAATCAAATTCACGAAGGTCCAAATTTGACAAAAAAAAAATTTAAGCATCAACTGTTACGTACCTCAATTCTAAACCAACCCGGCAGCCAAGTTAAAGTTGGTAGACATTAACGAGATATATACATGTATATATACATACATAGATCTATATAGAGAGAGAGTTAATGTAATGACTAGTGATCAGCATTAACGTCACAATCATACATAATTATTGGTCCATGTAAAGACAAACAGACATTAATCAAGTTTGTCATGAATTATACAAATTTTAATTGATTTAAAAACTGAGACGACAAGACTTTGTTGTATAATTAAACAAAATTGCATAAACTAATATAAACCATTTACAACTACACCAATTAGGAAGTTTGAAAAACCCACTTCCTATGAGTGAGAGAAAGAGTGACCTCGAGGAAGAGAAAGAAAGAGCTGTGGCCGGCGAGCCAGCGATGGCCTCTATTTTCTGTCTAGTGAGTGGTTGACGAGTGATCTACACAAAGCTAGATCTCGTGCCGCAAGGGGAGACACGATTGGAACAGGCTAGAGCTTGGGCACAGAGCTGGGTTATGGCAAAACTCTGATGACCTAGATTTAGCATCGAGGAGGGCGAGGCCGTCTATGGCAGCTGTGGGGAGCGCAGAGCTCAATCGGGTCTGGGCTAGGCTGGAGGGGTGCGGGAGGCAACCTTTGCTGCTGCCCATACGGCGTCGGCGTTGAGGGACCCAAATGGGTTCATGCTATTGGCTGTGGTAGAGCATAGTGGCACTTGGTTAGCCATGGAAATGGTGGCAGAGAGGTCACGAGTATCCTCCACTAGATAAATGGCCAGAGAAGGGAGCTTTGGGTGTCCGGGTGGTTGGTGGTGACGGACTTTAGTGCCAGGGACAGCTGTGGAGGCCGTGTTGTTTGTTCAATAAAGACAATGATATTTTCGACTCATTTTTTGTATGTTTTATGTGTTGTTTTTGATCTATTTATAATAATAGAGATGATTTTCCCATCTCCGAACTTATTCTATGTGGTTTACCTGCTCGTGAGAAGTGGGGTTTGCAGTTATGGTCGGCTAGATCTGTATCTAATATGAGTCATTTTTGCCTCCACTATGGAAAAATTAGGGTTTGTCAAGTGGGTTTGCCAAGCAATGAGCCATTGTAACGAGCCTTGGTCAAGCTCTATATTTAGTGGTGTGGAGCGGGGATTCCTTTCTTCAGTTTTGACACCCGTTATTTGTCCCTTTGCATTTTATTGTCTGTTTTGCTGGTCCCAATACTAGTGAAACTAGCACTGATCGGGGATAGTTTCTGTCTTTAATAGACTGCTCAAACGATTTTGTTTATACTTTTTCTAGTTTAAATGAAGTTTCTTTATAAATAAGAAACAAACAAACAAACAAACCGTTTACGAAACACAAGAAACATATGGCAATTAGGCTGTGGCCAGTACTTGGAAATCAACTCTATGATTATGGAGAATTCACAAGGTTTCTAAACTACCCCAGCCACAAATATATATATATATATATATATATATATATAAAGAGAGAGAGAGAGAGATGGATACACACACCAAAGCCAATTCTTGCCGGCGCTGTCTTGGACCTATCATGTGTCCTTTTTTGCTTGCTTACCAATTCAAATACAAATGAAAACCCTCTAGTCTTCTACTTTATATCATTTCATCTTTTTTATGAGACGCTATCTTATTCATTTACCCTTCATACTAATTATTTTTTAATTCCCTCGTTGTGCATGAAGAGGGATGGTAACATAGCCATGAGTCATGACAATGATATTGGGTGAGCAAGTTTGACACAAATGAGTTTATTCTTGTTTGACAAATTTTTACACCTGCGTAACACATTTGTCTCAAATAAGTATTAGACAAAATTATTGATTAGGGAAGAAACAGTAATTATCATGGTACTTTTATTTCAATAACCAAGAAATAATTCCCGGTCTTAATAGTATTATTGACTTTTCAACATTTATGAGGGGTTTAGAAGAGTGGTTAGAACTAAAACTTTTAACTAAAAATTGTAACATATAAGAGCTTTATATTGTAGCAACTAAAAGTTTTAGTTAGAATTGATTTTATTAAATGTCCATTTTATTACTTCACACACACACACACACACTCTTATGTGTGTATATATGTATTAAACTTAGCGGAGGATTCAAAATTTTCATCTTATGTCGAAATCGGGTGTGAATTTTACTACTGGGTATGCCTATAATGCCCTTCGCACACATGTGTTAGTGTAAGAAAATTCTTCAATAACAACCAAAAGTTTTGTAGCAAAAAATATAAAGTAAAACTATCATCTCGATTTGGGTTGAATCAAGATTAAACGTGAGAATGAACATAATTTTTCCAAATATAATTAGTTTAGTGATTAAATAAAGTTTAATGGCTCAAAGAAATTTCTTGGAGAGATATATGCATTCTTGATTCAGTTTTTAAAGCCTAAATCATTAATTTGTCATAAATTCATGCCTAAAATCTGTTTTAAAATATTCAACTAACTAATATTTCTTAACCACCGCCAGTATTAGTGGTGTAGTGGTAGAATAATACACTACTGCAGTACAGACACAGGTTCAATTCTTAATTGGTCCAATTTTTTATTTCAATTTTTTATTTAAATTTGAGAAATTATGCAAAATAGCATATTTTTCTATTCTATTAATAAATTGTACCAACACTTTTAAAAATATAAAAATAACAGTGTTGATGCTTACCGAAGTCCGGCGTCGAATCAACACCACGTGCGGCTGCGCACGGTGTCTAACTCTTCCCGGCTCGCTTCTGGCCAGTCGAGTGTACCTGCAACAAGAGGAGGGGCGCTTCGGAGGTGAGAGAAAAGGTGTTAGTCAACAGACAAAGGCTTTCCAATGCTCAAGGCAGGGGTTGCTCGATAGAGGACGAGAGTTTGTTAGGTGGAAAGGAGCATGCATGCCTCTTAGGAGGCAATCAATGTGTCCTATTTATAGGCCACCATTTAGACCAGGTGTTAGGTAGGTTTTGCTCACAACCTGAGTATCACATCAAGGCATGTCAGGCAGTAGGTGATAAGTGTCATCTCCCTCCATTGATGGATTGGTTTCCGTCAGATAGTGAGTTGTTTGCCATTTGTTGGCCTGTGATAGCGAGTAGCAGTCCACTTGTAAATAAGAATAATCCGACCCAAGCCGGCGTATAGCTCGAGGTGGCAACCTGTGGAGGTGCGGCCTTGAGAAGCACCTCAGACGCAACGTCCATTGTCATCGGGGTCGATAGTTAGCTCTTTAGTAAGTCTGTCGAGCTGTTTAACCGACTAGCCGTAGTTCGTCTCATCGGCGGTGGCGCCGAGCTCACACTCAACAAATAGCAAATTTAAACAGATTAGTATTTTAAAGTCAACAAAAACCCAAAACTACCCTTTTAGTGTCAAATTCTTTTTTTTGTTTGCTTTTTTTTTTATTATTTTTATTTTCCACTCATTTCTCTCACTCTCCCTTTCTTTCTCTTCTTGCTCTCTCTTCAGTTTCTTTGCTTCTCTCTTTCCCCGATCCCTTTCTTTGAGCTATTTCTCTCTCTTCCTTTCTCTTTGGTTTTCTGGCTCCATCGACTCTCTGGTGTCGATCGCGACGGTGGTTTGAGTCTTGAAGAATCTCGACGGCCACTAAAGACAGAGTCAACGGCGATTTAAATGTTGTCTTCTCTGACAACAACGAAGAATAGCGGAGAAACTCCATTGTCATCGCTATCCCTCCTCATCGTTCCTGATCTGCCGTAGTCCATGACCAAGACTTCAAGCCTCTCTTTTGGCAGTGAAAAATATAGCCTTTGTAATTCCCATCTTTCTGGAACGGCTTCATGAGCTTGACTTTGCAAGCTCCGTCGCGATCTAAGTACTTCACCATGGATCAAGTTTGCATGTCCTATAGTTTTGCCACGAGATCTTTGCCAAAGGTGTTGCTTCGTTGTCGATCAACTTTGCGGCAAGGTTGCTGTCACCATCAATAGAGCTTCCATGTCGGAGAATATGGAGGAGTATTGGAGAGAGGAGAGAGAGAGGACAGAGACCTCCCAACGCTGTCACTGTTCAAATAACGTTCTCATTGAAGGCGTTGTTTCGTCCACGTCTAATAGCGATGCTTGGTTGAGGGCTTTATTGTTTATTCTGAATTTGCATTTTGTCTTCATGAAGCTGCTTTTATGTGAGCACTTGCTACGCTTCACATTTGTAAATATAGATACAATATTTATAAAACCGAAAAATTAAATATATAAATATAAAAATTTGTTAGTGACTTAGAAATACAGTATTTATCTAAAAATACTATATTTACCGTGTGAATATAAAAATTTACTACCAACTTTGTCAAATTACATACAACTAGGAAATATAGTATTTACTAGAAAATACTATATTTACATAGAAATATAGTATTTTTATATAAATATAAAAATTTACTAGCGAACACCGGCACTGACAAGGTCACCGGTGGCCAAAAAATATAGCCATAACTGAAAGAACAACTACAACATAAAGAAATATAAAAATAGAAAGAAAACCTCAAAAAACACAAGGTAACAATACACACACACACACACACACAAAAAAGCTCTTGGATGGATATTCTCGAATAATTCTTTCTCCTCTGAAACCGAATGAGCTTTATTCGATACAAGAAAGTTACATGCCTGATATTACCAAAAAAATGACAGACATAAGAGGGCACAAAAAAAAGGCATCCTTATTTAGATTAATTGACATAAAAGACAAATGTAAAGCGTAACAAGTGCTCACATAAAAGCAGCTTCATGAAGATAAAATGTAGATTCAGAATAAACAACAAAGCGATCAACCAAGAATTGCTATTAAACTTATCCTATTTTCACCCACTCTTTCTCATTTGACTCCACTTCCTTTTCTACAATGTTTTTCCTGCCTTTCCAAGTTTATTTATTTGCATAATTTTTTTTCTATGTTCTTCAACTCAAGGCATTTTTCTCTAAAGAACTTAAAAACCAAAAAATTATTATGTACTATACAGTGACGAAGTTATGAATTTTTGTTTGGAGGCCTAATAATTGTAACAAAATTTAATAAAAATCAATTGTTATATATGTTTTACAATTTTTTCCGTCCAGTTTTCTTACATTAAAAATGTTGGATAATAACCTCATCGCTATTGAAGTTTTTTTTTTTTCAATGTACATAAGTAAAGTATTATTCATCAATTAATCTTCCATTCAATTCCGTGTTGATTCTTCACAATATTTATTGTAGGAAAAACCCTCTTCATTGTAACAATAACAATTGGCAGGATCAATACAAATGTTAGAAGTTGATCAATTAATAAATTCATAATTTTTTTTATTCGAATTTTCACTTTCTTGTTAAATGTCTCAGCATAGCTCATTACTATTTTTATTTTGACAATTGAAGATGCGAACATAATAAGCATACTGTATTTAACTAATTAAATCATATTTTAATGAAAAATGACATAAAAAAAATAATCAAACCCTAATAATGTATTCAACTAATTAAATCCCTTCAACAATTCAACTATTTACTGTTATAATTTAATCAAATAAAATACAACAAAATAAGGGGAAAAATTAAGATAAGAAAATTATCAACTGAAAACAAAAGCAAAAGGCCAAGATGCTTTTGATACTTGTTAATTGATAATTTTTTTAATGGATTGAGCCAATTTTGGCCTCTATTAGGTTTTATTAGAAAAGGTAATTTCTTAGGTTAATAGAGTATAAAATTATATATTCAATTTTTTAAAGGGCCTTTTGTGCAATTTTTAGTGTATTTTATACATATATAGGGGAAAATAATTGACGGGGTTTCCTGGGCATATGCATTGCTTCCATCCTTAATACTACGTTATTATACTTATGGAGTATACTGTAACCGTTGCAAATTTTAACGGTTTCAAAAAGGAATTAAAACCAATTTATTTTTGTTGCAATTATTGGCTCATATTTATGCCCATTAAAACACCTTGGTAACTGCTTCTGTGGCTGTATAATAATCCTTGATGGAAGGTTTTTTTTAGCACAGTGAGAGAAGCACAGAAAACTTGTTCGTGTATTGAACAGTGCCTTAGGTCCCCAAGTTCATAAAACTCTCTTAAGAATCCAACACCATCAGTTGAGTTTTGGGAGAACTTGGAAGCATTCCAAGGAGACGCAACCACGCTTACAGCCGAAGGACACCGTTGGACTGCTCGGTAGCAATGGCCGAAGGTAGACATTGTTTTCACGCTTCCATTTAATTAGATTTTATAATGCATAAAGTATATAGCATGTTAGAATCTTTGTTTTTGTTTTAAGATTTCATTTGGCATCAGAGCCGTAATTATCTCTGCCTTGCGAAGATAGCTTCGGTTGCACTGTGTTAAGCTTTGGTTGAAAAAATCCGTGTTCCACAGTCACGAGAAGAAAAAAAATTTTGACTTTTGGGTTTTTGATTTTAACGTCTTTTAATTGAAAATGAGATTAGAAATCTTTTAGACACTTGATTTCTATGAATTCTATGATTTGAAACATTAAAATTGATGCCTGGATGGGAGAATTATAGCCGGGTCTCCAACCGGGTTGAAACCGGGTCGTTCGGGTGAAGAAGACCCGGATTCAGAGGTTGAAGACGAGAAAAAATAACATGTAATTTGGCTTGGGTCAGCCAAAAATGACATGTCGTTTTAGGCAAAGAAGGGCATTTCTTTCCAGCGAGAAACGACATGTCGTTTCACCTTTAGACAACCAAAACGACATGTCGTTTGGATTGTCAACGGGCTGAGTTTCGGTTATGAAACGACGTGTCGTTTACGGCCCCGGGAGGGGGGGGGGGGGGGGGCATTTAGCCTCCATGTAACGATGTCGTGCAGCCTTTTTTTAAAAAAAAAAAAACAAAACAAAACCCAAAAATTAAAAAAAAAAATTGATTTTTTCAAAATTTCATAAAATGATATTTTTAAGGAAAATTTCATAAAATTTTCAGATTTTATAATTTTATGAAATTTTCATTATATCCACAATTTTAATATTTTTATGAAATTTTTCATATTATGGAATAAGTTATGAAAAATTCATAATTTTGAATATTCATAATTTTTGGTATTTGTTATGAATATTATACAGTATTTGTGTGGATATAATTTTGTAAATTTATGTGCATATAGTATTCATTATGTATAATTTGTTATTTAAAATTATGCATGCAATATTAAGTTAAATAATTTAGTACATTTAATTTTGTGCAATAATGTGCTAAATTATATTTTTGAATGTATAATTTTAGTCTATACATAATAAAAATTAGTACATAAATTATGGTTTTTTGTTCATATTTATTTATTGCTTAAGGTAAATGCAATTTATTTTATGAGCAAAAATTTAAGAATAAATGTCTTGTGATATATGTATTTAATTTTTGAAGAATTAAAGAGTAGTCACAGCATCTTTGATTATGCCAAAAATTATATTAGATGTTTAAATCACATATGGTAAGAAGAGATAAATTGTGATTAATCATATGTAATATGATAAATTTTATCCCACATGAATTTTTATTGTATTTAATATGATTAGTTAGAATGACGTATCAAATTATCTTTCTTAATTTACCCACAGGAATTAAGAAAATAGAATATAATTTGATAGTGTCATTATAAGGATATATGAATCTGTTTGAGTTAAAAATTTAGCCCACAGGCAATTTTAATGTCATTTGATTCATATTTTAATGCATGATTTACATTAGTAAACATGTCATAAGTATTGTAGCCTCAATTTAGTAATATAAGCATGTATGTTTTATTATGCAGCTATGCAAACTGTGAGCTATTTTGATTTCCAATATGACATTCCTGAACTTAAGGGAGATAGCTATAAGGTGTGGAAAGAGAGAATTCTTCTTCATTTAGGTGTCATGGACATTGACTTTGCTATCCGTAAGGATGAACCACTTGTCATTACGGAGATCAGCCAGCCAGATGATGTTGATCGTTTGAAAAGTGGGAGCGATCTAATCGCCTCTGTGTAATGTTCATAAAGACGAAGATCTCGGCTGGCATACGTGGTTCATTGGAGCAATATGACAATGTGCGAGCTTTGATGAAGGCAATTGATGAGCAGTTTGCTACATCAGACAAAGCTTTGGCTAGTACCTTGATAATGAAATTTTCATCCATAAAGCTTACTGGAATTCATGGTGTGCGTGAGCACATCATGCAAATAAGGGATATAGCTGCTCAGCTGAAGACACTTGAGGT
The DNA here is from genome assembly GCA_025403435.1 of Artocarpus heterophyllus. Taxonomy (NCBI): domain Eukaryota; kingdom Viridiplantae; phylum Streptophyta; class Magnoliopsida; order Rosales; family Moraceae; genus Artocarpus; species Artocarpus heterophyllus. Next base: position 8,312,348 of record CM046342.1, read on the forward strand.
TGAGATGTCTGAAACCTTCCTTGTGCACTACATCCTCAACACTCTCTCACATCAATATGGATCTTTCAAGATATCCTACAACACACATAAAGATAAGTGATGTATCAATGAATTGATGACCATGTGTGTTCAGGAAGAAGGAAGGCTTGTTATGGAAGCATGAGAGAGTGTGCATCTGGCAACTCAAAGGAAGAATAAGGTCCAACCCAAAAATAAGGGAAAAGGCAAACTGCCTGCTCAAGCTGATATCAAGAAGAAATCTAGGTGCTTCTTTTGCAAAAAGAAGGGGCACATAAAGAAGGATTGTCCTAAATATCAGAGATGGCTTGACAAAAAAGGTACTCAATTCTCACTTGTTTGTTATGAATCTAATATGGTTGATGTTGAGCATAACACATTGTGGATTGATTCTGGTTTTTCAATCCATGTCACTAATTCCTTGCAGGGATTGCAAGGCCTAAGGAAGCCAGTGGGAAGTGAGCAGTGCATTTATTCAGGCAACAAGATGTGCTCACATGTTGAAGCTGTCGGAACATGCAATTTAGTTTTATCTAGTGGTTATGTTTTAAAGTTAGAAAAGACATTTTATATTCTTAGTTTTTCTAAGAATTTAATTTCTGTTTCAAGGCTTGTACCGTTGGGTTTTTCCTTTAATTTTTCAAACACTATATTTAGTTTGTTTTATAGATCTGAACTTATTAGAAATGGTACATTGTCAAATGGTCTTTTCAAAATTAATTTACAAGATAAAGCTTCTTATACTTCTATGCATGTTCATGATAATGCTAGCATTAAGAGATGTGTTATGAATGAAGATTCCTCTATGTTATGGCACCGTAGATTGGGTCATATCTCTATTGAGAGAATAAAGAGATTAGTGAATGATGAGATACTTAGTACTCTAGATTTTACTGAATTTGACACTTGTGTGGACTGCATAAAGGGAAAGCAGACTAATAGGTCAAAGAAAGGTGCCAAGAGGAGTTCAAATATATTAGAAATCATACATACAGATATTTGTAGTTCAAACATAGACGCGTATGGTCAAAAGTATTTCATTACTTTTATTGATGATTACTCACGATATATGTATCTCTACTTACTTCATAACAAAAATGAAGCTATAGATGCCTTTAAGGTGTTTAAGGTAGAAGTAGAGAAACAATGTGGTAAGTAAATAAAGATAGTGGGATCTAATAGAGGTGGTGAATACTATGGTAGATACATCGAAGATGGACAAACGCCTAGTCCATTTGTAAAGTTTCTTCAAGAACATGGGATAGTTGCCCAGTACACTATGCCTGATTCTCCAGATCAGAATGGTGTGGCAGAAAGAAGAAACCGAACATTGTTGGATATGGTGCGGAGCATGCTTAGCAGCTCCAAGCTTTCTAGGTCTTTGTGGACTGAAGCTCTCAAAATGGCTGTGTATATATTAAACTGAGTTCCAACTAAGGCTGTCTCAAAGACACCTTTCGAGTTATGGAAATGTTGGAAACTGAGTTTGCGACATATACGCATTTAGGGATGCCCGTCTGAAGTGAGAGTCTATAATTTTACAAGAAAAGAAGCTAGACCCAAGGACCATAAGTGGGTATTTTGTTGGATATGTTGAACGGTCTAAGGGATACAGATTTTATTGTCCATCACATACCACTAGGTTTGTGGAATCAAGGAATACAAAATTTCTTGAGAATGACTTGATCAGTGGGAGCAATCGATCCTGAAACACCGTTCCAGAGAAAGATCATACATATGCTTAAGTTTCCACTTCATATGATAGAGTGATTGTTATACGCGACATGCCTACAATTCAAACGCGTGTTGAATAACAACCAGTCATTCAAGTTCCACAGACTGCTGATCAAGAAGCAGTAGATCCAGCTGAACAACAAATACAAGAACCTGTTGAACAGCCAGTTGATCAATATGCTCCTCAAGAGAATGTTGAACCAGCATTAAGGAGATCTACTATAGTAAGGCAATCAGCTATTCCTAGTGACTATATTGTGTATTTAAAGGAGTTTGACTACAACATTGGAGCCAAAAATGATCCAGAAACGTTTTCACAAGCCATGAGTTGTAAGAAATCTAACTTGTGGTATGATGCCATGAAAGAAGAGATGAACTCTATGTTATCTAATGGAGTCTGAGATCTTGTTAAGCTGCCTCACGATATAAAAACCATTGGATGCAAATGGGTCTTCAAGACAAAGAAAGACTTATTAGGCAACATTGAGAGACATAAGGCAAGACTCGTTGCTAAAGGATTCACTCAAAGGGAGGGTATAGATTACATTGAGACCTTTTCTCCTGTATCTAAAAAGGACTCCCTTCGTGTGATCATGATGTTAATGGCTCATTTTGATTTTGAGTTACATCAGATGGATGTGAAAACAACATTCTTCAATGGTGATCCAGAGGAAGAGGTTTACATGAAACAACCTGAAGGATTCTCCTCTAGTGATGGTGAGCAATTGGTGTGCAAACTCAAGAAATCCATATATGGTTTGAAACAGGCTTCCCATCAATGGTATTTGAAATTCAACGATGTAATCACTTCATTTGGTTTTGAAGAGAACATCATGGATCAATGTATATACCAGAAGGTTAGTGGGAGCAAGATTTGTTTCCTTGTTTTGTATGTGGATGATATCCTTCTTGCAACCAATGACAAGGGGTTTCTATATGAGGTGAAACAATTCCTTTCTAAGAACTTTGATATGAAAGATATGGGTGAGGCATCTTATGTCATTGGCATAAAGATCCATAGGGATAGATCTCGATGCATTTTGGGACTATCGTAGGAAACCTATATCAATAAAGTCTTAGACAGATTTCAGGTGAAAGATGGTTCACCAAGTGTAGCACCCATTGTGAAGGGTGATAAGTTCAATTTGAACCAATGCCAATGAATGATTTTAAGAAAATTCAAATGAGCAACATTCTTTATGCGTCAGCTGTCGGAAGCCTTATGTATGCTCAGGTCTGCACAAGACCTGACATTGCATTTGCTGTGGGAATGTTGGGAAGATATCAGAGTAACCCAGACATTGACCACTGGAGGGCTGCAAAGAAGGTGATGACCACTAGAGGGCTGCAAAGAAGGTGATGAGGTACCTTCAAGGTACAAAGGATTACATGTTTATGTATAGGCGAACTGACATTCTAGAAGTGATTGGCTACTCCGATTCAGACTTTGCTGGCTGTGTTGATTCGAGAAAATCAACTTCAGGTTATATTTTCATGCTACCCAGAGAAGCTGTATCTTGGAAGAGTGGAAAGCAAACGTTGGTTGCTACTTCCACAATGGAGGCAGAGTTCGTTTCTTGTTTTGAGGCTACTTTGCATAGTGTATGGTTGAAGAGTTTCATGTCAGGCCTTAGAATTGTAGATTCTATGTCTAGGCTATTAAGGATATATTGTGACAATTCAGCTGCTGTCTTTATGGCTAAGAATAATAAGAGTGGCAGCCGAAGTAAACATATCGACATTAAGTACTTAGCCATAAGGGAACGGATTAAGGAAAATAAAGTGGTCATTGAGCATATGAGCACTGAATTGATGATTACAGATCCTCTGACACAAGGAATGCCACCAAAGTCATTTAAGGATCATGTAGTTCAGATGGGACTTGGTTCCATAATGTAAATTTGTTTGTACATACAATTTACAAACTTAATGAAACTCTTATTCAGTTGTGATGCTTTCTCATATTTGTTTTGCGCATAAAGTTATTAGAAAAAAATTCACATTTGGTAAGACCAAGAATAAACATTGGGTTTATTCATAAAGTTAAGTTACCATATAAGAAATAAAGTCTGAGAAACAATACATAGTAATACATGGAAGATAATACTCACAATTTAGAGAAATTATCGCCATGATTCATGTATTTGTTTCTTGAAAGTTTGGGTTTAATGAATATAAAGATAAATATGGAGACTAAGTGGGAGAATGTAACCGTTGCAAATTTTAACGGTTTCAAAAAGGAATTGAAACCAATTTATTTTTGTTGCAATTATTGGCTCATATTTATGCCCATTAAAATACCTTGGTAACTGCTTTTGTGGCTGTATAATAATCCTTGATGGAAGGATTTTTTTAGCACAGTGAGAGAAACACAGAAAACTTGTTCGTGTATTGAACAGTGCCTTGGGTCCTCAAGTTCATAAAACTCTCTTAAGAATCCAACACCATCAGTTGAGTTTTGGGAAAACTTGGAAGCATTCCAAGGAGACGCAGCCACGCTTACAGCCGAAGGACACCGTTGGACTACTCGGTAGCAATGGCTGGAGGTAGACATTGTTTTCACGCTTCCATTTAATTAGATTTTATAATGCATAAAGTATATAGCATGTTAGAATCTTTGTTTTCGTTTTAAGATTTCATATACCTGTCTAAACATTTAGATTGTTTATCAATGTTATTTTGCCTGTACATTATTTTCTCTTCTAATATAAATACTCCGTCTAATTATTCTACCCTCATTAATTGTAAACATTATTAATGTTCTTAATACGTTTTCAAAAAAAAATACTATTTTTTTGGGCAACTTTTGTTTGTTGGAAGCACGTGCATTTCCTTGTCTAAATAGTAGATAGCAAATCTCAGCAAAGAATTTTGTACTTATACGTGTATTAAATAAAGAATATTCGTGTGCAACAATCCAAACTATCAAAATAATTGCCGAGTGACAACTAATTAAATTAAGAAAAAACAAATTAGGGAAAATTTAACAGTGGATCAATAATTTAAAAGTTTTTAATTTATTTAACTTGTGAATAATCTTTTAATTATCTAAATTCTGAAAGAAATTAGCTCTCTCTTAATTAGACTATGGCCCATTAATACTAATGGTAAGACTTTACATAATGTATTGTGATGTAATTCTTGAGTAAGGCATTATTTTTGTATGATGCAATGCAACTAATCTGTGAAGTGACGTGATCAAGAGACAGGCCTAACTCGATTCCACATTTATGCAGAAAGGAAATCTCTCTCCCTCTCCCTCTCGGGAGTTTCATTATTGATATAGGGAAAGCTTATAATTATATGAATGTTCAATTGAGTTAGTCCCAATAGCCAGCTGCAAATACAAGGAAAAAAAAAATCAAAGTTCTTTATTTAATATATATAAACACACACACAGAATGCGCACATAATATATAGTTCATGTATGTTTGGATTGTACAGTTGAAACATTAATTCTTGACATGCATAAAGTTCCAATCAAAGATTGAATTAATTACCTTTGGTCCGAACTCAAATTTAAAATTAACCTAAGAATTATAACATTCTAATAAGTTTGCATGATTCGTTGATCTTGAAAGACTTCTTAAAATTTATGTTAGAATCATGATCATCTTTTTGGTCGAATTGACTGAACAAATGGCATGAAAAATTATATATATTTTTTAAGGGGTGAATGAACTAATTATTCAAAACTTTAATTATGTGAACAATGAAATTTTCCAAGGAAACATATTGAAGCACTAAAAGAGCGAATACTATACAAGTACTAAGTCCAACAGATGAAAAGATGCATGCCAGCTATATTTATAAGATCACTAGATCTAGATGATTTGGACAACAAAGCTAGGGTTTCACATCCTCAACAATTTGTTCCTGATTCAGACCATTTTTTTCAACCAACCCATCTCTTTGTTTGTAAAGTTGCCTTTCGTTCTCAAGAAAAAGAGTGTAGTCGAATGGATTGGTTTTTTGAAAAATTAGGTTAAATTACGGTTCATTGAATCGAAAAAAGCTGACGTGTACTCCACGACAAGAATATTGGCACGATTTAATTGTCGAACCAAACCAACACGTTCCTTTAATTTTCTATTGGATCGTATTTGCTAGCTGCTTGCCCACCATCAAAAACCTATTAAAAAATTTTCACTCACTTTGACATAAGAGTTCCCTAATGGACGGTCTACACTAATTAGTGTATAGTTAGTGGATTCTCTTTATAAAAAAAATGTAGAAATTACAAAATGGCTTCTCCACATGTCTCAAAGCTAGATATATATGTTGGTCCAATTGTAGGTGGAGATATGCCTAGACTTGGAAAGGCACATGGAACAAAAGGAAGATTACATTATATAATATGTTTTGTTATATTGTCTTAAATGAGGAGATTATTAAATTAAGATGGAGGTCTTAATTATTGATTCAAAGTTGTCCATCCGTATTGCAACTTTAGCATTGGCATGTAGCACGCAAGTTGCTCAACAATTTTATATTAAGGCTTTTCAACTATGACACGTGAATCCATGTGAAGAGGGTCCTTCTTGTTGCTATACTTCTAGGACACTTTAAGCGTTGGTAAGAACATCCTTTTAAAAAGCTATTAAGTCGATTGAAAATTACTATTAGAATATCAAAGTTTCACTTAACTTTACTTAACTTTAGACATCATGGCTGGCACTAGCAGAAATTTGACTTGAGTATCACTGCTACTTTGATGATTTATCAATGGATCGGATCAAGCTACGGAATTTCACTCCCATTTTGGATGTACACACACATATATATCATCTTTTCTTTTTAGTTGTATCAACATTTTTATTTCCTGGTATATGTTAGGGAATTGGGATAAATGGTCCCTTTTTATGGCTTTTTTTTTTAACTAAATAGTTGAAGTTTTTTAAAAACAAGGAATTGGTCATTTTCTTAAAACAAGACGTTAATGATATTGTATTGATGTTAATTAATATGTACTTTTTTATGGTTTATTACTAATTAACTTGGTGGTTTAACGATCATTGATTAATTTGGCACTTTTTCAATGATTAATTAATATTAGTTAGTGTTAATTAATTTCACTTAATAATTTACCTGTTTGTCAATAAATCCTTAGTAGATCAATGATAAACCAATTTATCAATAATAAACTATTGTTAATCAGTGATGTACAGATGTTAATAATAATGTACTGATGTCAATTACTGATCAATGTATTGATATCAATCAATGATGTACTGCTATGCCTTTCAAAACAAAAATGATGCACTGCTATAAATAAATAAACGTCTCTCTAATTTCAATAAATTCAACCATTTCTTTAATTTTTTAAAAAATTCGACCATTTATTTGAAAGGACGATAAAAAAATAAGGCATTTGCTTAATTTTCTCTATATCATGAAAGTTTAGACGAAGATCACATCAATTAATGGAAAAGAACAAGAACGACATAAACGATTTTCCTAAGAATTTAAAATTGTATGATATGAGAAACATGTGAATAATGATTGAGAATCTAAGATCTTAAAACGATCTTTGTCGTTTGATGCATGGCGGAAAAAAAATTTATATATACAAGTATAGCCTAGTGTGCAAATCAAGCATGATAAATTTATAACTTATAAGGGGTAAATATATAATGTAAAGTTCCACGTATTAAGAGAACAAGAATACTTCACAAAAAAAAAGAGAATTAATCGACTTCTTGAATTTAATACCAGCCTATCATGTCGTGAATAATAAAGAATAGTGAATTAGTGATCTTTTATTCATCAAATCACTTAATACAAATTTTTTTTCAATAATCATGATAACATAAAATTCCTATTTTAGAATTGATTGGTCAAAGAATCATGAAAATTTTGTTACTGGTTTTGAAATATATAATAGGACAATTTGTCAATATAATACCATAGACACATGACACACAGCAGCAGTACTACTCAAATCAACCATTGCCGATTAAGATCGTATTGATTAATAATACTCTCAACTATTAATGCCATAATATATTAATCTTTTGTAATTGTGGAACGTGAAAAGTGTCCATGAAACATATATTTTTTAAATATATAAATATATATATATAATATATACTGATACGTTGATAAAAGTTAAGTTATCAATAATATACAAATTACCGACGATATCAAGTCAATAAAACCGTTTATTTATATGTGTAACTTAATTTATTAAAAAAATGAGAATAAAAAAGCCAATATCCTGTCACAACTTTCATTATGTCCTTGAGATGATGAAAAGTGAATAGCGGTTAGTGATTCCACAAGTGAATATTAAACTAGGACCTTTCCTTTTTTTACCAAAGCCCTGACCATCAATTGAGGATAGAGGAACAAAGTTAATTAATAATGAATGATTAAAGAAATATTCTGTTACTTCTTAAAAAGAGTTAAACTCCTATTCTTATGATCTCAAAATTTACCATGCCGTAAATTAACAGTTCAACTGAAAAAGTGTTACAAATCCTCCCATAGAAAAGGGAAAGAGGGAAGAAAAGTGACTTTGAGTTAATTAATTTATTCATATGTTATGAAAGTTGGATTAATTAATATTATTGTTGGAGTGTCATATAGAAAATTGGAAGTAAAATATTGTCAAAGCAATAAAAAATTAACTGATGCTCATTTGATTTATCAAATGTTTAGATACAAAGAAACACATATATCTTGTCACAGACCCTTTATGTACATGAGGCTTCTTCATAAGGGATAATTAAATTTCTGTTTTTTTTTTCTTTTTTTTTGGGGAATAAAGTTCTGGTTTGTTTGTGCTTTACCAATTGACAACAAATTAATTAATTAGTCTGCGTGTCTGTTGATTTATATATAAAGAAAATTTGGCCAAGGTAACAAACTTAACATTTTTTAAAAAATAAACTCTATACATATATATGGGGGCTTGTTTTCAAATGGTTATGTTCATATAATAACTACATTTCCAAGAAGAGCCTTATTAATGATCATAAATATTTTAGTCAACTATCAACTTCGTTACAACTATTAGATTTATATCAAACAGCTAATAATAATATAGTAACTAATGGGAATGTGACCATTAAACCACACACTTAGCATGTTTGTTTTAAGCATTAGTGGATTCTTTGGACTCAAATCTTTAGATTGGATTTAGATATGCGTTTGGTGACATCAATATTCGAATCTCAATTCCAATTTTAGTTGAATTTTGAGTATAAAATTCGAGTTTTAGCTTCCTTGAATTCAAAAGATTTAAATCCAAATGCTACATCACAGTATATATTTTTTCATATTTTCTCTCTCATATATTTAAAGAAAAAAATACCTTAACTTCTTCGTTTTATATCCGATAGAGACGATTCTTCGTTCATTGTGTTCATTATGAAGAGAGGAAATATTCAAAATCTATATTGAATTTTTTTAACATCATGAACATTAAGATTTTGTTAGATTTATTAGAAAATTAAAAAACTTTTTTCACTATCTATCCAAAAACAAATTTTAATTTTATCCTCTATTTAGATTAATTAATGCTTTAACTGCATATCCAAATATGAATTTGGATAATAATTAAAATTACACAACTCAAATTAAAATATTCGAATCAACATAATTCGAATCTATCTACCAAACAGGCTAAATTAGATATAATATTTTTAAGTCATTTAATCCTCTTTATCTTTTCATTGGACTACTGACAGTAACTTGAATCATTGAACTACTCTATAATTTTAGTCCTTTGTTTCTTTCATAAACTAATTATGTTTGACTGAAGTTAATTAATCAATTAATTATCGCTTTCTTGATCAACGAAAAAAAATATTTTGCTCAGAAAAATAAAAGTCAAATTGCGGACAAGGATTGCCTCTGGATACAGGAATATCTTAGATAAAATTAAATATAAAAAACCTTTTGAATGTATAAACCATTTAAAACCTAAATATTGTGTGTTAACTCGTATGTTTTTCCCTTTAAAAAAAAAAAAAAAAAAAAAAACTCATGAGTTTTTACTTTAGATACATGAAAGATCTTTGATAATTAGTTATAATGTTCACCACTATTCTAATCATATTCCCATATTTTCATTTGGTACTTTTATATAGCCTCGTGATTAGGGAGGCAATATTATATGTTATATGGTTGATATATAAGAAGCTAATTTACAGTATTATATAAAGGGGGAACGAATAGATAACACATTTTAAACCATATCTATATTTACCAAGAAAATAAATGACACCAACAACAAAATTAACTGATGTTGTCAATAAAATTATGTCCGTGCCATTTATATTTATTGGTTTCAAAAGGAATGATATATAGTTTAAGTTTATATACTCCAATATATTATATAATATATACACAACTATATATAAAACAAAAAAAGATATCATATAGACTTAAAAAAAGAAAAAGAAAGAAAATTCCAAACTTGAACCTGAAATTCCAAAAATGAAAAAAAAAATTGTATTTCATGGATATACCAGTTTGGCTTTTAGACTACTAGTGTCAATTCTAACGTGGCACAAAGAGTGGTTAAAAAAACTGATGAACTAATTGGACTTCTGCTCTACTCTATACAAATCTATTACAGAGAGTATTTGGGAACTAAGTTAACTAAATTCTAACTGCTAGAATATATATTATAGAACAAAAGTATACGCTACACTATAATGATATTACAAATGAAGTGTAAAATATATGTATAAATGCACAGGGAGAATTTTGTTATGAATAGATGCACAAAAAATAATTGTTGTAAAGAGGGGGGAAAAAAGAATTTTACTGCGTCTTAGAATATAAAACTAATTAGAATTTAATTTTATTGGCACAAACGCCAGAAAAATAAGATATATTGAGAAACAAAATATATATATGTATATTATATATATACATGGCTACTATGCAAATATATTTGTAATTCTATTCATATACAGAAAATGTATCTGCAATTGCATTCTTCTTTTTTTTTCTTTTTTAAGTAAAGATATGCGCGCGTTCGATTACTTTTTTTCAGAGAAAAAAAATATATGAAAACAATATAATAATACACTATCGGATTTAGTCACATTTTTGGTTTCCTCCAAACTTTTCGTTGGCAATTTAATATACATTACATAAAGGTACTGAGAATATAATACACACTCACACACACACACACATATATATATAAAATGCATATTTCCACTCACTTTTTTCATTTTTTTTATATATATTGCAAATGCTTCCCCACTTTCATTGAGAAAGTTTAAAGTGTCACAGAAACACACTGGCATTTGATGAAGTCATATTTGTATAGGACAGGACCAAACAGAGAACTGGGACAAAATTTGAAAAAACGAATAGAACTAATTAGGGTCTGTTTGTTTTAGGGTTCAAAGGTGGTTGAATTTTTTGGGTTCGAGATTGAAAGCTTAAAAAGTATGATTCCATACTGAAATCATGGTGGTTTAGACTGATGTTTTCATGTATATTTGATTTTGAGCTTAAAATAAGACATAAAAGAAGCTGAGTTTGACTTTAAGGGGAGGTTAAATTAAAACTTAGGTGGTTGTTGAGCTTAGGTTGTCTTATCAGACTTCCGAGTTTGGGAACATCCAAACACTTGCTTGAGGAAAAATTTAGATTCAAACCTCTTAAACTCTCCAAACACACACGCCGCCTAAGACACAAAAAAAGAATCAATAGACGGATAAACATAGAACAAAGGAGAATAGAATGGACTCTCGCTAACAAGAACTGGAAAAAAGAAAAACGCAATAATCTCAATATTCATTTATAAACATTCCTAATCTGAATTATAATCCCTACGCTATTTATAGAGAAATAAATAAACAAATAAATAAAGACATAAGTAAATTCTAAATAATCCTATGACGTAAGCACGAATCTAAATTAAATGTTGAAGCTATATATATCCTAATATATATTAATACAAATTTTAATTCAAAGTTTTAATCTAATTCTTTATCATCCTCCCGAGACTAAAGAAACTCAATTCCAATGAGTTTAAATTGAAAAGAATCGTAAAACAATAATTTGAACCTCAAGAATCTCTCACATCTTGCCACTTGATTTTAGAAGGAGCCAATAGAAATTGGATTTCTCAAGAGTTTAAAGTTCTATCTTAAAATGTCAAGCAATTAAGTCAAGTGGCTCCATATTTAATTTGTAATTCTATTATTAATGTTATATGATGTGGGGCTTGGATTTATTTTTATGCTTTACACACTCAAATAAAATGGTACACTTTTTGGATTCATCAATCTTGTATTGAATTGATCAAGTTGCTCATTATTTATTCTTTTCGGGCTAGATATCACAATGGAAAATGAACTTCTTAAAGACTTTAGTCCCATTAAAAAGTTAACCTAGCATACTTGCTCTGGCTGAACGTTGAGGGACTGAAAAATCGTTTTTGGTAAAATGAAACGAATTTGCTCTGATATTAATTGATGTATGATAAGATGCAATAGAAATAAAGATAGAATTAGGAAGAAAGAACAAATTCAAGATTTGGAAGAAGAACTGGTAGGTAGATAGAAATATAGCTGCAAGAGAGAAAAGAAGGGATTCTAAGTAGAAAACAAGAACTCAAGAAGAGGAAAACCATTCATAAACATTCTATAAATTAAAATTACAATCACTAAGCTATTTATAGAGAAATAAAATAAACGACAAACATGACTAAAATAATCCGAAAAGAGTTTATAAGCCGTATTAAAAAATTCATCAATTTTTTATCTACTTAGTTCCACATTTAAATTCAGGATTTAAATTCAATATTTTGATCTAATTCTTCATCACATACAGAACCTTGATCTATTGAAAAAGAAGAGACAAATTCATCAATTTCAAAGAGAAGAAAAAACAAATCCCTCTTTCTCCTCACACTCTTATTTTACTTATCTCTGTAGAATATTAATCCTTTCTGTGTCAAGCAAATGTGACGTTCGGCTACTATTGGATGTTAATAATTAATGGATAGCTTCTCGAGGCTCAAAAGGCCAGATTTCAGTTCATCAGATTTTCTTGGATATGCTTCAATATAATTACAAAACATTTACGTGTCATATTTTGACCAAACAATCTACTATAGCTTATCATTTCTTTTTCATAATCAGAAAATTTTGGGTTTTCAGTTCTCCAGGCACTCAATATTCTGAAAAAAAAACAAAAACAAAAACAAAAAAACACACACACACACACGCAACAACAACAGAAGTAACAATAATAATTTGATAAAAGTATTGAGAATTCTTCATTTTTTTAGAATAAAATAATCTAGAACTATAAACTCAAAAGGGGCCGAAAAAAGAGATCAAAGTTAACTCAGGAGTAACCCAAATCCTTTCAACCTACCATGTATGGTTTTTGCATATGTCCCAAGTCTAATCCATCATATCATATGAGAAACTACTACATCACATAATACATTATGAGTTCTCCACCAAGAAAAATTTTGGGGAAAGTAGACATTACAATTACCACAAAATTTAATATGTATTAAACAAATTAGAGGCCGAGAATTGAACACATAAGTAAAAATATACCTGCCATCAATCTCTTTTATTGCAAATTTAAAAGGACAGCAAAGCAAAGACACAGGGAAAAAGAAGATCTCTCTCTCTGTAATTTACATTACATGATCTATAATATAAGCTAAAACAACGCTATTGTTGTCTCTTGGTTCAGATTCTCTCCCTAATATCTCTTCTCCCAATCTCTCCATCTCTCTCTTTCCTTTTGTGTGTTCTTCAAAATACAACAAAAATATAGAACAGATTGATCACCAACTAAATCCCCAAACCCTATTATTACCTTCTTAATGATCTTGTTGATCATGAATTGATCAACTCAGTAAGGTGGCCTTGCATGAGTCCAAGCATAGGGCTCATGCCCAAGTTGATGGCTTCCGCTAGGGATAAGATTCGGCGAAAGATTGTAAACCGGCAGCGCCGAGGGATCCGTTAGCCCCGGCGGGTGCAATTGTCCCCCGGGACCGCCTCCGATGGCATTCGGAGAACCTCCCGAGCCACCGCCACGGCCGTGTCCAGTACCGCCGCTTCCCGCTTCTTCGTCCTCGTCGAGGGGCAACCTCTCGTAGGTCGCGTTGGCGAATGTGGCGGCGACGACCATCACCGGTCCGGCAGCTACAAGCGATCCCACGACGCTACCGCCGACGACCTGGCCCTGGCCCCCGGCTAGGTAAACCGTGAGGCCGGTCGACCCGGGAGGGGCCGGGCCGGGGAGAAACGCGCCGGTGAGGGACAGAATCTCGAACCGGCCTTGGAGCACCACGACCGCCCCGGGGGCGGAAGGCTGGCGGAGGGTGACGTTGGCGACGGAGCCGCTCCCGCTTAGCACGCAGACGCCGCGCTGTCGCCTGCGCGCGAACTGCGCCACACTCTCGGCGACGTCGGCCCCGCCGGCCACCTCCATGACGTGGCTGCGGAGCGCGTTGGGGCTGTCCCGGGTGACGAATATCGGCGGTTTCGGCTTGTTCTTGGATCCCGGGGGCCGGCCTCTCGGTCTCCGGTTGCCAATCTCTACGGCTCCCTCCTTTGGCTCGTCTCCCAGGTCTCTGTCGTCGTCATCGTTATCGCCTCTGCCACCGCCGCTGCCGCTCCCGCCGCTGTTCTCGTTGATGGACAGCTCGTGGCCGTCCGATCTCTTGTTGGAGAGTAGCTGATGATGATGATGAGGGGAGGAATTGGCTGCCAGGTCCATGACTGGCAGCACCGGATTGGTCCACCACGGATTAGCCAGAATTAACAATCTCTAATTCAAACAAACTTTCCACAAACACAAAATTTAAGGAAAAACGAAAAACTAGCTTAGCTAGCTAAGAATTAAATTAGACACATAGATTCCTTTTGGTTTGAACAAGTTTTATAGAAGTTGGATTTTTCAGTGAATACAAGAGAAGAAGATGAATATCTTAATTAAGGGAGAGAGAGAATATGGAACTTGATGCAAAAACCTTGCTTGATAGAATCTATTGCAAGCACAAAGGAGAGCAAGAAAGAGAAGGAGAGAGAAATAGAGGAAGAGAGAGAAAGACAGAATAAACGAAAGCACTGAGAAAGAAAATTAACAGTATTTATAACAAAGAAAATAAAAAAGAGAGAAGAAAAAAAAAAACACAAGAGAGCAGACTCAAAACACAAGAGAAAACAAGCGAACAGAAATGTTTTTTGCTTTGGCTTTTGGGTGTTTTTAGCCCTGCTGTGATTCGGGGGAGCTAATAAGCTGTTCTTGTGCCAAGGTTTTTTCCCAAGTCTTTTTTTTTTTTTTTTTTTTTATAATTTCCAAGTCTTAACAAATTCTCTTCCTTTTTTTTTTTCATTGTTTTGGGTGTTGGGTTTTTCTTTTTTTATCTGATTGTGTTGTGGGGGTTTGGTTTGGAAATTAGGGTTTCGTGGGGTCGCGTGCGCGTGGGCAGGTGGGAAGCACGTACTTTTCACGGGCCCCGACGTATGTGGGATTGTACATTTGTAATGTTATGTGGGCGTTTGTGTGTGTGTCTCTCTCTGTCACTCTCGGTTCTGTGTACAAAAGATGAAAAGCCTTATAGTTAAGAAGGAGTACATAATATCAACACTACTACTTCACAGGTTTCATAGCCTTTTTGTATGGTTGATTTGTACTTTGGTCTGGTGATGGTAATGCTTTCTGAGTCAAATTCCCCAGCTAGATGTTTTCTAAATGCTAACTGACCTTTGAGCGTTTTTGACAAATATAACGATATAAGTTTTGGTTTGGGAGAGCTCTTATAGCAGCACATATATTTTGTTCTTATAAATAGGTTTGTCATTCTAACAATTGGATTGATTTTCCCATGGTTTGAATTCTGATCTATGGTTAAAAATAGTTCTACATCATAGAGTAAAATTTGTAACGTGCATAATCACGTACAAACAGATTGTTGAAAACGGCTAAAATTTCCAACGGCTAAAATTATAGAACCAACGTTTTCAATACCTGGGGATAAACATTTTTATTTAAGAATACCTCAAGGTCAAAATAGTTACTATTTATTTACCAATCGATTCAAATGAAGACATCAAGACTTGCGGAGAGAGAAGTATGTGAAGACGGTCTCAAAAACTAATAATCAACTGTCCCATAATATCCAATGATGATTGGATAAAATTTGTGTAGTAAAAACATTCGGAGCAATTCCCACATTTACCCATCACTTGAGGTCGAAACGGATACAGAAAACTTGAATAAAAATGATACTTTAATAAGGTGTTTGAGAAATAAGTTGGGATTGAGAATTAGAACTAAATGTAACACCCACCAATTTTGATATAACGGATCATGTTAAGTTAGTAACGACGTTAAGGAAATTTTATTAATAATTTATGTTATATGTTATGATTTATGATCTTAATGTTACTAACTATTTATTTCAAGTTCTATGACAGGTGACGACCGCATAGAATCGTTGTACTCAAGTGTTTATGTTAATTTTAATGTATGTTTAATTATGATGCAATGATGACTTGAATGTTATAATGTATGGTATTTTAGGGATAGTTCGGTAGGCCGGACTTTCAAGTTCAGCAGGCTGAAAAAGTCTGCCAAGAATCGGCAGGCCGATGGAAACCATCGGCAGGCCAAACTTTGTGGAATTGGTAGGCCGATGACAGCTGACGAGCAGTCAGCAGAAATCTCTCCAAATTTATAGATGAGATAATTACATTGATTAGGTGGTTTAATGTGATTAATGGGAATAATTATGGAATAATTTTATCATTTAAGGAAAGAAATTGTTTGACTTTGTATTGATTGGTATTGTTTTAAATGGTTTCCTATTTTTAGAGGGCAAAACATGGTAAGTGAAGAATGATTTGTAGACTTTCTCTTGTCTCTCCTTCTTCCACGCCAATTAGCCATCATTTAATCAGAAAATTTCTGATAATAACGGTAAAGATAAGCATTCTCATGTACGTTACTTTTTCCCTTTTTATGATAATTTTATTTTCTCTCTCAGACGTTTCCTTTCTTTTTCACTCCCTCTCTATACCTCATGTTTTCTCCTCTCCTTCTTCTCCTTGCTTTTCTGAGAATATTTGAAAGAGAAATTGATAATTTCGTTGGGTGAATTCAAAGATATTGAGAAGAAATTTTTTTAAGGTAAGAACTCATTTTTCGGTAATTTTGAAAAGCATTTCTCCTCCTAAATTCGTCAGCAGTATCTTTGTCTAGGTATTGTATTTTGTTCTAAATTTTTAATATGATGTTCATATGTGTGTTATGTTAATGTTCTTTCAAGTTTGAAGTCATTTCAAATTTTCTAAATAAGTTATGAATTTTATATCCTCTACCACTCACAATAGAATATTGTTGTTTGGCTATGATGCATGAAAATGTGATGTTCGTTCAAGGGGTAAATGTGCTTTGTTTGCTATGAAATTTAGTAAGAATGTTCATGTATATGTTATGTTATGGACTGCAAAGTTTGGTAATCTTTTGATGAGCGAATTATAAGTTATGAAATTTCTATGAGATTAGGTCAAGAAAACTGTTTTAACAATGTTAATTTTGGACTTTCATTTTATGTAATGTTTATATGTTTAAATGATTTTATTGATGATGAAATAATTTTATGATATGGAAATATATAATAGTAAGATGTTAGTATGAATTTTAAAAATTAAAATATATATGTTTTAATTGTTAAAAAATGTATTTAAAAGATTACTCACTACCTTATTATTATTGTTGGCAGATTTCATGTTTGAAATGTATGGGTTGTTTTTTTTTAGATACCTAATGTAATTTTTATGACTAAAGAAAAATTATGGTAATATGTTTATGTTTTAACTTTACCCCTGTTAAGTATGGTGTCTAAAGTATGTGTGTATATTAAGTTTTTAAGTCTTAAATCCATGTAGGTCAGTGAAGTGTATGTGATAATGATTTTATGTCTTTAATGATTATAGTTAAGGATGCATGTTATGAATTATGTTTATATGAGATGAAAGTATATGAATGGATGTTTTACTCTATGATAATAAGTATTAATTTTATTTGTATTTTTAAATGAATAAATGGTATGAACACGCAAAAGAACGAGCACGTTGAGACCGCGGCTTCGTCACCAATTCATATAAGGTTAAGTAAGCTAGCTTTTAAGGTAAATACATTCTCACCTGCAACATGATATGTTTTATAAGGTTTGATATTATGATATGATGATTTTATGATAATTTCCTTAAAGGGTTTCTTATGAGAGATTTTCATGATTTAAAGTTATGCATTTTGATTATGGCAAATTTCAAAGCATGAAAGTTATATATATATGTATCACCTAATAAGTGTTGCACACCAATGTTATGATATGATATGTTATGATGTCATGTTTGGTTTAGAATTAGCTAACATTCTCCTCTCATGACGACGCGCCTACAATGATGTTTATGGTGCAACACTTGGGCTTTTAAGATAAAATGGAATAAGTTTGAATATGGTCATGTAATGAAAGATATGTTTAAATGAAATTGTGCTTAATGCACCATTATGATATAATGATGTTGATGTTTAAGAAATGTTTTTTTTTTAAATTGTGAGATTTATATGTACTTACTAAGCTTTAGCTTATTCAAGTTTATATCATGTTGCAGATAAGGGTAAGAAAGTCATGAATTAGACGGAGGACATGGAAAGACGTGTGAGCATTAAGAAGATGAATTGTAACCAGAAGAATGCCAAGAAGAAAGTTTATATGATTTAAATCAAGTTTTACATTTTGGACATATTTATTTGTTAAGTTTTAAGAATACAAGAACTATGTTTTAATATTTTATTTTATCATTTTAAGAATTTGATCTTCCGCATTTTGAAAGTTGAATTTGTTTTACAAATTAAGTTTTCTTAAGGTTTTTGGCTTTGTCGGCCTGCCGAACATCATTGGTTGGCATGCCGTTGTAAGAATGTTCAGCCTGCCAGTCTCATTTTTGGCCTGCCAAACTTTGAAAGTTTTTAAGCCCAGATTTGCAGAGCCTCTACCGGCCTGCCGAAGTCCCAAGTTCGGCCTGCCAAATTATGGGAGCAAGTAGCTCTTAAATGATGTGATGTTCTATAAATTTTGATTTTACAATTTGGTATATTTATTTTATTAAGGAAAGTTTATGATTAATATTAATGTGAAATTAAATTATGGATTAAGTTAATGAATGTTGTTTAAAAAAAATGTGTCTGTATGGATCCTAGTTACGTTTTCCTTAACTATGTTTATATTTAAAGTTCAAATAGGTATGTAATGTATGAATGTAATGACATCTGTGACGTCCGTAAGGGGTATGTTACACTAAAAGTGTAAACCTATGGTTTTAATTAAAAAAGAATTCAAAATTTTGGGCCAATTTAAAATTTTTAATAACTTTGGGGTAGAAATTTATTCTAAAAAATTCTTTAAAAAAATAAAAGATCTGATTTAGGGTCAGACGCCCTGATTTCCCCCACTTCTCTTTCTTTTTCTTTTTTTTCTTCTTCCCTTTCTCTTTTAATTTCTTCTTTCTTTTCTTTTCTTCTTTCTTGTATATTATGCAGAAAAATTCTTTTACATAATCTCCATTACTAATCCATCCCATTGGCCTTCTTTTCTTAGAATAGGTTCAAATAATAAATATTCTTTTTTAGGCTGTCCCTGCCCATGTGCACAGAAAGCCCCCCTTTCACCGTGGCTACCTCTTCCTACCTATTTGCCTTAGGCTGCCGCTGCCTGCACACTCCAACAATCATGACCGCCACTACCCAAAGCCTCAGTTGTCGGACTGTCGCCCCTCCACCCACTGCTGGCAGCCCAAAGCAAGCCAAGATTCGCCACGCCCCTTTGGGCTTTGGCAACCGATTCCAACGTTGTCTGGCCCATGTTCCTCTAGCCAGTTGCAATGTTGGATTCCTCTCATCAAGAGGAGCAAGACCTAGCCACTCTTAGGCCAAATTATTGCCGAAAAATCCAACCACCCACCACTTCCCTTTGTCGGTTTTGTGCCATTTTCTGGCAAACCGAGCTCCATTTTGGAAAACCAATATTGGAACGGTGATCCTCACGTCGAGAGCTTTGTTTTGATACCGATCTCCGCTGCTGCCTTGCCGATCAACTCTCGGTCTACGGCGGTCAATGGTTGACCCCGACCATCGAATTGAGAAAATTGTCATTTCGGCCTATTTTCGACG
Organism: Artocarpus heterophyllus; assembly: GCA_025403435.1. NCBI lineage: Eukaryota > Viridiplantae > Streptophyta > Magnoliopsida > Rosales > Moraceae > Artocarpus > Artocarpus heterophyllus. The sequence goes on from CM046342.1 coordinate 8,332,283, forward strand.
TTCTAGACAAGTTCATGATCTCGGATTTGCGAGAAGGAATGGTGATTCAAAGTTCAACAACAACATCATTTCAAATCTTTTTGCCACCAAATGTCGTCGACTAGGTCGGTAGGAACTCTATTACTCATCTCTCGTATTATTTCATTTAAGTAACTAATAAATTGAGAATTTGAATTTAAATCATATGGATTTTATTATATACTATTTATTAAACTATATGTTGTATTTGTTTTTGTTGTTGTTGTTTTGTTAGTATTGCTATCATATTGATTGTTAATTTTAAGAGAAATTGAAAATCTATAATAATCCTTTAATTTACTATCAAGTTTTGAACCTATGAATTTTGATTAGAGCTTTAGAATCAATTGATAAATAATACTATTCAATGATTTTTCTTTTTATTTATATATAAAAAGAATTGGGCCTATATAGTTTATGCTTTACTTGAAAATAGAGATTTTATGATATGATGACGTCTAAAGTCTTGGTTAATCAAATCTTTTGAAATTACTTAGATAATGTTGATGAAATGGTGATCACTATTGGATGCATGATTGATATGTGATATTATATATATATATATGCTCTAGGTGGCATATCTTGAAGTTATGGTGTGGTACAACTATTTTGTGAACTGTCTTTTGCAGGTTTAAAATTTTAGTTTTAAGAAAAATAAGTTGTTAGGCTATCAAAATTTTGTCAAAAAATTGACTAACTTAGATAGAATGATTTAGGATGGGTTTTTAGTAGTCAGAGGGGTTATAACTAGATCCTATAAATATTGAGACCTTACGCAATGCCGTCGGACAATTTTTAAGGCCATTCAAAAAATTCTTCAAAATTATATCCTACGGGGTACTCATTTGTTAGGCACAACGGACATACATATTTTTGGTACCATCAATGCTATATGGACTATCTCACGGGGTACTCTTTCGAGGCACAACGAACACGGAGTGCTCATTTGGAGTACGATAGAATTTATTATAATCTTTCTTCCTTTCTTTTCCTTCATTAACAACTCAGAACATGTGTGAAAGTATTTAAGTGACAACTACAAATTGTGTGTTATCTATTGGCCTGATGAACTATGAACCTGATGAATTTTTCTTACATTGATATGAGATTTTATTTTAATATCTCCATAAGGATTTTATAGACAATAAAATAATAGTAAGAAAAACTGAAAGGTTCGTAATGGATTTCCTACTGGGCACCATGTGCTCACTCTCCCTATTTCCTCTTTCAAATTAGTCGATTGATCCTCGGTATCATGGATTATCATCAATGCTCCTCGCTATCCCATTGGTACTCCCTCCCAAAAATTTGTATTGGTGATTGGATGATATATAGAATTGAACACTCCCAATAGTTGATTGATTATTTATAAACTCTATCTATTTTATATTTAAATTTATTTTTATTTCTTTTTAACATAGTTGCACAACTATATTTTCACTTATTTTATAAACATTCATTTAAAATTTGTATATTTTCATTTTAAGTTCTCTATTTGAATTTTAATTTTTTATTTAATATTTCAGACTTTGGAGCATCTGGAACTAATTTTATAAATTTATGGGGCCCACTACAATTTTTCGAGTATTTTTTATTTTCTAGATCTTCAAAAATATTTCTTTCAATTTAGTCACTACCTCTGGTTTTGGGTCATGACAAAAAGTATTGTAACATATGAGAGCTTTACACTGTAGTATATTTTAGCTTTCTGTAGCATGTGAGAGCTTTATACTATTTAAGTTGGAACTAAGTTTGAGAAATTCTCCATAATTTGTCATCTCCTATTATATATATATATATGTATGATTTTATTCCTAATGTTTACTAACCCTTTTACAATACAAGTGTTAAAGAATGGTGAGCAACACCCAAGAAACAAGTTGTGGATTAAAATGCATCAATATCCTTATGAAAATTTAAGGACAAATCATTTGAATCGATTGGTGATTTGATAGTAAGTTTAAGCTCAGATTCTTAAACTATATTAGACTATTATAAAGTCAATCCAATAGTTAAAATGATAAGACCTACCGGTATGGTCAAAGTGCACATCATATTATAAGAGTTCCTCGTGTATGGTGTGTGGTATTTTTTCATTTGTTGGATGATTATAAGAATTTCATGCATTAAAATCTTTTAGGGAACTTGCATAGTCAGAATTGCTTGTTTTCCTCTTAGTGATAAGAACCGTTATTTTAGTCGTTAGATCAATTTTTTAACTACAATTGGAAACAATTCAGTTTAGCACATTGTAAATTTTTTAAAATGGATGTTTACGGATCAAACAGTTAAAAAATTAACCAAACGGTTAACATCAATTCCTACTAATAGGAAAAAAAAATAGTTTGTACCATATAAGAGATGTTGTTGGGTTTTAGAGTGCGTTTGGTAATGCACTTAGAACCAAAAGTTAAAACAAATTTACTGTAGCATGTAAGAGTTTTATATTGTAGCATATTTTTACTTTACACTATAGCATATAAGAGTTTTATATTATAATAGATAAAATTATACAGTTGGGACGAGGTCGCCAAACAAGCCAAACAAACCTTACATGTTAAAAGTAGCTTAAAGTTTGAGGGTACATATTGATCATCTGTGTATCATCCAACGGATGATAATATATCTTAACAGTTTGACCAGAAAAAAGAAAGGTCGTATTGAAGTTATCGTCAAACTCTGAAAAACTACGTTGAAATTAGTTCATGCTCAAATTGATATTTAATGTTAAAATTGTAATGCCCGAGAATAAGCGGATAAGTTTCAGCAATATTACATATCAATTTTACCATCCTTCAATGTGTGGTAGTTTATTTCAAATTTTGAGGTTTAAAAAAAAAGAGGGAAAGGGAAGCGAGGAATTTATGACTTGAATGTTATACATTTTTTTTTTTTGGCAAGAAGAATTCAATGTTTTGTGTTGATTGTTCCAATCATGTATTTCATTTACTATTATTTTCATCAAGGAATTTGATGCTCCTCAGGCCTCAGCCTTGATGCTTTCAACCTATACAATAAGGGATTTTAAGTGTGTTTTAGAATCAAGTTAAAACTTAAGTATAACTTAAGTATTGTAGTATGTGAAAACTTTAAACAGTAACATGTATACTTTTGAATTACATTATAGCATGTAAAAGTTTCATATAGTAAATAATTAGAAAGTTTAATGTAGTGTTTGGCAAAATTAGTTCTAACCAAAACTTTGGCTGCTACAGTATAAAGCTCTTACATGCTATAGTGATCGAGTGTTCGTAAAAATTGAGCCACAATATAAAGTTCTCACATGCTAAAGTCTTCGGTTCAAAAATTTCAGTTCTAACTACACTTCTAAACACTCTTTTAAGTTCCAACTTGATTTCTCAACACACCTTTTTGTTTAGCTGGACAGGGGATTTAAACTCTAACTTTCAGCATTGGAGCCTGGAGGTAACGATAATTCACGTGGAGTTAGAAGTTCATTTTACAAGGCATAAACTTAGATGAAATTACGGACTAATACTTTAACATGGAAGATGTTAAAAAAAATGTTTTATTCATATTTGATGTTACTGTAATATAAATAGAGCCAAGAAAACTTGAAAATCATAATGACACATGAGTGATACAATAATAATAACTGAGATGATATCCAAAAAAAATATGTATAAAATATAATTTTATATATTCAAATTTATTCTCTTCGTGAACCTAGAATCTAGAAGAATAAAATACCATAAACTGTACACACTTTTTGTTTTCTATATACGCAATTATATATAATACTTCGTTATTTATACGATTGAGAAAGATGTCTGCTTGTTTAAATAGAATAATACAAGATTTTAACCAAAAAAAGTTTTTTATCATTTGAAATCGTATTTTAATGAAATTAACTTCACATTTTCACCTTGTTATTACGAAAATATTATAAGACATTTCAGAGGTTTTAAAAATATTATATCGGTATCTTAAGTTTATGTTTTGACACATGACATTTTCAACTTAGTATTTTTCAATAAATGAAGATAAATAAAATTGATAAAAAAATTAAAAAAATGAAGTAGCTCACGAATATGGCGTTTAATGTTTTTCTTAATCTTTCGATTGTTTTTCTTTTAGAGTCTGACTAAATTAATTTTTGGTTTATTAGTAAAAGGCAGGTTAAAGACTTCATCACAAAACATGAACTCAAAGTACCTTAATTAAAAAAAAAAAAAAACAATTCTACAAAATATCTTTTTATTATTTTTCCAAAACAAAGCACCAATGTAATGTTTTATTAAAATACAAAAATGATAACAACCCAACGAAAAATAAACAGAGTTTCTTTAAAATTAAGGGGGAAAAAATAATCGTCAAAAAACAGCAAAAATGCATCAATTAAATTTAATACATCATCGAGATTCAAACTTCATGACGAAGCTAAGGAAATAAACACTTCAAAAAAAGTAATAAAGTAAACATTTCTTGTCATAAAGCTTTGATTGCAAATATTGTACAATAAAAGTCTTATTTTTCACTCGATCATTTGACTGTTTTTATCTTTTAATCCGCTTTCTCTTTGACAAGCTTTTGAGTCTTTAACATTTTTTTTTTTTTTTGCTTTATAATTTTATAAGCTATTATGTCTCCAAACGAAGTAAATAAAGGTCGAATATATCAATTAATGTTTAGAGTTTTAGGTTACAATTCGATATACTCAATAAATAATAAAATCGGACTCTTTCCTGGAAGTAGAGTTTGATTCAATTAACTTTTGAATTAAACTGAATAAGGATATACATATAACTTTTGTGAATTAGAGGACATAAATAAATTTAAGAAAGACACTTAGAAAGAATCTATATGTAAAAAGAAATTTTCAAAATTGAAGGATTTATATCTTAATCTTATAACTTATATATTTTGAGGAATTTTCATAAATGTTTTCTTTTATATTAAATGTCATATTATTTTTAAATATAGCATAACTTAAATATGTAATATAAATAATAGTACTTTAACTTTTTCAACTGCAACATAGATCAACATAATTTTTAAAAATATGTCATGTAGTTTTTTCTTATATAAAAAGGGAAATGGGCTGATCTGTTTTTTCTTCTCTTTTTTTTTCCTTCTTTTCTATTTCCTTTTTCAACCTTTTTTTTTTTGGCTTCGCTCACTTTTTTTTTTAATTTTTTCATCCTTTTGTTTTTTTTCTTTCTCTCTTTTTTTATTTGCATTTTCAGTGTTTTATTTGTATTCCCTCCCACCTTTCTGCTTTTTTTTTCTGGCTTTCTCCATTATATCTTATATATTTTTATATTCACTTTATTACCTTATTTTCTTAATATGTAGCATCGAAAGACTCTTTTTCTTTAATTTATTCTTATTGTATATTCTTTTTGCATTTTTTTAAATATTATTTTATCAAGCTTGACCACTAAGTTTCATTCTTTTTCTTTTCTATTTCAACAACTTTTTTCTCCCTAATCTACTCCTATTAAAGTAATTTCTCTCAAATGTAGAATTAGTTAAGTGTTTTTAGTCAAATTTTTACTCAACTATGGCCCTCATATATATCTTTAACTAATTGTTCTCTTAATATTTTTGTCATGCAACCCTCTCGAAATTTTGTTTTATATACAATTTACTATCTATTTTTTCATATTAAAATCTTTTTCCCTTTGAAATGTGCTATATATTAACTTTTTTTTTAAATAAACTGTAACGCCCCTATATGGGGGTTAACAGTTTTTAATGAGATAAAATAAAAATAAATAATAAAAGTAAAACCTTAAAAATAAAATTTGCCCGGGACTTAAATGAAAACTCTCAACTCAAAAATAAAAATATAAACGATAAATAAACCACAGTTTTAATGTAGCACCTTAAATTTAATAATATAAACTGTTGTCATCATCATTTTAACCCTCAACACATTATAATTACAGTCACAGAAAGTAACAATTGATGCTTACATTATCATGAAGAACATTCTTTACAATTGAGCAGTCCCAATGTAATATAGTTATATCGCTTCCTCAACTATATTTCTCGTAGCCACCTCACACTTAGTGAGTCCTGAAAAGATATAAACATAAGGGAATGAGCAACACTATGCTCAGTAGAGAAAACCATTACTCACCTCTATCATTACCACATTAAAATCTGCATGGTTAGTAGGTTACATCATATTCCAGATTATGAGGTTTATTATGATCACATCTTATGGATACCGTAGTTAATCATTACCAAGTGTCATAATTACACAATTATACAAATATTACCAATCATCATTGTTCCTAGGTATCCATGTTAAATTGAGTATCACTCAACTCATCGAAACCCAAATAGGCGCACTTGATCACCCTATAAACATTCCAAGGGTGTTCCGGTGAGGGGACATCAAGCCCCGAGTCCTCACCAAATCGATTCCTGTACAGTGTGTTCTGGGACTTTCAACCCAAGGAAGCGTCATCGCCTTCCCCCTACTTTACCTTTTAGGGTATTCATGCCCAAGGACGTAACCGTCGCCCTTTTCATGTCTCACAATTTCTCTATATTGAATCATTATTAATAGAGTTAGTTTTCCTAACCATGCTTCTCAATTTATAACATGTGTCAATTCATTATGTTCCTCGCCGTACAATACAAGACGAGTCCATGTCATAGTTTCATATGTGATACACATATAATATCAGTTCAACATAGATATATATATATTGCGGCAAAACAATCAATTTTAATTCTATAAAAACCTCACAAAAGATGAGTAATAGAATCCCTACCTTTTAAGCTTATTAACAGTCTTTTAATCCTGGAATCAATTAACGTTAGCTCCATACTCCCTTGATCCTTGACTTGGAGTTGGAGGAATTTCACGTAGTCTATGATCTCATCAAGCATTGAGGCTTTATCTGTCCAAGTACGCACGGAAGAGCTATCGTTACAGCACGGTGACCTAAGAAAACGGCTCTTATTGAACTGACACGTGTCCTTGTTGGCATTGGGAACCAGCTCTTGCAAAGCTATCATTCTCTCTGCGATTCTCTCTCTCCGTAATCTTTCAGCAATACTGTGCGGATCGGTGGCTTAACCTCTCCGAGCCCTAACCCTCGGCCTTGGCTGTGCCGGTTGAGCTCCCGATGAACCGCTCGACGCTGGTGACTGGTTCATCGCTTGCCCCGAAGCTCCGTAGTTCTGCTGCGCCATCGAACCTCCCTGAAGATGGTGAAACTGGTTCTGCGTCTGACCAGCGTCGGCCAAAGATCCGGTGCCGAATCCATTATACAGACCTTGAACCGGACCGTCGCCTCCAGGAGTCGGAGATTTAAACGACGAAGAGCCATCAACGACGTCGTTCGGAGACCGGTCAAACTCGCCGTTGCTAAGCGACAACGGTATCGGAACAAGACCAGCTTCTCCTGCGCCGCCGCCGCAAGCCATCATGAGCTGGTGCTGTAGCATCATCGCCACAGCAGCCGATTTGGAGCCGCCGCTGATCTGGTGGTTCCGAAACTTGGTGGCCAAGTTGGCCGACTCGTCGAAGGGGAAAGCTGAGGCGCTGTCGTGGCCGGACGGCACCGTATCGTCGTCTCTGGGCTTATTGTCTTGGCCGTTGGCGACGGGGGCGGTTTCCCATGGGGCCTTCGGGAGGGCCGCCGAGGTCGGCCCAGGAGCAGGAAGCTGAGCCTAGAGTTGAGAGCATTTGCTCGAGAAAGTCGTCGTGCGAAGGAGGGGGTTCGTAGTGGGAGGTGTGAATCTGGTGGATCTGTGAGCCTTGGATCGACGACGACAACTGAGACTGAGACACTTGTTGTTGTTGTTGAAGCTCTTGGAGAGAAATTTGGGACGACGATGCATTTACGAGAGAGCTCATCCCTTGCATTTCTCTACTACAAGGCTGCATCTTGGTTTTCCTTGAATTAGGATTCTAGAGAGAGAAAGACGAAGAGAGGAGTTATTGAGTGAGGGAGGGTTTGGAAGTTAGACTTTTTTTTTTTTTTTTTTTTTTTTATACACTAAAAATTAATTTAATTACCTTAATACCCTTAGGGGAATAACGGGTGTCACAGCTCTACCCCCCTTAAAGAAATTTCGTCCTCGTAATTTCAATTCTAGTAATACTAGTAAAAATTATGATTCCAATTCTGAGTCTAAACCGTTTGTCCTCCAAATTTAAGTTATCGTATCTCCACTCATTTACTTGCATAATAAATCTTACTCCTAAATCCCTCAAGAGAGTATTTCTGACAAGTTTCAACTTATAACACCGTATAATAGTCTAAGAATCTGATCAGGCATACATATTGACCATACCATGATTCCAGTCCTTCATTGTCCATGGACTGTGATTTACAATCACATTTAAGGAGATTGCCAGAGAAATTTTATATACTTCATCTTTAGGTTCCTTTTCCTTTTTGAGTAAGGAAAAGTCAAATATATTTGATTTCATACCTCAACTAATAAACTAAAACATAATCATAAAACATATATCACAAACACTTATATTCAAAACCATACATTAAACTTACTCATAGAGATATTAAACGGAATCTCAGAGTTGCAAACATACCCGACATATTTTTCATTAAACAGCTATCCTCATGACACAAACATTCAATCCAAATAATATACTCATATTTCATATGGAATATCCCCATAACTGACTCTGGTACTTCCACATAATATTAACAGAATATTACACATTACAAACATAATACGGATACGTTTCGAGAGTACAAGGCACTCCGTATACCAGCTATCCATATCATGCATGCTTAGAGGATACAAAAACATCGATAAACAAAAGATCGGACCTTAAGAAGAATGCGTTTCGAGAGCATCAAGTACTCCGTATCCAGCCATCCCGGCATTAGGCTCAATGAATCTAAAAGATTTAACAACGACGTACCACAAGAAACACAGAATACAAGGCAAACGGTTATTCGTAACACACGAAATACGGACATACATGCCTACATGCCAAAGATAAAACAAAAAGATTACAGATGGAGATTCAAATCAATTGGCTGCTCCCGGCTTTCCCTTTCCCATTCAAGCTTGGATGTTGCAGTGTCGGATTCTGGATGTATGATTTGCATTTTATCTATCAATTCCTCAGCTGTTGAAGCAGTGACAAAGATTTGTCTCTCCGATTCTGTAGTGATGTTTTCTTCCACAGGGTAATCTAGAAATTTCAAAAGACCGTCATAAAAACCCTTTACGTTCAGCAGTCCCAAAGGTTTGGAATAAAAGCCCAACAATTGCCCACAAGCAACTATAAATATTTCCTCAAGAGTACCTAGACCACCAGGTAATGCTATAAAAGCATCAGAATTATAGATTATGTCTTTAAAATTTTTAGGGATACTCCTGACTCCTTCTCCCTTACCTATGGCTTCCTTACAAAGGTTTCCTTCAACTGGAATATGAGGCCAAATTCTTACATCAGTAGCGTCGCTAGACCTAGCTGCTAGTGCCATATTTACCATCATTTTTATACTACCACCCCCATAGATTATGTTAATCTTTTTGCGTGCTAGGACTTGCCCTAAGTGATTTGCAGCTTCTAAATAAGCTTTATCTTTTCCAAAGCTGGAACCACAAAAGACACAGACATTCTTTATTTTCTTCGTGGACTGGGAGGTAGACATATTTGGTTTATAGAAGTGGTTGCTTAATGTCTGCTCCACTTAGACTTCGGGTTCTACATGAGTTTTTAAAGATGAGAAATATACAAAAAGGGCTAAAGAGATAGACGAGTAGGTAATGAAAAAGTAATCCAAAGATTTAAACAAAATCTTGTGCGGATAAGAAAGTAAGATAAGGTGATTGATAGTTTACAGAAAATCTGATTCACTTTTTGAAAAAGATTAGACTCTAATTGTATAACTTTTGACAATTGAGAACAATTCGACAAAAGACCCTCTTGACACAACTGTAGACTTTTTGACAAATATACACCAAGTCTAGAAATTTAATATAAACGACAAATACTGTAGAACTTTTGAAATTTGAGACACAAATCTTGAAATATCTGGATAAGCTTTTCAAAATTCAAACATATTACTGTACCGTATGTAACGTGTCTGATAAGATAATATATTTTATCATATATATATATTTAAGAAAATCATAAATTAAATAAGATATTAACACTTACTGTATCAATCTAATAATCACAATTATTTCAAACACAAAAGCAAATATTCTGAGTAAAAGAAAAACACAAACTGTTGAACATCAGCTAAAACTGCTTCAAATAAGTAAAGACTAAATAACCTTTATAGAGCGATGACTTATTCCCCATCCAGTTTTCTTATGGCTTGGCAAACAGGATCTAGAAATACCATATTCCTGAGGCGTTGTCTTTCTGTATAAAATTTAGGCCAGAGTTTAAAAATAGCTCCTTGAACATATCCACTAGGGTGACCGTGGAGAGGAGGATGGATGCTATCCAAGTTCTCCTTTGAAAGTCCATCCCTACAAAACCTTATTTTATCCTCTCTATTCGTTGACATATAACCAGGTGAAGTACATTTACCGTTACAATTTTGTCTTCCACATTTGTTACAAGCGACCACGATGGCACGAGCTCTTCTTTTCATTGCACTACGACTGGTACCTGTTCCTGGTAAACCGACATCTTGACTAAAGTCACTCGGACGGATTTTCCCCTCTATTAACATTCTCACATCACAAGGGATGCCAAAACGCATAAGAATCCACAACCGAGTAATTCTAGCCTTGTATTTCTTTCTAAGAATCTTTTGGGAGAGTGATGGGAAATACTTTCTCAGGTGTTGGTACTTTGGGTCCATGATGAGATGAAAGAAGAGTAAATAGAAAGGAAAAATTAAGATAGTAAATTGCAGAATCCTAGAATTCCTTCTTCTTTTTAGAGGAAAAGAAGAATTTTTAATGAAAAAGAAGAGGATTTGCGATTTAGAGAGAAAATAACAAATTAAGAGAGAAAAAGTGAACTCGGAGAAATAAGCTCCTATGTACAGTAACCGTATTTGTAAACATTAATTAAACCACTGTATATGACACGTATAGAGACCACGTGGGAGAGACAGTGTGAATCAAACTGATTTAAGATTTGAACTAGGCCCAAATGTTCTTAGTTGAAAATGGTCAGGTTGTTTTGGGCCTTAACACATTTAGAACGAGTTAAATAACAAACATAAAATTGAAAACCAATTCGTATGAATCTTAAACCCAATTCAAAGCCCACTATAGATAAAGTTAACTATAAACAACAAATCTAATTTAACGACAACAAGGATCTTCCTGAATGATATTTAAAATCATTTCATAACAACACAATCTTCCAACAACTCAAATGATTTTGTTTTAATCAAAACCTTATTGAACAATACATACACCCATATGTTATTCATAATACTCAACATCTATCAATGGATTCATCATCATTGCTACCAAGGGTTTAGAATGCGACTAACCTTGAAATCAATACGATTTACGTCTTTCAACGTAGACCATATCAATGAACAAAGACATTAGATGTTACTACTTAAGAACATCTACAATCCCCACAATTCTACTCATACAATATATAATTTCCTCATATAACAAAACCTTAGGTAACCAAAAGATTCACTGATACACTTAAATACAATGTACGTAACAAAATATTCCAATTTTGAGATTCATGCATTCTAGACTTTACACAGTCTCAACAGACCAAAAGTCTAACATTTATCTCTCTCATGATTCAATACCATGATTCCCAACTTATATCATATTCCTCAAATAAATAGAACTTTCAAGAAAAGATATTGACACTTATGTGCTCCATCGAATCCACACATAATCATTACTTAGGTTTGAATCAATTACGAAAAATTTGGCATATCTATGACAAACTTTAAAATCAATAAATCAAGCCTTATATTTCTTATTGTTTTTCACGAGACAAAAGGCTTTTAAATCCTCTTATCTATACGAATTTCTCATCGTTTATACGAATTAGATATGCTTATAGATCATAATATTATACGAATCTCTCATAAGCAATCTACTTATAAACTCATTCCATATAATTATCATTCCCTCATAACTATTAATACTTTCCTTCTATATAATTATTGTACTCATATAACTATTAATATTTTCATTCTATGGCCTTTCCATGTTACATCCTTCTAGACTGTATAAATCAATGTGAAGGTTCATTTTGATGATGACAATGAAAATTCAGCTTCAAAACCATCTCAAAAATATATTTTTAAAGTGGTGCTACACTCCCTAGGTTAACCGAACCTAGGCTCTGATACCAAATATTCTGTAACGCCCCTATATGGGGGTTAACAGTTTTTAATGAGATAAAATAAAAATAAATAATAAAAGTAAAACCTTAAAAATAAAATTTGCCCGGGACTTAAATGAAAACTCTCAACTCAAAAATAAAAATATAAACGATAAATAAACCACAGTTTTAATGTAGCACCTTAAATTTAATAATATAAACTGTTGTCATCATCATTTTAACCCTCAACACATTATAATTACAGTCACAGAAAGTAACAATTGATGCTTACATTATCATGAAGAACATTCTTTACAATTGAGCAGTCCCAATGTAATATAGTTATATCGCTTCCTCAACTATATTTCTCGTAGCCACCTCACACTTAGTGAGTCCTGAAAAGATATAAACATAAGGGAATGAGCAACACTATGCTCAGTAGAGAAAACCATTACTCACCTCTATCATTACCACATTAAAATCTGCATGGTTAGTAGGTTACATCATATTCCAGATTATGAGGTTTATTATGATCACATCTTATGGATACCGTAGTTAATCATTACCAAGTGTCATAATTACACAATTATACAAATATTACCAATCATCATTGTTCCTAGGTATCCATGTTAAATTGAGTATCACTCAACTCATCGAAACCCAAATAGGCGCACTTGATCACCCTATAAACATTCCAAGGGTGTTCCGGTGAGGGGACATCAAGCCCCGAGTCCTCACCAAATCGATTCCTGTACAGTGTGTTCTGGGACTTTCAACCCAAGGAAGCGTCATCGCCTTCCCCCTACTTTACCTTTTAGGGTATTCATGCCCAAGGACGTAACCGTCGCCCTTTTCATGTCTCACAATTTCTCTATATTGAATCATTATTAATAGAGTTAGTTTTCCTAACCATGCTTCTCAATTTATAACATGTGTCAATTCATTATGTTCCTCGCCGTACAATACAAGACGAGTCCATGTCATAGTTTCATATGTGATACACATATAATATCAGTTCAACATAGATATATATATATTGCGGCAAAACAATCAATTTTAATTCTATAAAAACCTCACAAAAGATGAGTAATAGAATCCCTACCTTTTAAGCTTATTAACAGTCTTTTAATCCTGGAATCAATTAACGTTAGCTCCATACTCCCTTGATCCTTGACTTGGAGTTGGAGGAATTTCACGTAGTCTATGATCTCATCAAGCATTGAGGCTTTATCTGTCCAAGTACGCACGGAAGAGCTATCGTTACAGCACGGTGACCTAAGAAAACGGCTCTTATTGAACTGACACGTGTCCTTGTTGGCATTGGGAACCAGCTCTTGCAAAGCTATCATTCTCTCTGCGATTCTCTCTCTCCGTAATCTTTCAGCAATACTGTGCGGATCGGTGGCTTAACCTCTCCGAGCCCTAACCCTCGGCCTTGGCTGTGCCGGTTGAGCTCCCGATGAACCGCTCGGCGCTGGTGACTGGTTCATCGCTTGCCCCGAAGCTCCGTAGTTCTGCTGCGCCATCGAACCTCCCTGAAGATGGTGAAACTGGTTCTGCGTCTGACCAGCGCCGGCCAAAGATCCGGTGCCGAATCCATTATACAGACCTTGAACCGGACCGTCGCCTCCAGGAGTCGGAGATTTAAACGACGAAGAGCCATCAACGACGTCGTTCGGAGACCGGTCAAACTCGCCGTTGCTAAGCGACAACGGTATCGGAACAAGACCAGCTTCTCCTGCGCCGCCGCCGCAAGCCATCATGAGCTGGTGCTGTAGCATCATCGCCACAGCAGCCGATTTGGAGCCGCCGCTGATCTGGTGGTTCCGAAACTTGGTGGCCAAGTTGGCCGACTCGTCGAAGGGGAAAGCTGAGGCGCTGTCGTGGCCGGACGGCACCGTATCGTCGTCTCTGGGCTTATTGTCTTGGCCGTTGGCGACGGGGGCGGTTTCCCATGGGGCCTTCGGGAGGGCCGCCGAGGTCGGCCCAGGAGCAGGAAGCTGAGCCTAGAGTTGAGAGCATTTGCTCGAGAAAGTCGTCGTGCGAAGGAGGGGGTTCGTAGTGGGAGGTGTGAATCTGGTGGATCTGTGAGCCTTGGATCGACGACGACAACTGAGACTGAGACACTTGTTGTTGTTGTTGAAGCTCTTGGAGAGAAATTTGGGACAACGATGCATTTACGAGAGAGCTCATCCCTTGCATTTCTCTGCTACAAGGCTGCATCTTGGTTTTCCTTGAATTAGGATTCTAGAGAGAGAAAGACGAAGAGAGGAGTTATTGAGTGAGGGAGGGTTTGGAAGTTAGACTTTTTTTTTTTTTTTTTTTTTTTTATACACTAAAAATTAATTTAATTACCTTAATACCCTTAGGGGAATAACGGGTGTCACATAAACTAACTATTAGGAGAATCAAAGATGAGTAAACAAATACAAAAAGTACATGCACGATGCGCACAATAGTACACATATACAAGAATTGTCAAAATTTCAAGGGGCATATGCCCTCTGGGTAGGGATGGTATTTTTACCTGCCCGTACCTGACAGGTATAAGGGATTCTATATGAGGGTGGAGCAGGTGTGGGGATTAAAATTAATCGTCGAGTCAGGGGCAAGACAGGGTTGGGGGAAGCTCCCCTTCCTTTACCCCCAACCCAATTATATGTACTTTTTTTTAAACATATGTACATATATTTATATATTTATATAAATTGGAGTTGACATGACATTATAAAAATAATATCCAAAGAAAAGAAACAACATTGTTAGCATTTTAATGTTTTAGTTTATTTTACAAATTTAATTTTTGGATTGATGAGTTTGGATTTTGTTTTTGTTCTATTTTTATAAGACATTAATGGATATGCTATTAAATTTTACAATTTATTTAATGAAATTCAATTCAAGTTAAGTAATTTTAAAACTCTTAATAGATAAATGTGTAAAGTATAGGATAGATCCCTCAATAAGGATTTCTCAACCCTGACCCCGTCTAGGGGTATAGGGTATGGGGTGGGAGAAGCATACCCGCCCCACTTGACTCGTTGTCGTCCCTACTTTGAGGGTTCATCTCCCTATGTCCTTAAAATATGGTTGTAGATTTACAGTTAGAATAAGCTTACATCAACAACCATAAAAGTGTTATAATTTATATTTATATATATATATATATGAGATATGAGAATATTGAAACGCTAAGTTTTAGGATTAGGGATTTAAAATCTACACTTAAAAAGAAATATAGCCAGGTATTAATTGACAACTAGGTTGTATGTATAACTACAAAGGGAAAAAATGATAGCATAATAATTGTTGTTTCAAATTTTTTTACGGTAATTAATTAGGGAAAAAGGACAAAAACTACCATGAATTATTGGAAAATTTTGCAATCGGCTACAAATTAAAAAGAATACGTTACTGACAAATTATAGTCCAGAAATCATTATCTTCATTACATTATAGTAAAATTTTTAAAGGTTTGATTTACACTTAATTTATGCAAACTTAAATACTTAAAGTTTCGTGCTATTTGATAATAAAATTAACTCAAAATGAAAAGATTAAAATATCACATATTAATTAACATCAAAATCTATTAAAATGTTTTAACACAAAAGTACGTAGTCAATGTTATATATATAAAAATTCCTTTTGAGTCTTAACACTTAGATTAATGTGCCCCTTGAACTATAAATAAATGTGCTTATCATGCCTTCTGAATTATAAGAAGCACCTTTATTTTATAGGTTCGAATTGTAATTCAAGCCATGTTCAAATTTATGAGTCAAACACGCCAAAAATTACTCCAAATTCACATTTTTCATTCTATTACATTTTAAAAAAATAGATAGAGTTATGTAACATGTGTGCTTGTCTAACAAAAGCTAAATTAGTCAAAGTAATAATAATTAGACGAATAGTTATTTTGGACTAATATTTTCTCTACATTTTTTTGAAAGTCCCTACATTTAGGAGGAAATCCCTAATTTCATATTGGATTTCGTGTCGGCTAGGGTTTTGTGCTTGATTTCAAAAAAACAAGAAAGGCCGCCGGTTTTCTCTCAGAAGTCAAGTAATGTCGTGAATATGGTATGTATTTTTTTTTTGTGAAACTTGAAATTTAGGTTGGAAATAATGTCGTGGATGGAAGGGTGAATATGGTATGTATTTTTTGCCAAACTTGAAATTTAGGTTGGAAATAGTAGAATGTTTGCGTTATTTTATTTTAGATTTTGGTAAACGGATGTTACAATCGTATCAATTCGTTTTTGTGGATGAGAAAATTGAATGGAAATTTGTTCTTGAGACTATAGGCGAGTAAAAAAAAAAAACCTTTGAGAACTTGATTCAAAATAAAAAAATTTTGTTCAAACCAATTTTGTTATATTATTTTCTCTCATAAAATTAAAATTTTTACGGTAGTTTAAATTCAAACGATTGGTTTATCAAATGCCCTCCTAATATATTGGTAAAGCTTAGAACCTCAAAAGACTTCGAATATTTAAAAAGTTTACATTACCTTGACTTGGTTACGGCCAAAGAATTGTCTCCCTTGGCTTTCTTCATTTTTCTCCGTTTGTTCTCCCATCTCGTACTCGTAGTTTTTGCTCCCCTGCCATTCAACTTCTTCATCGACGCTCAATTCCTTTTCTTCTATGCTTGCCATGAAAAATGTCTTTCACAACAAGAAGGTGCTCTTGGTAAAAGGGGGAATTTTTTTTTTTTTTTTTTGGCACCCTATGTGGTTTTGAGTGGGAACGGCATTCTTTAGATTATAAATTATAAGATATTTAGAAATTCCGCCCCTTGAACTTTCCATGACTAGCAAGTTACCCTCTAGAATTTTAGTTTTATTAAATTGCCACTGAATTTAACAAATTTTTGTGGGGTACCCCCAAATCAATAACAATTGTTAAAAATTTGAATAGAAATGCTCTTGTACAGATCAAATGAGCTCATTCGAAGAACAAAAGTCTAATTTTGTATGAAGATTCAAGCATTTCGAATCATGTTCACGAGTGGGGGGCTTCCTTTTAAATTTTGACAGTTTTTATCTATTTGAGAGCACCCTACAACATTTTATTAATTAAGGGGTAATCTGCCACAAAACTTCAAGGGCAAAACGCCAAGACCCATAAATACATGTAATGAAATGGGATGACTTAAATTTAAAGCCTGCCTCAAAAGCGTAATAAATACATTTTATAATGCATATTAGGACAAGTAAACTCTTACTCGAGTGTAACCAACAATTGGCCGGTTTAGTTGATAGGGGTTGTTCCGCTTAAGCAAACTACTCAGGTTTGAGTCTTTGTGAACACAACTGCCGGTGTTGGAAGACTCTTGTAACCTTCAGGTCTCTCCACAAGTCGACTCTAGATTAGTCGGACTAAACCATCTGAACGTTGAGGGGCTCTTAAAGGTTCGTGCCGTTCGTGGTGGGTCCGAATTTTGTAGTCCCGAACATGAAATTTTCCAAGAAAAGAAAAATCATTCGGTTCAAGTAATCTTAAACCCTTGAATTGTAATAATTCAAATGGGTTATTTTAGAAGGTCCAATAAATTCGTAGCGAAATGACAATTAACCTTATTGAATAATAATTTCACCAACAAATTCCAAAAAAAGAAAAAAAAAAAAAAGCAATCAATCAATCCCAATCTCAACTAATAATAAATATAAACCGAGATGCATGATATTAATTGCTTTGAAAGTTTAGTTTTCCAGTAGTGGTACTTCAAGTCAACAAGAATCCTATAGAATTTGACGAGCATTACGTGGCTGATTGTTGACCGCCGTTTTATGGGTTTCTCCTTATATGGCTTTTAATTAAATTTATTTATGTTATTTAGGATTGTTTTCCCTTATTGCCCAGTACTGTCCATGATTGATTGATTTTCTCTTCCCTTTGTGTTTTTTTAGTATCCCTCCCCAATTGGAAACCAAATCATTTGATTGGATTTTCCATGAGACCTCACGCGATATATGGCTTCTTTTTTCTTTTTATGAATACTACACATAATGATGGACGTTTAACCAGGGAGAGCCAAGTTATGATTAATCTGTAAAAATTAAATAAGAATGTTAAAATAAAGGGAAGAAAGAAGAAAAAAAAAATTAACTTGTTTCCGCAATGTGCCTACATGTACAAACTATGAGAATAGAAAAATTTATATGGGTAGGCTCTATATAGGCACACAATCAGGTAAGTTGCTCAAGACTACAAGTAAGCGATTTTTTTAATATGATAATAAATGTAAATAAAGTCAAACTATTGATAAAGGTAATTAATATTGACTTCCTTTAATATGCCTCTGGAAGATAAAATTGTGACAGGAGAAACAATCCTATAAGAATTTTTTGCTTAGGTTTTTTGTATTTGTTGTTTTTTTTTTTTTGGAAAAATAGAGACAGAGGGGGATAGTTGCATGGGGACGCAATTGTCGAGACTGCATGACACAGGGAAGGGATTTTAATCATCAAGGGCAAGAAAGGTGTAGAGAACGGTCAAAAAGGCACGAAGAAGAGTGAGGGACATGGTTGAATGCATGCTTTTGGGGATTGAAGCACACGGTTTGGAGGTTTAGAGGAGCACAGCCTTAAAGGAGGAAGGCACACAACCTTGAAAAAGGGAGACACATGGCCTTGGTAGGCGAAGGCATATGGCCTTGAGAAAAGAAGGCACACGGCCTAAGATTTGGAGGTTCTTAGCCTAGGGTACTTGAAAGGCTTACGGCTTATGATAAAGAAAGGGGAGGGGAAAAAAAAAAGTATCAACCATAGAAGATCAATGCACTTGTTTGATTATTGAATAGCTTGGATATCATATAAAATCTAATAAATAAAATAAAATAAAATAAAAGGGAAGAAAATAAAGAGATTTAACATTGTCCGTCAATGTGACTATATCCGCTGATTAAGTAAAATGAGAGAATTTATTAGTAAGGAGCATTATGAATAGGACAATCAAGAGCTTTTCTAATATGAAAATAAATAAAAATAAAGTTAAACCATGCTATAATCTTCATACTTGACTGCTAACTTACCTATGGTAGAGCAATTTTGCCAGCATTTTTATTTTTAAGGGGAACAACCATGATTTTTGAGACGTTAAGGGACAATATATTACATGAGTCTTCCTTGGGGGAATTTTTGTAATTAATTTTAAAAGTTTCTATCTTTATGAGATTAGAGGATAATATTCTCCATGAATTATCTTAGTTTTTTTTTTAATTAGGTTATTAACACCAATGGCACCTAAATTTTGGGATCTCTCTTACTTTGTCCCCTAAACTTTGAAAACTCTTTATTTTGTCTTCTAAACTTTAAAAAGCACCACTTTGCCTATTGAACTTTAGAAGCTCTTCACTTTGCCTCTTGAACTTTTGATTTTCCAATCAAATAGCAAAATTAAGCTTACTTGAGAATAATAAAATATTGGTTTTTCCTTTAGAGATGATCTATGTGCGAATCACGTATGCTTAATTCCGTCTATTTGAATAGAAAACAAGAGGTTCAAGGGGCAAAGTAAAAAGCTTTAAAAGTTTACGGAATTAAGTGGTGATTTTTAAAATTCAAGGGACAAAATGAGGAATTTTTAAAGTTCAGTAGGCAAAGTGATAATTTGTAAAATTTAAGGGGCAAAGTAGAAGAGATCTTAAAATTTAGAGGCCATTGATGTTAATAACCCAAACATTTATGTGTGTGATGAGAATGAACTGATGTCAAAGCAAGCTATATATAATCTCAACTAACAAGCTCATCCTATACCAAGCTGACCACTTTAATTTTGTTAATAAAACAAACGGAGATTCTAGATATTTAGAAGAAATCTAATCAAAAGGCGCTTACAAAGATCATAGCATACCAAAAATAAGCAATAACTATCTTGGAGTAGTAGGGATCTAATCTTATATCAAGAGAACTAGAAGATGCCTCATTAAAATCCTCAATTGGTAAAATCTAATAGGAAAAACCCGACCAAAGAAAAAAGAGTGTATAATCAACAAAACATATATACATATATAGACACTTCAAAAACTTTACCTTAAAAACTTTGAATCTAAGCTCACCAATCAATCAACAACTTTATTACCTTCTTAAAATTATGGAACACCATAAAACATAAGCGGAGCCAGAAAAATTAGTGAGGGATGAATGTATGACTAAACTAATGATATAAGAAATGAAATTGATTTTAGGGAAGGGTGCAAAATACAAATTTAGAAAGGATGGAATGTAATTTTAAAGAAGCAAAAAAAAAATTTATATACAAAATTATATAAAAAAATTGGAAATGGCCACCCATCCTCGTCCTATGTGACTCTGCCCAGCCATACAATCCATCTTTGATAGCCTACTAAGAGTTAGTATCCACTGCGACCTGAGCATCTAAGGAACTGAAATTGTGTTTGGAATGCGCTTCCACCATATAAGTGGAATTAGTTGGAAAACGCAATTTAATCCATTTTTGCTTGCTAGCTCTGCTGCCTTAATAACAGCCATCAACTGAGTCTGAAAAAGCACAAGCAACACCAAGAAGCCGAGAAGAAACCCTAAAAAAAACAATTTTCTCATTTTAAAATCCTCCCAACTTTAAACTCTAAGATGGTATGATGATTTTTTTTCTTATTGGGATTATTCTTCATTCTTTTTTTCTCAAAGTATTTAGATCTACTATTTTTTTTTCTAGATTCAAAGTAATAATTTCGCCTTTCTCTAAGCAAATAAACAATTTTTTTTTCTTATGCATTGATTTAAAAGCCTATCTACTTTTTTAAGTAAATCGATGTGCCATCTTCTTTGACTAAATTGTATCATTGTCCTCGCTCTATTAAAAATTTTGTTACTAAAATTAGTAGATAAGATTTAAATGTTGGTTGTTTAGGTGACGAGTTTAATTAATGTACTCTAATGATGTTTTGGCCTCACCAAAGGCTTAACATGGGTTTTGAAAAAACAAAAAACAAAAACAAAAACTTGGCCCGTTTGTTTCTGTTCTCAAAATTTTTGAAAATGTTTTTGCATATTTTTTAAAGCAAAAATTTTAAAAACACTTTCAACACAATTTGTAAAAAATTCTCATTTTTTAAAATAAAAACATTTTCACTTTTTTTGAAAACAACACAAAACAAAACAAAAGAAGCAACGTAATTTTGGTGACTACCCCACAACTTGGTCCGCAGAAGTTTAAATGCATTGAAACGAGAGTTAAAAGGAAGAGGGTATGATCATGGTTTATTTTGCTTTCTATGACCATTATTGTTGAGGCTACCAAGGAATCTTTCTCTCAATATATATGGTCAATTTTTTGGTGTTTGCAATATGAAAAAGGTGCTAAATTTGGCAAGTAATCATTAGTGAAACCACTCAGGTGTTGATGGACAAAACTTATACTTGGAAGGGCGCAATTTCGACAGTGCATTTTAGTGATTAATTAAAAAAAGAAGCTATATAGATATATATATATATATATATGTGTGTGTGTGTGTATGTGTGATAATTAGCTAAATATGTATATATATTTAATGAACAAAATTTCCTGTATTTCAAATTCAATTACAATTCGATGATGTTTATATTAACCGAAGGATAAATCCACACATTATTCCATATAAAGCGTAGAGTTTAAATTCACAGACTCAATAATAAATACACATTTTATTCTATTATGAAGTATAGAGTTCAAATTCATCCATATTTAAATAGCCCATTCTCTGCAAACTATTTTTATTTATATGTTTTCTTTGGTGAATATTTACTTAACAAAGCAATGAACAGAGTTAAATTGATTGGTTCTTAGCATGAATAATGATATAGCTAAAGATAGTAAAGAACTTCACAAGTAGAATATTAGCAAGTACTCAAGGGCTATTCTGTCATTTGAAATGATTAAACAGGAACTATTTCAGGTCAATTCGCCATAACAAGGCCAGTCATTAATTGGTAGCTTACAATCATGCATGAATTCAGCTGATTTCTGTCCAAAAAAAAAAGGGGGTGGGGGCAGAAATTTTCATAGCCTTAAGCTGTGTTTGGTAAGAGTAAAGAAAAATAAGAAGAAAAAAATTATACAGGCTAATTTTATTTTCGGCTTCCGAGTTATATTTTTGTCTCACTTGAATAGCTGAATTTTAAAATGCTACAAAATGCAGTATAAATTGTACGTCTTGTCCCACTTTACCATCCCACCAAAAGAAGGTCTTGAAGTTCAAGCGAGGCCCCAAAAACTTGCCTAATTTATATTCTTGATTATTCTAGTTGCAGAGATCGGCTAATTCACACGTGAGTTTTTGCTTATTTACATACGGTCGTGTCACAAGGTATGAAATTTGGAACAAAGACAAGGTGAATGAGATTCTTCATGTTGTAACCAAAATTCTAAGATCATTAGTAACAAAAAGAGTACATGATTTATGTATGCACCTATGTAAGATCTTGTGATCACCTGAAGAAGTCTGAAGCTATTAAAAATAAATAAATAAATCCATGTCTCTCGTTTGAACTTTTTCTTTCTTGTTGTCCCATCAATCTCATGAGGTTGGTGAGATTTTTCAAGATGCACCATAAATGCCAAGTCACGAATATATATATATATATACACATATAGATTATGTCTATTCGAGTATTTTTATTTCAAGTGGTCCTTTTATTCATGCCGTCAGAAGGAAGCATTTTCTCCTCCTCCTCCTGACATGATGTGCTCGGAGTACAATAGTTTACAGCTCTACTCTAAGGGGGTCTTTAGCGGTGGTGAAAATCAATCAGTTTTTACTACAATCTTAATTATAAACAGTATAAAACTCTCACATGCTACAGTAACAATAAAAAAATATATATGATACAGTATAAAACTCTCATATGCTACAGTAAAAGTGGTTCCCACTACTGATTCCCACCACCCTTCTAAACACCCTATAAGACATCTGCTCGACTACGTGTTGTGCGGTGAGACAAGTGAACACTATATTCATCCTCTTAGTAGAATTGAGTTAGATCATTTTTGTTTTATTAGTAGGCTTCGAGATTTCTAAAATAACGTAAGAGATGAAGACAAAGACAGGGACAAAAAGGCACCCATAATCCCTTCTTTCTTATTAGCAAAAAAAAAAAAAAAAAAGATTTCATTCTAGTCAATAATTGTCTGAATAGAATTACTTAATACGGTTTATTTATAAGTCATGAAAAAAAGATTCTATTCTAATCAACAATTGTCTAAATAGAGTTACTTACTACGGTTTATTTATAAGTCACGGCTTTACTTTCTCCATAAGGTTTTCTGATCAATTTGTCCTTAGATTATGCTGTGTTATTTGCTTCTGTGTGTCGATCAAAAATTGTCAAATTGACATCTCCTTTAAATAGAAAAGCCAAAATCCCACTAATTTTCTGTCTTAAGTCGCATAGGCAAATAGTGTAGCTGCGTCACCACATCATCCATCATAATCACTATGGATTTTGAACATGTTGGAATATGCTTATTCTAGTTTAATCCTCTTACAACTTCTATAAACTACTACACAGGTCATGAATTTGAAGTGACACAAGTAGAGTAGTAGGGATTTAAACACATTGGCAGGTGGATAGAGTGGAAGAAACAATTGTTTATTGGAGACTACATTTAGAGCAGAAAGGACACGTAGTCAATACATATATTTGAAACAATTGAGACAAATTCCTTGTTGGACTGAGGGTAGCTTTAGCAAACTGTTTCGAACTAATAATAGTGTAAAGTCGTATATGTTATAATAAAAACTAAAAAGTTACTAAAGTGTAAATCTTTTACATGTTAAAGTTTTTAAGCTCATTTTTTTAGTTTTAAAACCAATTTGCCAAACACTATAACTAAATTTGGGTTAGATTGTGGGGCACATTATTGCAAAATTTGCTTGATTGGATTAGCTGTCTACATGGTCAAACTAGAGATTTAAAAATAAAATAAAAAAAGAGCATAGGCCCCATATTATTGTCTGTACCACAATTGCATTAAAAGTTGGAGTTGGATCATCAAAATTTCAAGGATATCTATCCTTTTATACCTTTATTTTAAGTTAATTCAAAACATATACCTTAAGTTTTTAATCTCATCAAAAATATACTTTTAGATTACATTTAATATACAAATTTATATCTTACTTCAGTTAATAATTGATTTTAACCATTAAACTGACCAAATTATCCCTAAGTAAAAAAAAATTCAAAAAAGAAAAAGAAAACAAAAGCAAAAACACACCAAACACCTATATGTGAAGGTACTCTATATATTTTTGAAGTTAAAAACCTTAGTATAAAGCATTTTTAAATTTGTAAAGTTCTTATATTTTTCAATTTGAAGGTATATTGAACAATTTATTATATCAACATTGGATATTAATTGAAAAAATGTATAAATTTATGTATTAAATCTAATCAGAAAGTATAAATTCAATGAGAACCAAAACCGAAGATCTAGTATTTAAATAAACCTAAGATACAAGGTATAAAAAGGTAAATAACCCAAATTTGAAAGGTTGTGAGTTGTCTACGTCTCTCCTAAGCCGAATTAGACCTACGCCAGTTTCGCCCAGAATATGCATTTAATCTTTAATGGTAGGATTGCATTTCTAGCTTTCCAAATAAAGATTCCATTTATCTCTACTAACCAGTCTGTGAGTGTTGCCAAATTAGCGTGCAGGTTGTGAATTTGTTTCTTTTTCCCCTGATAGAATGTGGATTACTACCACACATCATTTCTTGAGACGTCCCAATTTCAGTCGTTGGATGATGAAAAAAAATGATCTTAAATTATCGAAAAAAATTGTCTGCTCTACCGCAAAAAAATTTCAACAGGTCAAATCATTCTTGACCGCATGATACATTATTTTTTGATACGCAGCATCGTTTTCGCAGTAAGATGCCAACCATCTACAACCTCCAAGTTCCACCGAGAGTTGTCACAAGATAAAGAAAGAGAACACATAATTTTCTGGGCAAAAGAGATATTTCTTAACAGAAAGAAGACAGTATAATTCTCCTCGTTATCACAAGCCCTGAAACAAACTATTTTGTTACCACTTGTGATTAAGATGCGCCAGTTTTTCAACCAGGAATGTGCAGCCTGACTTCAGTTACTGGTCATTCAGACTAGAATGATATAAAATTTCCAGTATATGGCCTGTTTATCGTACTTGAAGGTTTGAGCAGACAAGCTTCTCTACTTCTGCTTCAACCATACTTGAAGAGTCTGAGAATCCTGCAATTGAAAACTAGTCAGAAGCAAGGGCATGGCTCAATCAAGCTATTAATATCTGGAGCAAATCTTTTGTTGTCTATAATTGTTCATTTCTTATGCAACCGTCTATGTCATCACCGAATTCGCCTATCCTGTCTCCATGCGGATTTTCAATGGCTCATAGACGAAAAGCTGATATAATAGGCCCAGTGTAATCAAGGGAGGTGGCTAAAATGAAAAAATCTATGGATTGTCATTGTATCTGAAAAATAGGCATGCAGAAAAATAAAGTCAAAGCTTGATAGCAGAATTCAACAGTTTATCATTCTTGGCAGCATGAAATTTGTCGTAAAAATTTGAGTCTTTTTAATATACTAGTGATGTATTTTTTGTATATTTTTGATACAAAGATCTGAAAGTTCTTGTAAGGTTTTTTGATAGGAAGATCTAAAGCGTTGAAAATACAAATAAATAGCAGGTAGGACGAAAAGAAAAAAGAAAACAAAAAGAAAAAAAAAAAGAGGAAAAAAAAAGGTGATGGGTGACGAGGATGAGAAAAACCAATAAAAAAGATAAAAAATAATAATAAAAAAATAAAACCAAAAAATAGAAGAGAAAAAAAAACCAAAAAAGTTAAAAAGTTAAAAAAAGAGAACACGTGTCAGTCAATGAGAATTGCCTATTGGCTCTTTTAATATGGTATAGATGACACCGGTATGACAGTATTAGTTTTGGGAGATAATGGATTATAGTATAGAAGGTTACAGTTGCAAATTTTTATAGTTTAGAAAATTTTTGAAAAGCACATAGCAACAACCCAGTAACATTGATGAGAAAAGCCAATAAAAAAGATGAAAAAGAATAAAAGAAAATAAAACCCAAAAACTAGACGAGAAAAAAAAAATCCAAAAAAGTTAAAGTAAAAAAATCCCAAAAAAATGTAAGACGACACGTGTCAATCAATGGGAATTGCCTATGGGATCTTTTAAGATAGTATATAGATATAGATGACACCAGCATGACA
Organism: Artocarpus heterophyllus; assembly: GCA_025403435.1. Classification (NCBI taxonomy): domain Eukaryota; kingdom Viridiplantae; phylum Streptophyta; class Magnoliopsida; order Rosales; family Moraceae; genus Artocarpus; species Artocarpus heterophyllus. Next base: position 8,358,768 of record CM046342.1, read on the forward strand.
GTAACAGTTTTGTGAGATAATGGATACTAGTATAGAAGGTTACAGTTGCAAATTTTTTTAGTTTAGAAAATTTTTTAAAAGCATATACCAACAACCGAATAACATTATTGATTTCTAGAAAATTGAAAGGAAAATAATAATTTAAAAAAAAAAAAGAAAATAAGTTATATTAACATTTGTTTCAGTTACAAATATCTCTAGTCCACGGACATCAAAACAACCTTCCCCAATAAATAAATAAATAAAAGTAAACCAAAAGAATTTGAGCACGATCATGTCCCCAGAAAATAGAATTTAGAGAGGTTGAGAGGCTGCGGAAGTAAGTTTTCTCCGATAGTTGTGCATGTTTAGATTGACATACAAAAAATCTGGGTACGAAAAATTATTAAAAAAAAGATTTACCTGATGAGATAATAAATGATTAAGAAAGAAATCACGAAATACGCAACAAGGGTACACGTTCTTCGGCTAGATTTTTTCTCAAACACCTGCAGAGTAACAATTTCACCGTAATCATCCAACTTCCAGCAGTTGTGGAGACGCAATAGAGATGAAACTAAAGAGTAGAAAGATATAGTTTATACCTTCTTGAACCGATCCATAGTACCAGACATTATACCCCTTGATGCATCCATGTCATTCCCCTAATTTTACAGCATAATCCAATTAAAACACAAAAAAAAAGGCTTTTTTAGTTAGAAAAAAATACAAAAAAATAAATAAAACGCATGACTCTCAAACTCTCATACCATTCGGTGAAGGAAACGATTATGACTCTCCACCTCGTCGTGTATGTCACCTGTTAACTGTCACCAATGATTTAATTAAATCATCAGTAGTTACTTTCAAAAGGGAATATTATAACTAAAGAATCCTTTGTTTAAAATGTAAGATATGAAGTCCAGATCAATCCCAGCATAACTCAATCCTCAAACATTCCGAGTAACAATGTGTCTGCTCCAGGAATTCAACCATCCCGCATATTTGCACTGGTATAATGTTGAAAAAAAAAATTGAAGAATGCAAAATTTCAAGTACCCTGCTTTTAACAATTTGATTTCCAACAATTGAATGTACTTATTCATAGTGCTAGTGTGACTCCCAAATAACCCGCAAGTCTTGCAAAGTCAACAAATGATAGCCAGAACACTGTCCATATTCATAAGAAGATAACAATTTTGCACAGAATCAAATAAGTACAACTAAAAAACGTATTTAGGTACTTCTAAAGAATAGGTGCAAATATATAATTGAGTGTTCAAGGAGTCATCTGAGGTGAAACTCACTTGTTTTAGTAAAACAACTCTATCTTGCAAACTTTCAACAGCTTTGTCATTGTCATGCTCACTAATGTCATGAGAATACGATGAAGAAGCCCTAAGACTACCTTCCTCAAGGTCATTAAAGAGAGATGTCCTGGAGGAACGGTGATCCCTGCGGTTATCCCATCATGATAGCGTCAGGACTAATGAACTTTTGTAAAACCAAGGAAAAAAGATTGAAACACACATACATTGTGAAATATCAAACAATATAAATGCAATATAACATTGTGATTTCAACAGCAAGCAAAGATTACATACAAGGGCTTGTTTCATGAAATTATAACGACCAGACATTGGAACAAGAGAAGTTTTCTTCATTTAAATTAATTAAAACACAAATTCAAGCGATCAAAGTTTCAAATTGCATACAAGAATCAGAATTTCCAAACTCAACTACATTTTCAAGCTATCACGGAAATTCGCTCCTTTTTCAGTTCCTTTTCAGAATGTTCGTTTCAACAATTAACACTATAGCTCAATGCTAAACACCAACGTGATCCTAATCTTTCGTTTTCTAAAAACTCGAAAATAATAATAATAAAACCTCTTTTTATGATTCTACCTTTCCATGTTTAAATTCATCCAAATTTCAAAATAAACATATAAAGAACTCCACCAATGAGGGGAAAGAAAAAAGTAAAAACAAAAGACGAATTGCTAAGAACTTCAAATCCCAATGTATATCCATCTCAAAGTTCTGATTCAAATTGCATATAAATTCGTAAAATTAACTACATAAACACGTAATGTATGTTCCAATATAGCATTTTATCCTTGAATCCCAATTAAACTCAATTCTAAAATTTTTCTCTCATTGCATAATTAAAACCTAACTCCATAATTAAGCACATATATCACCATTTCCAAAGCTGAAAACCCAAAAAAAAAAAAAAAGCAATTTCACCCAAAGCAAACTACAAGATTCACCTTTGAAAAAAAAAATCGATAATGATGAACTCGGATTATGCGAAAATAAAACAATTAAACAAAGAAATATAAAAAATTCGCGAAATTCAGATCTAATGTTGATCACACTCGCGCAAACGTTATAGTGGTGTATGTATAGGTTACCTTCTGTAATTCATTGGTCCTGAGATCAGATAGATTGAGCGCTGGTTTAAGCCTCTGAGAACTCCAATTTCAAGAAATTTCCGGAGAAATGGTGTCGAGGTGAAAGCTTTGAATGGTTAATGCCGCGTTTGGTTGCTGGGAAAATGTGGGAAAGCCATTCTGCGTTGTGAGTTCCAGTTGCCAAGAAATATAAAAATAAACGATTTAAAGAGAGAGGTACACATTATTTTTTAAGGAAAAAAAAATACACGGTCTTTTTTTTTTTTTCCCTTATTCTCCTTCATATAACTCGATTCTTTAAATTACATTTTCGAGACTGATAAAAATATATCGTTATTTATAACAAAATATAGGTATAACTACATTATATATATATTGTGTATAAAGACTTCATTCAAAAACTTCATTCAACTAAGAATAATAGAAACAAAATTACATATGATCATCTACTGTAGACATAAATAGTTGCCGACAAAGACTAGATCCACTAATAAAACACAAATGTAGCAAAGGAACAAAAGACAACACAAGGCCCAAAGGTAAAAAGCCTGCTCGACACTTAAAATGAAGCTCATCAACAACTCGTTATAATAAACCCCTGTTGTCGATGAACGAAACCAATCAACCAAAATCAAATATACGCCAATGAGGACACATACAACCTAAAATAGATTTAGATCTAACTGCCGGTTACCACACACAATGTTACGAATCAACGAGTGAAAAATATAACCAGATAACATAGGCAACGAAATCACCTCCTTTATTATGCTTTGAAAACAAGAACACGAACAAAATATAGCCACAACTAAAAAAAATTGAGATAACATCGTGATAAAAGAAAGTCCACTGCCTCCACTATCTATCCTATTCCTAGCGATCCTCGGTCAGGCCAAAACTCTTACAATCCCATCCTGCTACCCCGAACCTAGTTAACTCCAATCTCAAAATTGGAGTAGCAAGACTGTTCAACTCAAAGCGCTCCATGAATGACAACTTCGGCTCTCCACTACCTCCCGCCCCTGGCCCCGACCATATCTGGCGCTCCACTAGCTTCCCCATCGTTACCACCATGCCAAAGATCGACACCCTTAACTCCCACCCAAGCCAACTACCCACGACCCTCTTTAAACACATCAGCTTTTAGATCTGCCATAGCCGGCCGTAGTTCTTTCCCTCCAACCTCACCAACATTCATCTCCATTGGCCTCTACGCCACCAGACCCGCGTAGTACAACGCCTCTCTAGTGCCCGAGATTACCTTCCTTCAGCCACAATCCACTCACCCACCCCCTCTCATAGGTCAGAGGCCTGATGGCCAACCCGAAGGCGGCGGCAGCCTTTGGTTGCAAAGGGAGAGGAGGTGGCACACCCATCAAATAAGCAAATCCTAATAGAGCACTAATAGAGAGAGAAAAAAGAGAGTCTGTTGATGAGATAAAAAAAAAACATATTATCATTATATATAATGATATGAATGATATAATTTATAATGAAATATATATATATATATATATATAGAGTGACGCTAGAATTTTCTTTTGAAGGAAGCTTGAGTTATAATATAATATAGGTAGAAGTGAAAATGAACGGTGTAAATGAAATTTTTTAAAATATTATGTATAAAATTTAAAATTAATAAAAAATAAGGAGACAAAATGAGAAATGTTAGACAATTTAAAAATATAAAAGAAATTTCGTAAAACATCTAGTACAAAATTTAGAGTTTGCAAATTTTGAAAACTATATTAAAATGCTTTAAAAAATAACAAAATCAAAACAGAATTAAATGTAACAAAATATGATACAAGTTTAACCATTCCAATACATGTTGTAAATGACATGTTGTTTATACTATACCAAAACATTTTCATTTTTACGTGTTGAGCTTAGATTTTATCTATCATCGTACACATACCCAATTGGATTGCCTCAAAAAGAAGATCCACTAGAGAACATGAATTGATTGGAGCATCAAGGGACCTACCCCAGGCAACCAAAGAGGATGAATCTTCCAAAAGGGCAGCATCTAGATTTTACAATTAAGGAAACAAAGACTGCATTTAGATCAAAAGGGAACCAGAAGAAATTCAACTAGAGTGAAATAAGGCAAATACCCTTTCCGGTTCATGGCCAAATCATAATAGAAATAAGGAGTAGATCAACCCCTATAAAGAGGCTATAAGACCCTGAACTTGGTAGCATAAAACATCATCCGTTTTTCACTCTTTTATTTTCTACAAATTCCCTTCTTGACTCTCCCATTTTAATTCTAAGTGTACTTGTATCTTTTCTTCGTTATACTAAAACCTCCAATATCAGCAGCACATCAAATGTGAACAGCTATAAATTTATGAGTCTTTTTACTCTTATTTATTTTCTTGTGTTTTACTTTCTTATTCTTACACTGCATCGACTTGAGACTATCAACTAACAACTCTAGACAACGTCCGAATTCGGTCATTGGCCCTTAGTACCAATTCAGTTGCAGAAGTCACCCCTTTACAAATTGCTAGTAGCTTAAACAGTTTCTAAAAAATCTTAATAAACAAGTTTCTAATAACAATTGTTTTTTTTTTTTTTTCAGTTCATAACCTTGTTATATTCAAGAGTAAAATTGTCTCGTAATTTAAGGAAAAAGAAAAAGAAAAAGAAACATTATAGGGTGTTTAACAAGTATAGTTATAACCAATTTTTTAATTCAAAATACTGAAACATGTAAAAACTTTACAATATAGTAACTTTTTTGCTTTTTTCAGTAGCATATAGAAGCGTTATACTATTTGAAATTAAAAAGATGGTTTTTATTGTACTTGCCAAACGCTTTATAAAAAAAAATGCTAATTGCATTCCTCAGTAGTACCGGTGTAAGATGTAGGTATTTCATCATTGTAAGAACCATGAGGTCCTCACTAATCCTTGATATGAACTTGTGCTTCCCCACAACAGCTTTTGCCCCATACCCACTTAACTTAAGGCGGGCTAGGAATGGGAAAAAATTCCCACTAGTAATCTACCCCTACCTTATCCAATTACCCATTAATAGTTGTAAAACTTCTTGCAAAGTTATCAAAACTTAAAAGAAATTCCATTAAATTAGATATAAAATTATCAAAACCATCCCAATCTTTGCCCCGTCCCCGCTAAAAAAAGGTGGCGATGGAGTTGGGGAATCCTTGTTGGAGGAGCGCTCCCCATATTCATGCCAATTCCCACAATAATGTTTATTATTGGTGAATTTTACTAATAGCTATAAACAAGAGGTAAGATAAAACTCATAGTAGATTTGATCCAAATTAACAAATGAAATCAAAATTTCAACAAAATAAAGATGTTGAGATAAAATTAATGTTAAGAATAATAATAAATATACTTTTGAAAAATTAAAAGATGTATTTCTTAGATGCATATCAAGGAGGAGGCAGGATAGGGGGTGCTTCCCTCATCCCTATCCCGCCCTTAATTCGAAGACAAGACTTTGTCTCTATTCCTACCCGAATCCTTAAATATTATCCTCTATCCTCGATCTTTTGAAGATAGATACCCACGGCCCCATCCCGGTGGGAATATTCTCACCCTAATCCCCATATATACTCTATTAGAGGGTGGCTAACCACTGAAAAAATACGATCTATAGGTTTTTCTTGAAAAATTAAGAATAGTGTAGATACAATTCACTCCCCATCATCTTTAAAGAAATTTATAATCTTTCTTTAATTTACTTCTCTGTGACTGTGGCCACGTGATGGAGTGTCACAAGAGGCATTTAGACCAGGGAAGTCCCTATAAATTGATCCAACAAAATCAGCTGTTTCATTTTAAGGGCAAAGTTTGGTTGCTTCTGTTGGTGTTTAATCATGGAGACTCACCTATGACTGCAAACTCAATAATGGAAGGAGAAGGGTGGCTTTGATGTCACTTTGCTTCTAAGTCCAATGATGGCCAACTACATCCATGAAAAAAATTCAAGACCTCTTTAATGTCAACACTGAATCTAAATGCCGTTTTGTGTGTGCCCATCAGTTAAATGCCCACATGGTGTCACCTGCCTTCCTTGTTCATGGTCCATATTGATTATTGCAAGGCAGTGTAGCGTACACATCCCTCCATTATTAATAAACATTAACCCTTGCCTTCTGTAGAAATGGGTGCTAATTACTAATGAAACTGGTTCCAATATCTCTGCCTTAACAGCTTTAACCGATGAAAGGACTAGAATGACACAGAAAGTTAAAATGTACAATTTCATCCTTCCCTTAACCCTTAAAATCTGCAATAGGGTTATAGAGATACCATACAAGTAGCGCATGTTTCAAATATAATTTTATGCAGATTCAACGGTTCAAAATAAAGTTCTGCTTTTCATTCTCTACCATAGAATTTTTGTTAAGTTATATATGATGCTTGAATAGTTTCATGCAAGAAGCAACCCTTGTAAGCAAAACTTTCATTTGTGTGCGTACGCACAACACAAGAGGTTTTAATAGGCCAATAGTCATAATGCAATTATTTGATATGCATAACAGTGGTGTGTTGGATTACACATTAGTCAGAATTTGTAGCCACCGATCATTTGGTGAAGTTATAAGAGTATTTATTCTCCTCATCAAGGTCTTAAATTTGAGTTAGTCTGACAACGGTGAGCAAAACTTATATATATGTATATATAATAAAAATTCACATCTTGCAAGAATGTGTTGCCTCCTCGAGATTTTAGGATATGCCACCTCTACACTTTCAACTCCAACTATTTTGAAAAAAAAAATAAATAAATGACTAAAAATGACCTAAGGGTTAGGGGATTTGAGCTTTTGGACCTCAAGACTAAAAATGGATGCATAAATGTGAGTCATGTTTCGAGTTCAAAGAGACAAGCACGTGATGCTTTTGCAATCAATCAGTAGGGCTCAAGCTCATAGTAGTCTGGCAAAATGTTGATCCAACAAACATGGCAACCTTCAATTATTGCCCATTATGCCGTGTGGCAAAGCTGGTGGCCGTGGATGAGGGGCATTACATTAGAAGCGTTGGAATACACAATAATATCACAAATTTGCGAAGTTAGCCATGGGCAAAAATAAACTCTAGTAGAAAGGAAAGCCGGACCAAAACTTTTGATTGCTATGTTACAGTGATCTGAAAAAATTGGTTACAGTGTGAAACTCTCATATGCTACAATGATCAAAAAAATAAGCTAAAATGTAAAGCTCTTACATAACACAGTTTTTACTTCAAATGTTTTGGTCTAACCATATTTTCCAAACACCTTATAAATTGAGATTCACAATTACCATAACCTGTTCAACCAATAAAAAAAGGAAAAATAATAAAGTTGACAAGTGGAGGAATTGACCATTTTCTTTCCTTTCTTTTCTTTTCTTTGTTTATTTGGGAAAAAATCTAATTATAGCTGGTTATGAGAACATGGAATTATATTATTGTTCTCCCCTCCTTTAGATACCATAATCAGGAAATAGATGGAAAAGCAGGAACTTCATTGAAAGGGGGAAAAAAATCCCTCATATTTCAAATATCCATCAAGTAGTATATTTGACTAGGCACTACTTTTACCACATGAGTGCATTTGGCGTAGTGTTGAGAATTGCGAAAGTTAATGCCAAAATCAAGAAGAAAAACTTCCATGTACCGGTTCACAAAGCCAAAATTCTAATCTAACGGGTTTTGTGCAGAAAAAAATACACAGGCAGAGCTCCAAGAATGCCTGAAACTGAGAGAACTTTATGCTCTCCCTGAACTTTATACTCTGTTAAGGGACTACTGTAAAGTTCATCACACTTTCATTTACAAAGCATCTCATTGTTATTAGATAGGAAAGTCCCCAAACCAAAACATGTCACAAACTTTACAAGCCTGTTATTCTCTTTTTTCAGTTTCTTTTGTCAGTGATTTGGTCAAATAAAAATATAACAAAATGTACAAGTTGGCGAGAAAATCAGTTTAGATTATGCTAATCAATTTACAAAAGTGCTTGTGATTTGCTGAGACAAACATTTAGAGACTATCATTTATATCTGACTTTGCATACAATTGTGCACTACAAATTCCGAGCAGAATTTTAAAGAAAAAGCGCGAACTATACATGAGCTGATAAATGTATATACAATTCTACAGAAGATAAAAATTATGTTTTCATAAATAATTGGAAGTGAGTACTCCTGAAGTCAAAGCTTCCCATACCTTGTTTGATGATTACACTAATCAACTGAAGTCTTCAGTGTATGTGACAAAGCCCAAATATTCACAGCCTGTTGAACTATCATCATCTATTTCTTCATTTAAGTATTAGGAAATAAGGGAAAGAAAAAAAATGCTTAAATACCATGTTCAGGAACTCCAATCAAGAATGTTGTCAATCAACATATGCGGCTCTGCATTGCAATTGCCACTCCATGCAATCTTCAAAATCGAAGCTGCTGGCACAATCCAACAATGTGTTTTGCTGATGCTCATAACGACATATATAATTCAGACCAACAAGAAGTTGGCATATGGCAGCCTCTGTCTTTTGGCGATCCGCAAAGTACAAAGTCTGAAGCAGAAGAACGTTCGTGCGTGTAACAATCTGCTGCTGTTCAAAATTGCGCTCGCTTTGCCATCTGATCATGTTATGCGCCAATGGGGCTAGCCACTTCAAAATGCCATCAAGGGTCTCTTTCCAATCGTGGGCAAGAGGTGCATCATATATCGCCAAGTTCTTCACATAGGACTTGAGATTAGTCCTAAGTGACAATCTTAGGCTAGTTGGCAGCATCTGATACAGATCATCTCTCGCTTCCTCGCCAACCAAGTGAGGATAACGAAGCAACTTTTCGATCACGATTATAACATTTGCATAGTGCAAAGCCAGAGCAGAACCTCCCACAGTTGAAGGAGAAGCATAACAGACCAACCTACTCTTGGGACCAAATCTCGCATCATTCACAACTCCAGAATTGACACCGATTTGCGATCTACTAAAACAACTAGAGTGGTTCCTTTGCTCTCTCCTTGACCCACTATTTGCAATGCTACAACAAGCAGAAACTTGGCTGCCCCTTTCCTCATAATCAACACTATCATCTTCCAACTCAGAGACCGAACTGCTCAAACTAAGACACTCCATGAAAAGCCTCCCGGGGCTAGTCCCACACGGGAAAACGAAATCCTCCGGTCTGAACATCCCTACTTCACCCTTCCTCAAATCACCAACTTGAGAAGGAGGCCTAACACTAGACCACCTTTTCAGCACTACAGCCTTCTCGACTTTCCTCGAATGAAACTCCCTCTTCTTGCTCAAAACCCTCTTCAACGGCAAAGGCTCGTCCTTTCTCAACCCACCAAAGTCTCCGCCGAAAACCGCACAAATCCTCACGTAAATCGTGCAAACCGTCCTCACCAAAAGCTCAACAACCTTATCATAGGTCACGTTCCAAAGCGAAACGTCCTTGAGATGCCTCACATCCTGCTTCTGCCAAGCCAGTTTCTGCTCAAAAGCCCTCTTGCTTTCCTCATGCTGGTTGTTCTGAAACTTCTTAGTGGCCTGTTCAAGCTCGTTCAAAACCTCCATTTCACTATACAAATTCAAAGTGGCATTAACATACCTCTCCATTTTCCTCACCATACCTTCCATATCCTTAACCAAAAACCCCAATTCCTTCACCTCAATAACCCCACCAACAATATCACCATAAACATGCTCAAAACCTTGCAAAGCCGGTTCAAAACACTTCTTCCCAAGCCTTGAAACCACAGAAGCAACCCTGTTCAAATCATCCAGCTTTTCTGCAAGAGCAAGCTCGAGAAGATAAGACTGGTCAGAGGAGACAAGGGTTTGGACTCCTTCTGAGTTGGAGATGTCGTTTTTGAGCTTGGAGATCTCACAGTCAGTCAAGGACTTGTGGAGATAAACGGTTTTAGACATAACATTGGCGACTTCGAAGGAGAGAATTCCGATTGTCTGGTTCTGTTCTTGTTCTTGTCGATGTTTTCTGAGTTCCTGAGGTTGTTCTTCCTCTTTGAAGGTTGGAGAAGAAGAGCGTGCTTGAGATTTGTACTTACTTGGCTTCCCATCTTCACAATCCAAGGCTCAGCAACCATTGCTTCTTCAAAAAGGGCCGCTAATAATAACAACAATAGTAAAAATAATAGATCAGGAAGTGAAAATGAGAACTGGGTTTTGGCCAAGGACGGGACCTTTCACTGATTTTTGGGGATTCAGACGCATCTGAGAGATACCCATTAGCCATTTGAGCAAAACAAAAGTACCCATTAATCCAAAATTCACTGAAAAAAAAATCATTGACATTGATTAGCGTTGTTACCTGGGCATGGGATTTGAGCCGACAAAAAGCACAAAGCGCAGAGAGAGAAGCTTCTTCAATCTTGGCGTGCCAAAGAGTGTGAAGGAGAATGCGTAATGATCGATTGGAGAGAAAAGAGCAAGCCTTTTTCTTTTTTCTTTTTTTTTTTTTTTTTTGGGTTTTAGCCTTGTTCCAGTTGTTGTTATACTTTAGTGGACGAACTTGTAGTAGAGATGGCTTTCAACTTCAAAATGGGGGATCAGCATTTGAAAGTGGTCTCTCTGTGACTGAGAGAGGATTTTTTCAAAAAATTTTTGAGTTGTATTTGGTTTGCTTTGCAACTTTTCTACTCCATATAATGGTTTTACTTTTACCAAATTGTCCTCCACAGAGTATTATTTTGGGAAAATGTATTGTCGGAAGAGGAAAGAAAGTCAAACATAAATCTTATAAAGTGAATGGGTTTGATTGCAAGCATTTGTGTGAAATGTGAGTTACAATTAAGAGATTATAACTAACTATTAATCTAAAGCTTTTTAGCAACTAGAGTAAAAAAAGTAATAAATTATTACCATATAAAGTTTTTATATGGTATAATTTTTAAACTTAAAATTTTATATAATGTTTGACAAATTTAATTTCAACTCGCTAGTTTCAACTCAAATAATGTAAAGCAAAAATATGTTACTGTATAAAACTCTCATATATTATTACAATACTCTCAGTTTTAACTCATTTCTTTAACACCTCATTAGTTCTAACTAATTTATCAAACAACCTATAATTCACCTTAAGAAATTATTGATGTTTGACAATTTAAAGCTGGCAAAAACATATCTTTAAAACAAAAGGTTTTAGTTCAAGCTAATTTTGTTACAATATTTTCTTACACAATGTTTAAATTGCTATAATAGTTTTCAGTTTGGTTCAAACTTGTGTTCTCAAATAAGCTCCTAAATATTTGTAGTGTGTTTGACACACCGATTTGAACTTACAAATTTGAATCATCAAAATGTAAAGCTCTTAGTAGTTATACTGTAAAGCAAAAAGCGACTATATTATAAAGCTTTCACATACTACGATATCTAAACTTATTTTTTCAGTTCAAACCGGTTCGTGAAACAACCGGTTAGTTTTAATATATATATATACACCCTAAAGTTGAAATATGTTGTAATTGTGGTAAAGCTAATAGACTTCAATTAATAGATAAAAATGTCCCAAATTTTTGCACAAATCCACCCCATAAATTTTTAATTTTAGTATTTTGGACTCTTATTTATGTACTTCTTATCGATTGAACTTCATTGTTAAGGATCGTCAAAGTTAAGTTTCTAAATGTCAAAAATGCGAGATTGAGGTCCAACTTGCAAATGACAAACAATTTAAAACGCACTGGTGTAATTTAAGCTATAAAATAAAGAGGAACTCTATAATGGGAACAATTTAAATTGTAGGGACTAATGACATCATTCTTACCATTTAAATCGGTGACACGGTGAAACTTATAAAGTGAATGTGACAGCGTAGTCAAAAAATTCTTCTCCATGTAGCTAATTTCATAACGTAGATAAGAAAAATCTTTTTTATATCCGCATCTCATACTTATAAAATTATAAGTTTTAGTTTAACATATAATATATTTTTTAAATTGACTTTATTATTTTGTTAGCAAGAGATTATAATATTGTAAAGTTAAATATGATTGTTTTTTAGATAATCGCATTCCAGGGTACCTATAAGATCCTATAATGAGGACATCCCACCGGCTTTGTTGTACTTGGATTAGTAGTTTTGTATTGGAATAGTGGGGTGAGTGGCATGGTACGGGTGAACTTGTTAAAGGGCATTCATTGTTGGAACATGGATGGGTCAGGTCTACCTCTTTTTGAGTGCATGGGTATGACACAAAAAGGATAGAGGGACATTATTTGATTTCTGGAGAAAAGAAGTGGTTTTTACTGGAAACCAGAAACGACATGCTCAAACAGTACAATCTGTAAATGCAATCTGCACAGATTTCACATGCAGATCCAAGTAAAAGGCAACATATGATTATGTGCTCACATTTTTGTACTTGGGAACTTAGTTTACAAAAATTCAAAAGATTAGATTCTTTCCATCTTTCTCAAAGAAAAGAGTACTTTTCCAAATTGTAGGTTTATGGGGTTTCCCAAAGTCAAGATTTGCATATCTTGTAGAAAAACAAGTCTAACTTCTATTGGAGCAAAGTTCAAAATAGTTGCCTGCTGACCCTGCATATTTTTTGGGTCCTAGTAAAAGCTTCTATCCCTACCAATGTTCAATGTTATGGGGGTTATTTGTTGTGATTTATATTTAAAAAAATAGAAAACAAATTCTCCAAATTTGCCATTTTGCTTGCAAAATTGACAAAAGGATTAATCTGATTTCAGGTGTTACCTGCTCCTCTATATGGTAGTTTTATTTTTGTCTCTTGCCTTAAAAAAAAAAACAATTTGGGTGTGTTGGAACTTCTCCATCTATGATCTTAACCCCCTTGTATGATTCACCTTTCTTTTTCTTTTGTACACACACACGCGCGCGCGTGCACACACACACGCACACACACCCTCTTTTATCTCTTTCCTTTTCTTCTTTTACTTTGTGTTCCTTTTATCATAGAAAAAGATAAGAAGCTTAGAAGGCTTCAAATCTTGGAATACTTTAAGATGATGTGAAAGAAGGAAGGCAACAAAATTCCCTTATCTAATGTTCCTTTCAAAAGTCTAGCCTGCAGTGTGTGACTTTGGATTACATTTGTCATTAGTATGAGAAAAAAAATTAATGAATCTGCCCAAACTTATTTAGAGGTTATTTTGTCAAAAAAGTTAGTCATAGTGGGAGTTGGTAGATTGTTTTTATTTGGAACATTGCTCTTACTTGAGGGCTATGACCACAGCCCCACATGGGACATTCATTCTACAAAAGAGCAAGCAAACAATGACAAAGAGAAAGATGGCCAGCCAATACCTCTCGAGCTTTGCACTAATAATTATTGGGTTTGGTTCATCATAGATGCAAACTTTTGTTGTTGTTATTATTATTCAAAATATTTCTCCTAAAAAATAACCTAATCACTGTATCTGATAGTGATTTATACATTGCCCATATCTACATTGAAGAACTAGGCATGTTCAAGAAAAGAAAAAAAAAATTGGTTGGGTAAAGTTTGAAGTTTTTTCTCCCACCTAATTCTTTTATTGTCTTTGCATTCTTGCATATTAACTTACGTGGAGCCAGTGAGAGAATAGAAGTAAGATTGAAATGATAAGGTGAAAGACGAAATTGATTGTAAAAAGAGCGAAATACAATTTTAGGGAAGGGACGGAATGTAATTTTAAAGGAACTCAATACAATTTTTATAAAATTTCATATACAAAATTATAAGAAAAAAATTCACAAAAGACGGCCTCCCACTTTCATTCTTATGTGGCTCCATCCCTACTTATACTAGTCATTGTGTTTAGTTGTGTTTTATCATCTTTCTCATACCATGTAAATTATAGGATACTTCAACGAGCTCTTGTGACTAAAATGATGCACAAAATATTATAACTATATATGAAAAAAATACGGCATAGTTTTGAATTATAGAATAAAAATCAAGTTTTTAGAGTAATCGGATGGTTCAAATTGTGTTTCATGATATGGTATTTTTTAAACTTCAATGTTGGTTACTTGTAATTCAAAATTCTTGACTTGTGCTATATATCACAATGATTGAGTTTCCACAAAATCTTACAAAAATCTAAGACCCATCTTTGCATAAAAAGGATTCTAGAATAGCTCCATTAATGATGTTGTCAAAATCATCTCCATTTGCAACTCGCAATAAACATGGCAAGGATTCAAGTGGAAGCAGTAGAATCAAAGGCTATGAAAGCCCCACGTTTCCTTCCTCTTAGATATAGATCAAGTATAAGGCTAAAGTGTCGCAAAATATGGTGCCACCCAAAGGCATGCTTGTCAATAACGTCATGGTTGTGCACTTATATATATATATATATATATATATATATATATATATATATATATATACGTGCTTTTAGCGTGTGTGTATATATATATTTCTACGTGCTTTTAGTGTGTTTGGTTATTTCAATTCAAACCAAAACTTTTAATTTGTTACAGTGTAAAGCTCTTACATACTACACACTTAAACTAAAAATTTTAGTTCAAATCACATTTTTTAAGCACTCTTTCTTTTTTGGCAGCTCATATTGATAGCATTCTTTTTCCCAAAATATTGTTAGCGGTTTTCAAACTTGGGATATAATGGATTTGTTGTACCTTTGTCCATGAGGAAAGTGGTTATGGTGTCCAAAAGAGCTTTAAGACCACCTTTTCCCAATTCCTATTATTTGTGCACCTTTACTTTGCCCCTCATTTTGGACATTTTCTTTGACCCATTATCTGCATGCCCTTTATTTTCCAAATCCTTATTTAAAGATGCATTACAATGAGAAAACGTTATAATAATGGAATCTTCTTTGAATTGACTTGTCTTTTAAGCTTTTTTACAAAGACTAATCCATTTCTTAGCCAAAAAGCAAAACAGCCACGCAGAAAGAGAAAATGCTCTTTCTTTATTGTCAAAAATAGCAAATGACATGGAAATTCATATGGGTACGAGTTCATTCAAACTGAAAAATAATGTTTTTGTTGATAAAACATTTAGAAGAAACATACACAAAATTTACGGGCAAATTAGCTAAAAACTTTTGAAAAGATAACATCATGATCTATAAATAAAAATGAAAATTATTGTTGCCCAAAAAACAATACTACAAGAAATTGATGGTGTTGGACATCCGTATAATAATAAAAAGTGGGTCCGATAACATAAGAGCTACAAATAGAACTCATATCTTATTAATTGTGGTAGTTAACACGGATTACGTCCAAGTATTTTTCTTGTCCAAATGCCAATCGTACATGTCACGAAAGAAAACAAAAAGAGGAAAAGGAACTCTTATTTTCATAGGAAATGTCTGCATGAGATTTGCAGTCTCGTGCCTATGACAACCACGTGGGCTCACTTCCCTGTCTCAGGTCCAAGGCAAATAAACGATATATATTCAACAAAAAATAAAATATAAAAAAATATCTTCCCAGGAGTATATATTGGAAAGTAGAAAAAGAAAGCCCAAATGAGACTGGCTGATGATGTTCACAAATTTCCGCCGTTTGCATGCAAGTTTGTATTTGGATCCACTTTAATGTGCAGAATAATATAAGAGAGTGTAGCACTTTGATCCCACTTTCCTATGTATATCTCTCTCTCTCCCAATTTTGGTACGTCATTGGATGTCTGTTTTGGGGTGGATCTTTAGGAGTTTTTTTTGCCCTTTTGACCATTTAATGCAACCAAATTTGGTGCTGCTATCATCAAATCGGTTCAACAAATTGTAATTTCTCAACCAAGGCCTTAACCTACACGGAAGCTTGTTTTGTTGATTTGGCTATCTTTTTGGACATGTCAAATGTGACCACTTGGAAAATTTTAGGAAATCTACCCATCTTTAACTCAAGTTTTTAATTTCGTGCGTTTGTCCAAAAATAAAAATATTATAATACTCAAGAAAGTGCATAATAAGAAGGCATTCCTCTAATTTTTGTTAAATAATAAGGAGGCATATGGGGTTTCTAATGCACGTCAAGAGTTTTAATACGTTATCCAAGTGGCTGATTTCTGTGTATGATTTTTATTCAGCATTGTTTAATTGGACATACACCAGAATATGCCAAGCTAATTGTAGAGATTGAAACTGGTTGTTGTCGGTTAATTGGTCATTTTTAATCATCAGTTATAATTATAAGCAATATAAAACTCTTATATGTTGTAGTTCTCAAATTAAAACTGTTCATTCTAACCGCTTGGAAGAAAAGTATTTACATAATTATTTTAAAAATAAAAACAAAAACAAAACAATTTGATAGTAACAAGTAGTTGAGGCCTTTAAAGTAGTAACATGTAAATTTTAACCCATTGCCATGTATTCAGCTGCTTTTTACCTTTTCTTTTTATTCTATTCCTATGAAAACTCAAATTTTAAAATATCATAACTTCTTCCTTTAAACTTTGAATGAGATGATTCTTCTTCCCATACATTTTGAACAAAAAGATAAACAAATCTTTATCTATATTGCTTATAAAAATCTCTCAAAACATTTACTTTTTCTAATTTTCTAGAAAACATTACATTTTTTAATTAATTTCAATCATTTTGGCTTAAATTAAGAAATTTAAAGTGTGTAGTTTATTTGCAATCGGAATCGACTTTTAGATGCATAGTTAAAAATGTAAATCTGAACATATTATAAAATTGAATTTGTGCTCCAATATATGTTAAAAACATAAATTGAGGAAAAAAAAAGTATGAGTCAAAGTGAAAATTCGAAATTGAGATATTTTTCATAGTGCAAAATTGTTTGGATTTTATTAAATTATATAGGGAGTTGAAATCTAAATTGGAGATGAACTTTTAGTTCAACGGTTCAAATTCTTGTGATTTAGATAATTTTACTTGAACAAAAAAAAATTGAACTGATGTGATATGAATTGCAATTTGAATTGCCATTCAGAGACACAAATAACTTGTATTTCAACTTAGGAATAAAATTTGAATATGTGTTTGTAAACAACATTGAAAGCAGTCATGTAGAAATTTTTTTTGACAAATCTTACAAGATTTTGATGTTCATGGCATGAATCAAGGTTATATGGATATGGCATTCTTATTTTTTCGACCTGACCACATCAAAAGAAATATTATCTCAATAGGAGTTGAAATGAAGAGGTTATTACATTTGAAAACGGAGTTTTCAAAAATCTAAAAGACAGAAAAAAAAAAAAAAAAACAATTGCTTACATGTCCACTTACAAGATTAAAATTTACATGTTACTGCGATCCTCAAACACTTGTTACTGTCCAGACCAAACCAGTTTACAACTTACACAGGTTTCATGTCAAATCAAATTTCCTTTCATGAATATAGACCGTTGAGATCGATCTGTACGATGGAAAACAAATGAAGATTATACCATAGAAATGGCGCAAGAATTTTATATGTTTTTATAAACACTATTATAATTTTTTTCACCTCATTTCTCCCTCTGTAAGTTAAATAAAAAAGAATACAATTCTAAAAATGGGTAAAATTAAAAACAAAAAGTGAGGCAAAGGGTTTCCTAATTTTCTAATTTTTCTTTTTTAACTAATGATGAGAAGGTTTAAATTTTACGCCTTTAATGAAGTTATTTGTAGGAATATGACTAAGCCATGCCTATAACTAAACTTCTTCCCCCTATGCTAGTGTTGTTCATGTAATGAGCTTCTGAGTGTAAGGTTAGTTATGGGCTGAGAAAATTCATCTTGGGCCTACAGAATCCCAAACCCTACCCAAATAGCTGTGGGCTTCCTTGAACCTGACCCATTTCAAATCTATACTTGTGGACAAGTCCTTCTGTACTTAAATGTGGTGTGAGAGTTCACCCATCTAATGCGGGGTTAAAGCTCTCAACAAATACTTTCTAATTGGAAATCTAATTTTGGAACAGATCGAATCATACAATTTGAAAAAGATTGTGTTGTTTTTAATAGAACTTGATGATGATCTCACACTTAAGAATTATGTCCGGTGGAAGATTTTTTCACACTACCATAAATTTTCCAAATTCTTTTATACCGAACTTAGAAAATAAAAACAAACCCTTATTTTGATCACCAACAATTGAGACAACCAGAGGCAAGGAAAACCACTTGGGACCGATAACTATAAGGCTAATTAGAAGTACTCGGTAACGATCTAATTTTTCGAGCTGTTACTTAACTTGCTTAAACATAATTGCTTAATATTAATCTTACTTACTAGTAAGAAAAGTACTCGGTAATTTTTTGCTTTTCTTAAAACTTTCTTGAAACTATTGTGACATATATGAAAATATTCTTAAAACCTATTATAACTTTTGTTGCAACATAATCTAAAACATAGTTTAAAACTTGACTTTATAAACATCCAAAATATTTTGTAAGATTTATTAAGTAAATATTTACTTTCGTAAAACTTTTTAATACATCTTTTCAAAATAGCTAAAAACTTTTTTCAAAATAGCAGAAACCTGCTGTAATTGTATCCACACCCAACCATCGCATTTGTCACCACCGCACTAGGCTCTTCAACCAGTTTTAATGCTCTTCTATAGAACTACGTATAGTATGAAGAAACTTATAATGAACTTTCGCTTAGTGAGTTCAAACTAATCTCACAAAAACATTAAATCTTCCTTCATAAAACTTACTTTTTGAAAAACCTTCTTGTAAAAACATCTTTCATTTAAATATTTATTGTAAAACTTCTTTCTTGAAGCATGTCACATAACATTTCTCGTAAAATGTTTTTCACAAATGTCTTTCTATAAACACTTTTTGTAAAAAAAAATTCATAAACATTATTCGTATAAATACCTTTTAAAAAGAATGTAAGCAATGACATAATGCATGATTTCATTTATGATCTTTTATGAACGTTTGTCATTATCATTAGCTTTCTTGAACTATGGGCCCAAGTGAACGGACCAAACACGCTTAACTATTGAACACTGAGGCCGTAATATAACTTTAGCATGACACTCTCCTTAGATCGAGAGGTTAGTATAACACTTTCTTATCGTAACTTTAGGGTTTTGATTATCAATCTTGTAATCTTAGTGATCATGATGTATAACATAACTTAATGTTTGATGCGGTAAATATAGCAAATGCAAACATATTGTAAAACATATCTCTAACTTTTAAATTATTATACATAACAAATGCAAACATACTTCAAATATTTAATAAGCATTTGAAATTCATTTTCTTTATGCTATAGGTGAAGTTTGAAACTAATCTGTTAATCACTCTAGTGTTTCTACTTTATCCTTTTCCTTCTATTGTCGGCTTTGTATCTAATTCAAACGACACTAGACTATTAGCTAATTTTCTTATTACGACTTACGTGATCAATAACATAGCTTAAACGTTAACCTTTCATTCTTTTTACTTTATTTCTTATCAGTCTAACTCTTTATTGCTTAACTTAAGTGTTCTTTTGGTACCATCCTTAGTCAAACTTTGCTTCTCATTGAACGGTTTTGTAACCTAGCATGTTACGAAACATTTTTCATCTAAGGACATTTCGCTAATTTGGAGGGCTTTTGTTTTTTTCTATTTTATCAAAAATGACGGTTTTACCCTTAACGGGTTTTTCATAAGTCACTTAATTATGGGTGTTAAGTCAATGCCTTCACAATCTCATTTACTTTACCATCCCACCACTAACCAGTTACAGAAAACTTTTCACTAAGGGGCATTTTTCTAAATCAGACGTTTCCGGGTCTGTTTTGCTTTTTTACAAAAAATAACCATTTTGCCCTTGACAAGTCTAGGAGCATGGTTAGAACAATAGTTTAAACCATTGGTTTAAACTATAAACAGTGAAAAACTCTTACATGCTACAGTAAAAAGCTATAGTGTAAAGCTCTCACATATTATTATTCTTAAACTCAAATGGATGGTTTAAACTACTCTTCCAAACACCCTATAAGAAAACTTTTGAAACCCGTTTTAAACAAAACTTACATTTTTGTTGTTACTCGTAATGTTATGAAAAACAAAGCATAGATTTTCTTTTTGTGAAAAATCTATTTATCAAAACTTTACGGTTTTGAACCATAAGATGAAAATCTTGGTGATTACGCCCTTAACGTGTTTATATTACTTTACTTGATAAAAACTTTAGAATCTGTGGTTACTCATCACCTATAACAATGAAAAAACTAGCATTTCACAATGAAAATCCTCATTTTACACGATTTTACGGTTTTGACCTCAACATAAAAATCTTAACATTTTTGCCCTTTGGATAAAAACAATACTCATCTTATGACAAAAATCTAGGTTTTTGCAAGAATTAAAAATTTCAAAAGCTACTTGGCCAAAATCCTTTTATTTCAAAATGTTTTCCTTGTTTTGAAATTTTGTGATTAAAATCTCGTAAAACTTATAGCTTAAAATCAGTACGGAATTTTCACAAGCCATTTGTAATTTTTAGTAGTTTCAATAAGATCTACAACTTTCATGTTTTAACTTTCCTTAAAATCATTTATCTTAATAGTATTTTTGAATAGGCAAAACCAAAATCAACATTTTTCGGCTTGTCTCAATCGGAATTCAAACAAAAATTTTTCATGAAAGTTGTCCATCTTAAATTTTTCTATAAATCTCTGTTGAACTCAGAAAACAATTTGGCCTCTAAGTGAATCAAAAACTCATACTTTAAAAGCTAGTTAAACTTTGTATTTTTTGACAAAGTTTATCAAACTTTCTCATTGTTGCCTAAAACCTTTATTTTCAATCCTTCAATCTCATCATCATCAATATTATACCCAAACTAAACATGCCATAATAATTTCTTTTCATACCATAGCCAAAATCATTTCAACAAACACTTTAAGTGCTTAAATTTTATGTTTTAAAAGTTTGGCATACTTTCTATTTAACATTAAATCCTAGTTTTTTAATTATGTATCATCATCATCTTCTTCATAACAGATAAAGAAAACATACTATACTATTTTTCTTACATGCCATAGTCTATTATTTACAACCAACACTGGGTATGCATTGAAAAAAAAAGAAGAAAAAGAAAACATAAACTTTAACTTAGTTTCAAGAGATAGAAATTTGCCTGAACATTCCAAGATGTTCATCCTCCCTTTTTGTCTCTAATAACTTTTCAAAACCCTTGACATCAAATCCATGACATACCATAAAAATCTAACTCAAAACTCAGAGTAGAGTTTAAGTTTTTTACCTTATTCTTCCTCCACACACTTGATTTTACTTCAAAACATGACTTGGAGGCTTAAAATTATCAAAATCTTGGGTGAAAAGATCATGAGGGGGTGGGATTTATTGAGTGGAAGTTGGAGAACTTTTGATGAATGAAACAAACTTTTTATTTTATTTAAGTCCTTCACTATATAAAAACTCACTCTAGGGACCTTTTTGCAAATAAACTTAGCCCTTTATCCACTTGGCTCCACCGGTTTTTCTAAGGAAGATGTGGACATTTTTCCATCTTTGAGGTGTCTTTGTCCTTCTTTCATGGCCCATGCAAAAAGATGACAACAGTTAGTCACCCTTATCACTTAGGTCCTAGTTTATAAAATTGCTTAATTTGGGTTAAAATTGAAATTTATAAACTTGGCTCCTCCACAAACCCAAAACCGGGTATGTCATTGGTGAGGTGGCCTAATTTTCTACCTTCTATGTGTAATTAGTGAGTCCCACACATCCTTTAACAGTCTAAATTTATACTGACAATATTGTTCCTATACTACTGGTATATTTCCCCTATTGATAGCATTCTTTCCTATAAGTTTATGAGGTTCTACAACCTTCTACACTAATCCATATTCTCCAAATAGTATAATTTATATACTGTTTAACTTTATACAGTTTAATTTCCATGCTTTATTATCCTCACATTGTATAATTTTGTATTACTTAATTTTTATACTGTGGATTCTCCATATTTTTGTACAGTACTTCTCTATATTTTTCTATAGTATTTTCCCTTATACTATATAATCCCATACAACATTTTTAATACCATATTTTCTGATAATCCATTCTTTGCTTAAATTATGGAATGATATTTAGTCTTATAAATTCCATTTTTATTCTTCTTAAATTTGTTATAAAAATTGGATTCAAGCAATAATTCTTGTCACACTGAATTTACTCTTAAAATACTTAATAAATTTTCAAGCATAAACTTTAGCTCACAAAATTTGTACTTATATTACTTATAATAATCCCTTAAATATTGCCCATGTAATATACTAGAAATTTCTTGGATATTACATGCTAAGGTAGATTCCTATTCAAATGCGTCTGTTAGTTGCAAAGATCACATTGGTGTTGCCTTGCGCAAGGCCAACTCGTGCAAGGGCTTTAGGGTTGTTTAAGTCCTTTTGAAATAAGTTTAGGTTATTAATGAACATTCATCTAGACATCCTTAGCGATTTTGGTCCTTTTTCAATTTTTTTAAGAGTTTGAGGAGCTTTGTTGAAAAAAGAAAAAAGGACCTACTTATCACATGTTTAATAGTTGACATTTATTTTACGATAAAACATCATTTAATTCATAAAGTTAATTACTCAGCTGGTCCCTAAACTATTTAAAAGGTTATTCGTTGGTCCCCATTCTTCTTTTTTTTTAGCTCAACTAACCCTAAACTCAAAAAAATAGTGCAAAAGGACTAAGATACTTGTAACACCCACATATTTTTATGTAACGAACCACGTTAAGTTAGTAACGATGTTAAAGAATTTTATTAATAATTATGTTATATGTTATTAGATATGATTTAAATGTTACTAACTTTTTATGTCAAGTTTTATGACAGATGATGACCGCTTGGTATCGTTGTGCTCAAATGTTCATGTAAATTATTTAATGTATGTTTAATTATGATGCATGATGAATTGAATGTTTTAATGTTTGGTATTTAAGGACAGTTTGGTAGGTCGAACTTTTAAGATCGACAGGCCGAACAGTCTGCCCAAGACCGGCAGGCCGAAGAAATTCATCGACAAGCCGAACTTGGTGGAACCAGCAGGCCGAACACGGCTGACGAGCAGTCAGCAGAAATCTCTCCAAAAATTATGGCTGAGTTAATTACGTTAATTGGATGATTTAATGTGATTAATTGGCATAATAATGGAATGTTTTATTCAGTTAAAGAAATTAAAGGGTTTGACTTTGCATTGATTGTGTTATTTTAAATGGTTTCCCATTTTAAGAGGGCAAAATATGGTAAGATGTGATGATTTGTTTGACTTTTCTTTTTCTTCTCTCCTTCCTTCACGCTTAGGGCTGTCAAACAGTCAGAATTTCTGACTTAATGAAGGGCAATGAATTTCATTATGATTGTTACGTTAAAAAAATTTTAACGTTTTCTTTCCTCAGATTTTTCTCTCAACTTCTCACTCTTCTCTCCTTCATTTCTGAGACGTTTCTCATTCATTTCTCATTTCCTCTCTTCCTCTTCTCTTCTCCATGCATTTCACTTCCTTTTCTCTCAAAATTTTCTGCAAGAAAATTGAAAGAAAAGTCATATTTTGTTGGTTGAAATCAAGGGTTTTGAGAAGAAATTTCAAGGTAAGAACTCAATTTTCTTTGTGTTTTTGAAAGAATTCTTTTCCTCCAAATCGTCTACAATATCTTTCTCTAGGTATTGTAGTTGTTCTGAATTTTTAATATGATATGCATGTATGTGTTATGTAATATTTCTTCAAGTTTCATGTTATTTCGGTGTTTTTATGATGAAATATGAATTTTCTATCTTCTACCCCTCACAGTACAATATTACTGTTTAATCTTGATGCATGAAAAATGTAATGTTATTCAAGGGGTAAATATGATGTTTTTCATGAAAGTTGTCAAGAATGTGCATGTGAAAGGTATGATGAATGTATTTTATGTTATAAAATTTTTATGAGATTACATTAAGAAAACTGTTTTAATAAATGTTATTTTTGGATTTTGTTTATGAAATGTTATGTATGTTTAAATTATTTTATGATAATGAAATAATTGTATGCAAGATAATATGGTGTTTGTATGAATTTTAAAATGTATGTATTTTAAATTATTAGAAAACATTTTTCAAAAAAAGATTTTCATGTTTTAATGATAATAATTAAGGAAGCATGTTATGAATAGTATTTTTAGGTGATGATAATGTTATGTTTTCTCAATGATGATTATGATTATAATATGAGATGAATGTATACATGAATGATTGTTATACATATGAATGATATATGAAAGAATGATATGTGAATGAATGTTTTATGATAAGTATTAATTTTATTGTATTTTAATAGATAAATGGCATGAACACTCAAAGAAGCGAGCACATCGAGATCGCGGCGCCATCACCAAAAGTATAGTAAGGTTAAGTAAGCTAGCGTTAAAGTAAGTACATTCTCACCTGCAACATGACACGTTTTTACAAGATTTGATGTTATGTTCATAATGATATTCATGATGATTTTATGGATATTTTCCTTAAGAATTTCTATGAAAGATTTTCATGATTTTAAGTTATGCATGATGATTATGGCATGTTTCAAAGTATGAAAATTATGTATATATGTATCACATAATAAGTGTTGCACGCCAATGTTATGAAATCAAATGTTATGATGTCATGTTTGGTTTTGGATTAGCTACCCTTCTCCTTTCATGACGGTGTACCTATGATGATGTTTATGGTACAACACTTGGGCCCTTAAGATAAAATGGAATAAGTTTTTAAATGATGAACGCAATGAAAGATATGTTCTATGAAATTGTGCTTAAGGCACTTTTATGATATGATGACAATGATGATGATGTTTATGAAATGTTTTAATTTGTGAGAATTATATGTACTTACTAAGCATTAGCTTAATCATGTTTTATGTCATGTTGCAGATAAGGGTAAGAAAGTCTTGGATTAGGCGGAGGACATAGAAAGGCGTGTGAGCACTAAGCACGATGAATTGTAACCGGAAGCACGCCAAGAAGAACGTTTTTATGTTTTTTTTAATCAAGTTATATATTTTGAACATATTTTTATGTTAAGTTTTAAGAATACTTATACTATGGTTTTATAAGTTATTTTATCATTTTTTTAATGAATTATGAACTTCCGCAATATTTTATGAAAAGTTGGTTTGTTTTAAAAATTAAGTTTCTCTCAAAGATTCTGGCTTGGTCGGCATACCGAAGTCTAAAGGTTCGGCCTGTCGATAATGTTTTCAGCCTGTCGAACAAAGTTGAGATTTTTAAGCCAGTTTGCAAAGCCTTTGTCGGCCTGCCGGTTGATGGAACTCCGGCCTGCCGATCATGTCTGCCTACCGAAGTCCCAAGTTCGGCCTGTCGAACTGTAAGAGTAAGTAAATTTTAAATAATGTGATGATTAAAGAGATATGATGTGATGTTTTTATGATATATGATTTTACAACTGGGTTTGTTTATTTTAATAAAGTTTATGATCAATTTAAAGTATAATTGAATAAATTACTCTATGTAATATGTTAAGCAATGTTATTTAACGATGTTAAGTTATAAAAAAAAATGTGTGAATGGATCCTGGATAAGTATGTTTTGTTATATTTATAATTTAAAGTATTGTATAAGTTTTGGACTTATGTTTATGATTAAAGTTTTAACAAGTACGAACGTAAGAATGTAACGACATCTGTGACGTCCGAGCTAAAGGGCGTTACAATACTTGACGCTCGTTTCTTTTTTTGCTTTTTTGAGTACATGACCGTCGTGTGACTATTAGTTGCTTCAAAGAGACTAAAACACCCCTAATTAAAAATATTATCATTTAAGAAAAACTAAAAAAACAAAAACAAAAAAAAAAATCAAATATCATCTTCCCCAACACTGGTGAGCGTTCGACCCCATCATTGCTGACCCTCCGTTTGATCTTCCTAGGAAATAAAAATTTCCAAACTTTGCAATAAATCACAAAAACCCAACATGCTAGTTAATCTAAAGTCATGGGTGACTGAGAAACAAAATTCTCATGCTAAATACACCATTGTTACCACATGAAATGAAGTTGCATATACCAAAGGCAAAAGAATCAAAACTAGTAAAGAAGCAGTGATTTATCAGAAATCACTTAAAACAATTTCCAAAAACTGAAATAAAATAACAAAATTACCAAATTGACAAGAGCTTAACTAAAATGCACAAAGCAAAAACTAAAGAAAACATCTTAAACATTGTCAGAGTCTTTTACTAGAACAATTCCCTCCACTGAATCCGCCAGAAACCTCCCAAAAAAGTGATAGAGAAGCCGAGGAGGAATATATGGGGCCACGGGTGTGTGGGCGATGGTGATGTGGGTGGTGCGATCTAAGATAAAAAGAACAAACAACAAATATAGAGGAGACGGAGGAAGATATAGGGTTGCTTAATTTGCAGCGGCTTGATCTGAGGTGACAAGGGATGCACGAAGAAATATGAGAAGAAGAAGAAGAGTGGAGGAGAAGATAGGGGCGACAAGGGGTTGGGGGTTCTTGGTGCCAGAAGGGAACATGAGGGACTAGATCATCCCAAAGAAGAGAGAGCTCACGACAGTGGACAGTGGAATCTAGGCGACGCGGTGGGAGGGGTACGATGGGTTGGGACCCATAGATGAGTGGTCGACATTGGAGGGGGTAGGGGGTCTGGTTTGTCAGGGATGGGATTAAGATTTTTTTTTTTTTTTTTTTTTTCATGTTTTATAATTTAATTTAGTTAATTTTTATTAAAATATAATAAAATTTTAAGTTTTTACTAAAATACCCTTTTTTGTTGAGCCATGTACATGGCACGTGACTGAAAAAAGAGAGAAAATTAGCACCCATCAGTAAAATAAATCCTTTTGCGCTTTTTTTTTTTTTTTTTTGAGTTTAGAGTCAGTTGAGTTAAAAAATAGAACGAAGATCAGCGAGTAGCCTTTTAAATAGTTCAGAGACTAGCCGAGCAATTTACTCGAAGTCATATAATAGAGTCCTATTTTCTTTAATGAGATGATTTTATAATTATTAGAGACTATAAAAGATTCAAGATTATGATAAGATTATGTATATGAGATCTTCATACATGAACATATTACTCTAAAATGTTATAGTTTAGACTAAAATTTCCAAATGATAAAAACCTAATAGATATTTCATAAATGTATATATATATAATATGTGAGATTTTTGCATCATAGGCCCTCAAACTTTGTAACATTTGACACTTAGGTTCTTATTTTAAGAATTTAGACATTCAAGTCTCCAAACTCTTAATTTCTTGACACCTTAGTTCTCATTTTAAGAATTTAGACACTCAAGTCCCCCAACTCTTAATATATTAACACCATTAGTCCTATCTTCTTTTTAATATTAAATAACATAATAATATCAATATTCGAGGCTTTTTGTTTCTTAGTTCCCAAAAAGTATTTTTTTAATAAAAAGATCCCAAAACCAAGAAATTTATAAATATCATTCTATTTTTTTGTAAGTTGGTACCAAATTACAATGATGTAACTAAATAAGTGTAACACAACAATAAGTGGTTTAATTACACACTTGTCTTTCTTAAAGATATTTAATATGATTAAGGATAATAAAAAGTATGTAATCGAACAATACATAATTAGACAACTAATTATTATGTTTGTCTTCAGTTATATTATTTTAATTTGAATCAACTTACCTAAAATAAATGGAATGGATGGTTAATTTCCTCACTGATATTTGTGGTTTTTCTTCAGTTATAATCAATCATTTTATCATCAACAATCATTATAATTAACTTTATTCTAGAGAATTTGAATATTATTTTAGACAAAAAATAATAAGTTATACTTCAAAAAACAACGACGAGCTTTTGGGGACCTCTCTATAAACAAAACATTTTTTAGGACTAAAAAAACAAAAAGCCCTCAAAATATTAACATATCTAATATCATTTGATAAAATATTATTTCTTATGTCATTAACAATAAAAAGAATATGGGCATTAACAGTGTCAACAACTTAAGAGTTTAGAAACTTAAATGGCCAAATTCTTAAAATAAAGACTTACAGTGTCAACAAATTAAAAGTTGAGAATCTAAGTGTTCAAACTCTTTAAATAGGGACTAAAGTGCTAATAAATTAAAAGTTTAGAGATCTTAAATTGAGGACTTAAGCATCAAAGGTTACAAAGTTTAAGGAACTATAGCGTAAAATTCTATATAATTATATGTATGTCTATATATATATATATATATATATATATATATATATATCCAAAGGGATTCAGACGTTGATTAAAAGGAGAAATATACCTGTGAAGGGACTTCATGTGATCTTTGATGAAAAACAAAAGAGAGAAGGAAGACAACTGTATTTCTTGTTTGGGAAAAAATAATTAAATAAAAGAACGAGGGAGAAGACTGAGAAAATATGGTAAGGTGCACCTTGTTGTTGTGGAACAATGCTACAAGCAACAATTAGTTTGCATTTAAGGACTAAAAATTTGTCCCCTGCTAATGGAAAGTAAAAAAAAGTCTCCACCTCAGAATTTCAGATTTATTTTCTGTTTTATTTATCTAAACGGAGTCATTTTCAATGCAAAACTTTTCATCACAGTGAGAATTGGCTTCTTCTCATTTTTTTTGCGTTTGCTAGAGATTGATGGATTTAACTTTTCTCTATGTTATGTATCGCTGTGTCTAAGGACATTCAATTGACCAAAATTCTTCTTATTGATCAATCAAAATTCCTTCTTAAATTGCACAAATTTCTTTTAAATCATATAGTTTTTGAATAAGACGCATATTAATGAAGGCTAACTCTGAATTTCTATTTCACTTTTTTTCCTTTTTTTCTTTTTTTTTTTTTGGGTAATTGGTATGTGCAAGTTTTTCTACACACAAGCAAAGTTAGATGGTGAAACTCTAACCTTTATGCTTCTTCCACCAATTATAAATTAAACCTATTGACAATTTATTTTCAGAAGCTTTTTTTTCTTTTTTTTACTGAATCAGCTTGAGCTCCAACTAAAATCAATTAAAAACTTTGTTTAAAATAGGTTGGTTTTTTGCACATTGAGTTGTCAAAGTTCTTGTTGCACTAATTAATGCTATTATGTGTCTTAACAAGATGCAATTTTATTTCAAGGAATGAAATGTTTGTTGTGAATAAAAAGAAAAAGCTCAACTTGGGTTAGTTAGGAGACCCAACTTGGGTTAGTTAGGGAACCTAACTTGGAGAGGTAGATCTATCATAATGGTTTTGAATTCAATAGCCCAAGAAACCTGTGATGTGGCTAGGTATTGGATTTGTCACACAGTCAAAGTTGTCAAACTATGTGTGATCATGGAGTAGGGATCTTGAGACAGCTATATCCTGGTATTGCTTATTTGGTTTTCAGTGAGATCCAACATTTAGTGGCTGAAAGGGTAAACAATATCTGGCCACAAAAGTCATGTACCATTATCAGATATGAGAGAATATTTACTTCTAGATCTTGTGTATATATTGGTATGTGGGCTCACCCTGTTGGTGCCTAGTGTCACGCCCCGGAGTACGGGAGGTGACGTGGCGGAATATTTAGATTAATTAAAAGAGAATTTAATTAAAAACCGAGAGTTTGAGAACCCAATTAAATAGAAATTAAGAAGAATTTCCACCACATTTTATAAAGAATTTAAAATCATTAAACAAATAACAATAATTGAATAAAAACCGCGAATATGGGTTCCACAACCCACAACTTGTGCACACACATGGATCTGACAATATCACAAATACAATTACAGTCCAAGTACAAATAAAGTTGAGCCTTACATGCCTTGATTAATAATACTGAATATAAATAAATTCTCCTAGTGCTCCTGAGTCCGGTCTGAAGAATCTCCTCCAAACCTATATGGAAAACCACCTAGAAGGGGGGGGAAAATTTAAAACAATAAAACGTGAGCGAAAGGCTCAGTAGGACTAGGTTTTATAAAATAATTTGATGCAAAGAAACAAAACATTATCAGGAGTATACAGAAATAAAACGTTAGATAAATAAATAAATAAATTGAGTAGAACCGTTCTGACACAGAACAATCTACTCGTCAAATCAAAACACCAATTTACTTTTACCTAGGCAAACCATGATATCACCACCGTAGTGGCCCAGCTGGGTTTCGGGACCTGCCCCCAAGGTCGTTCGTCACACGACCCGATCTCTGATATGGCATCATGCCTTAGTGTTTGTTATCATTATCATTCAAACCCAATTACCGAGTATTGTCAATTACATTCATTATGAAATTCATTTCATAATCACGGTGTATTAAAATACTACCGATAAAACTATTTCCAAACAACCGTTGAGAACATTTTGATAGAAATCATTTTCAAAGCCAAATCATTTCAAAACCAGGCTACCAAAGGAATAGGATAGAAGTCCTACCTCAGTACTCGTGCCGGTACCCCACACCGTAATCCCGGTCCGCTATACGTTAGCTCCACGGAACCACGAACAATCCTAGATACAAACTAAGCCGATCAATATCTAGTTCGAGACATTCTATGTTACTAAATCATTTCATGATGTCCTAGTGTGCCATTTGTATCATTAAAATCATCCTATAAGGTTGGGATTTAAATTAGGGTTCAAAACAATGAAATCGGGTAAAAATCACAAAATTTTCCATGCCTCGGTCGGCCTGCCGGACGCCCTGCTTCGGCCTGCCGAACTGCACAGTTCGGCCTGCCGGAAACAAGGTTCGGCCTGCCGAACATTGCCCTAGATTCGGCCTGCCGATCGGAAGAACACCGGCCTGCCGATCATCACTCCGGCCTGCCGAACATGAACTTCGGCCTGCCGAACTGGGAAGATCCAGAAATCCCAGCCACGGGTTTCTCGATCCCCAAAATCCAAATCTGAATTCCAACCTGTTTTTCTCAATTCCCAGGCATGAAAAATAACTATAGTTGATAGAAAAACATTCTAGAACATGTTTGGGATCATTTAAACAACATTTGAACTCAAAATCTTCAAAAATCCGAAAATGAGAAAAAGAGGAGAAAAATGGAAATCTTGAATCAAATCTGTTTTTCTTCAATCTAGGCTTAGATTCAAGTTGTTCTAAGCTCATTTAACACAAATCCACGGTTTTCTAAGCTAAAACAAACTTAGATTTCAAAAACACACAAATTCGAAAATTTTGTAAAAAGTTTAGAAATTTCGAATCTAACCTCGAATCGAAGCTTCAATCCGCGTTCTCGGTCGCCGAATCACGTCCCCGAGCTTCCTCCTTGCTGTTCCGAAGCTTGGATTCGAATGGAAACCAAAATTTTTGAAGAAATTAGAGAGAGAGAGAGAGGCTGCCGAGAGGGAGAGTGAAGAGAGAGAGAGAGAGTTCGTGAGAGTGAGGAGAGAGAGAGAGGAAAGGAAAATAAATAGAGAAAATCGGTGGGCGGTTTTACTGTGCGAAAACCATGTGCCGCCCACGGTTTTGTAAAACAGAGTATTTTTAACATTTTACAAATTGTTGTGTTTTAAAACTCAAAACATCATTTTAAAACAAATGAGAAATCATTTGAATACATCAGTTTAACAAAACAACCAAAATTCAAAATCCAACCAAATAATCTAATTAAAGTTAAAACTTTAATTATGGCACACTAATTCATCATTTACATTACATTAATGTTAAATAAATTTCGGGACGTTACAGCTCTCCACCCCTAAAAGAAATTTCGTCCACGAAATTTACAACTCATTTCAGAAACAAAACAAATGCGGATACAATTCCCGCATATTCGATTCTAGTTCCCAAGTGGCTTCATCAACCCCGTGATGCTGCCACACGACCTTTACCAACGGTATCTCACGACGACGCAAGCTAATCACTTTCCGGTCGATAATCTGAATCGGCACTTCTTCGTACGTCGTATCCTCCTGAACCTGCACATCGCGAAACGAAACTATCTTATCCTGCTCAGGTGGACACTTCCTAAGCATCGACACATGAAACACATCATGCACATGAGAAAGTTCGGGCGGAAGATCAAGCCGATAAGCGACCACGCCAACACGCTGAGTGACCTCGAACGGCCCGATATACCTCGGCGCGAGCTTCCCACTCACTCCGAACCGCATGGTTCCCTTACGAGGTGACACCCTCAAGAGAACAAAATCTCCAACTGCGAATTCTAAGGGTCTACGTCTCCTATCCGCGTAGCTCTTCTGCCGACTCTGAGCTGCCCTCAACCGATCTCGAATCACCGCGACTTTCTCGTTGCTATCACGAATCTCTTCCGGCCCAAGAATAACTCTATCTTCCGGCTCGGCCCAACACACAGGTGACCGACACGGTCGCCCATACAATGCCTCAAATGGTGCCATACCGATACTCGCCTGATAACTGTTGTTGTACGCGAACTCCGCCAAATGCAAATGTTGCTTCCAATTCCCGCCGAAGTCCAACGCACAAGCACGCAACATATCCTCGAGAACCTGGATAACCCGCTCAGACTGCCCATCAGTCTGAGGATGAAACGCCGTACTGAAGTTCAAATCCGTACCCAAAGCCTCCTGAAAACTCCTCCAGTACTTAGCATTAAACCTGGTGTCTCGATCAGAGGTGATGGACAAAGGAACTCCATGCAACCTCACAATGTTCTGCATATACAACTCCCCGAGAGTCTTCCTGGAACACGTCGACCTAAACGGAATGAAATGCGCCGATTTCGTCAACCTGTCGACCACAACCCAAACTGCATCATGCCGCTGCTCCGTCCTCGGCAAACCTGTGAGAAAATCCATCGTCACATGCTCCCATTTCCACCCTGGAATAGGAAGCGGCTGAAGCTGACCTGCAGGCTTCTGATGCTCGGCTTTCACCTGAAGACACGTCAAACACTTGGCCACGTACTCGCGAACATCTTTCTTCATCCCTCTCCACCAATAGTGCCTCTTCAAATCACGATACATCTTAGTGCTCCCTGGATGAATAGCAAACTGAGACCTATGAGCTTCATCTAGAACGGCTTTCGTCACCTCGGCGATAACTGGAACTGCAAGACGCTCCCGGAAGTACAACGATCCATCTGCATGCACGCTCCATTCCTCGAACTGCTCCCCGTTCTGAATCCGCGACCAAATCCCCTGCAAATGTCGATCCTGCCACTGACCTTGCTTCACCATCCGAACAAGAGCTGGAGTCGCTTTCACGTGATATAACAAAACTCGATCACCGTCTTCATGATACTGTAGCCGATACTCACTCACTGTCGCATCCCTGCTCCAGTCCTCAAAAATCAAACAAGCGAGAATCCCTGAAGACCTCCTGCTAAGCGCGTCCGCGACCACATTAGCTTTCCCGGGATGATACTGCAACGCGAAATCATAATCCTCCATGTACTCCACCCATCTGCGCTGCCTCAAGTTGAGATCCCTCTGAGTGAACAAATGCCTCAAACTCTTATGATCGGAGAAGACCTGAAACGATGCTCCATACAAGTAACATCTCCAAATCTTCAGCGCGTAGATCACCGCTGCAAGCTCTAAATCGTGAGTAGGATAATTCCGCTCGTGAGGTCGTAGCTGTCTCGATCCGTACGCAACCACACGTCCATGCTGCATCAACACGCATCCAAGTCCGCGCCCTGAAGCATCAGCATAAACCTCATACGGCTCGTCACTACTAGGAATAACTAATACTGGAGCTGAAGTCAACCGGTTCTTCAATTCCTGAAAAGCAGACTCACAGTCTTCATCCCACTCAAACCTGACGTTTTTCTTGGTCAACCTCGTCAACGGAGCTGCAATCTTCGAAAAGTCCTTTACAAATTTCCTGTAATATCCAGCAAGACCTAAGAAGCTGCGAATCTCCGCTACATTCCTTGGTCGTTCCCACTCCAATATAGCTTCAATCTTGGACGGATCCACTGAAATACCATGCTCCGAGATGACATGACCCAGAAATTTGACCTCGGTCAACCAGAACTCACATTTTTCCCTCTTAGCATACAACTGGTGCTCCCGCAAAGTCTGAAGCACGATCCGAAGATGCTGCTCATGCTCCTCCCATGTCTTAGAATACACAAGAATATCATCGATGAACACGATCACAAACTGATCCAGATACGGCCTGAATATCCTGTTCATCAGATCCATGAAAGCTGCTGGAGCATTCGTCAACCCGAAAGACATAACCAGAAACTCGAAGTGCCCATACCGAGTCCTAAAAGCTGTCTTGGGAATATCCTCTTCCTTGATTCTGAGCTGATGATAACCTGACCGCAAATCAATCTTCGAGAAGTATCGCGAACCTCCCAACTGATCAAATAGCTCATCAATCCTAGGCAAAGGATACTTGTTCTTCACCGTAACACGGTTCAGCTGCCG
This sequence comes from Artocarpus heterophyllus, assembly GCA_025403435.1. Classification (NCBI taxonomy): domain Eukaryota; kingdom Viridiplantae; phylum Streptophyta; class Magnoliopsida; order Rosales; family Moraceae; genus Artocarpus; species Artocarpus heterophyllus. Next base: position 8,393,472 of record CM046342.1, read on the forward strand.
ATAATCCACACATAACCTGAGAGTCCCATCGTGCTTCTTAGCAAACAAAACTGGTGCTCCCCACGGAGATGTGCTATTCCGAATATATCCTTTATCAGCAAGCTCCTGAAGTTGCTTCCTCAATTCCTTCATTTCTGCCGGCGCCATCCGATAAGGTGCCATAGAAATCGGTGATGTCCCTGGAAACAACTCGATACCAAACTCAATTTCCCGATACGGTGGCAATCCTGGCAACTCGTCGGGGAAAACATCCTCGAACTCACCAACCACCGGAATCGCTACACTACTACTCGAAACATAGGGCTCGCAATCTAGATTGGCAAGAAAAGCAAAACAATCTAGATTCCTTCGCCCTCCTAGACATGACTTCATGAGACGCTCACTCATTAGCCAATCACCACCACCCTGGTAAGTGATCACCGTTCCCCTATCAGACACTAGGGTCACTTTTCTAAGTTGGCAGTCCACAACTGCACTATACCTGGACAACCAGTCCATCCCTAAAATCACATCATAGGAACTCATGGGGAGTATAATCAAATCACTTTTCAAAATCTCATCCCCAATTTTTATTTTACAAGATTTACACATATGATTTACACACACCCGCCCCAAGGGAGAAATTATAGCTAGGGGTTCATTAAACTCTTCTATCTCTAATCCCAAGGCATGTACAAAGGAACTCGAAATGAGAGAATGAGATGCACCGGTATCAAATAGAACGCGTGCTAGAGATCTGGAAACCAAGATCATACCATCAACAACTGCGTTACCAGTCTGAGAATCTGACCCTCCAGATGCCATCGCATGAACCTGCACTGGCGCTTTTCCTTTTCCTCTACCGACATTGCTGGGTCCTGCATTACTCGGCCGATACTGCTGAGATGGAGACGACTGCACACTACCTGTACTCGGAGCTCTATACTGAGGAACACTGCGCTGGAAATACTGCTGCTGCTGTCCCCGTGCCGGATATGTGAATTGCTGAGGAGAAAACTGCGGATACTGCAACTGCGGGTACTGCGGAGGTGGAGGTAGGGTCTGAGGCTGAGGCTGAGATGAACGACTGGCATCCTCCCCGGTCTGCGATCCAAGACGAGCACTCCTGATTGGGCAATTCCTCTTGATGTGTCCGGGCTGCTGACAGAAATGACAATGGAAGCTGTAGGGATTGCTGCGCCCGCTGCCAGACGAACTGCTACTGCCACTGGTCGCACCGCCTTGCTTGCCTTTCCCCGGAGCTGGACGACTACTGGTGCTCTTCCTGCCACTCCTCTGCGGTCCTCCTGAAGCCTTGGCTCGATCTTCACAATACTGCACGTAATCATTCTCCACGGAGATCGCCGACGACACAAGCTCTCCGAAACTCCTAAGCCGTAGAGCAACCAACTGCCGCCGAATAGGAGCCTTGAGTCCCTCCTGAAACTTGATGCATTTCTCACGCTCCGATGCCACAGCTGATGGAGCAAACCTAGCCAACTCGTTAAACCTTGCCTCATACTCCCGAACTGACATATCACCCTGCTGCAATCTATAAAACTCAGCTGCTTTCTGGTCTCTATATCCCTGCGGAAAATACCGATCATAGAACAGCTCCTCGAACTTGTCCCAACTGATATTGCCACCGCGCTCCAGACGCTTAGTTTGTTTCCACCAGGTGTTAGCGCCACCCTCGAGCTTATACGCCGCAAACTCCACACGATACTCCTCAGGCACACCAAGGGTATCAAGATGCTTCAAAATCGAATCCAACCAATACTCTGCTAACTGCGGATCCCCATTGCCATCAAAAGTCGGAATAGACGCCCGCCGAAATTCCTTAAAGAAGGCATGCCGACTACCAACACTGGAGTCTTCCGGTCTAGTCCTGGCTGCCATCTGCCGGAAAGCTGCCATCATAGACCTCATCAGGCCCTCATTATTTCCGAACTCCGCGTCAGCTGTCGAATGACGTCTAGGTGCCATTCTCTCACTTCTGAAAACAAAATTTGGACTGTCAGAGGTATTTCATTGTCAAACCTATGTGTGCACAATTCCCAAGGTTCATAACCTTGAGCTCTGATACCATTCTGTCACGCCCCGGAGTACGGGAGGTGACGTGGCGGAATATTTAGATTAATTAAAAGAGAATTTAATTAAAAACCGAGAGTTTGAGAACCCAATTAAATAGAAATTAAGAAGAATTTCCACCACATTTTATAAAGAATTTAAAATCATTAAACAAATAACAATAATTGAATAAAAACCGCGAATATGGGTTCCACAACCCACAACTTGTGCACACACATGGATCTGACAATATCACAAATACAATTACAGTCCAAGTACAAATAAAGTTGAGCCTTACATGCCTTGATTAATAATACTGAATATAAATAAATTCTCCTAGTGCTCCTGAGTCCGGTCTGAAGAATCTCCTCCAAACCTATATGGAAAACCACCTAGAAGGGGGGGGAAAATTTAAAACAATAAAACGTGAGCGAAAGGCTCAGTAGGACTAGGTTTTATAAAATAATTTGATGCAAAGAAACAAAACATTATCAGGAGTATACAGAAATAAAACGTTAGATAAATAAATAAATAAATTGAGTAGAACCGTTCTGACACAGAACAATCTACTCGTCAAATCAAAACACCAATTTACTTTTACCTAGGCAAACCATGATATCACCACCGTAGTGGCCCAGCTGGGTTTTGGGACCTGCCCCCAAGGTCGTTCGTCACACGACCCGATCTCTGATATGGCATCATGCCTTAGTGTTTGTTATCATTATCATTCAAACCCAATTACCGAGTATTGTCAATTACATTCATTATGAAATTCATTTCATAATCACGGTGTATTAAAATACTACCGATAAAACTATTTCCAAACAACCGTTGAGAACATTTTGATAGAAATCATTTTCAAAGCCAAATCATTTCAAAACCAGGCTACCAAAGGAATAGGATAGAAGTCCTACCTCAGTACTCGTGCCGGTACCCCACACCGTAATCCCGGTCCGCTATACGTTAGCTCCACGGAACCACGAACAATCCTAGATACAAACTAAGCCGATCAATATCTAGTTCGAGACATTCTATGTTACTAAATCATTTCATGATGTCCTAGTGTGCCATTTGTATCATTAAAATCATCCTATAAGGTTGGGATTTAAATTAGGGTTCAAAACAATGAAATCGGGTAAAAATCACAAAATTTTCCATGCCTCGGTCGGCCTGCCGGACGCCCTGCTTCGGCCTGCCGAACTGCACAGTTCGGCCTGCCGGAAACAAGGTTCGGCCTACCGAACATTGCCCCAGATTCGGCCTGCCGATCGGAAGAACACCGGCCTGCCGATCATCACTCCGGCCTGCCGAACATGAACTTCGGCCTGCCGAACTGGGAAGATCCAGAAATCCCAGCCACGGGTTTCTCGATCCCCAAAATCCAAATCTGAATTCCAACCTGTTTTTCTCAAATCCCAGGCATGAAAAATAACTATAGTTGATAGAAAAACATTCTAGAACATGTTTGGGATCATTTAAACAACATTTGAACTCAAAATCTTCAAAAATCCGAAAATGAGAAAAAGAGGAGAAAAATGGAAATCTTGAATCAAATCCGTTTTTCTTCAATCTAGGCTTAGATTCTAGTTGTTCTAAGCTCATTTAACACAAATCCACGGTTTTCTAAGCTAAAACAAACTTAGATTTCAAAAACACACAAATTCGAAAATTTTGTAAAAAGTTTAGAAATTTCGAATCTAACCTCGAATCGAAGCTTCAATCCGCGTTCTCGGTCGCCGAATCACGTCCCCGAGCTTCCTCCTTGCTGTTCCGAAGCTTGGATTCGAATGGAAACCAAAATTTTTGAAGAAATTAGAGAGAGAGAGAGAGGCTGCCGAGAGGGAGAGTGAAGAGAGAGAGAGAGAGTTCGTGAGAGTGAGGAGAGAGAGAGAGGAAAGGAAAATAAATAGAGAAAATCGGTGGGCGGTTTTACTGTGCGAAAACCATGTGCCGCCCACGGTTTTGTAAAACAGAGTATTTTTAACATTTTACAAATTGTTGTGTTTTAAAACTCAAAACATCATTTTAAAACAAATGAGAAATCATTTGAATACATCAGTTTAACAAAACAACCAAAATTCAAAATCCAACCAAATAATCTAATTAAAGTTAAAACTTTAATTATGGCACACTAATTCATCATTTACATTACATTAATGTTAAATAAATTTCGGGACGTTACACCTAGCTTGCAGCACGGTATTATTTGATTTCATTTAGAGCTCAATGTAACGGTAAATTAGAGTGTAAATGATAAATTTTAACATTTGCAATCGAAAATTATTTTCGAATCCAGTGTTGTTCTTTGTGTAAAATTTAGCATATATTATACTTGATGGTAAATTCGACACATATATAATATATGTCAAATTTTGATAATTAATTTTTATTGGTTAATATGTATATCATTTATCATTTAGCCATTGCAATATCCATGTTTTCAAATTATTTTAAAATTAAGAGTTTACTTTTATAATTTCTAAAACTTATTGATTATAAAAAAATAAATAAATGTAGCATGGAAAACAACATTATGTATTTAAGCCTAAATGAAAATAACATGACAAATATGTTGGCTTTATTTTTATTTTTTGTGCCTTGACATTTGAATTTGCATGGAGATTTTTGATGTCGAAATTTATCAATCATTGAAGGAAACAAATCTCTAGATTAAGATTTAATTTAAAAAGATCAAACAACTACAAATATACAAAATATAATAATTAAAAAGACAAATATTTAGAGTAGTTCGACTCGATGTAGCCTATGTATGGTATAATTGTTGAGCTTTTCATATTACACACTCGAACTTTCTCTTATATGCTCTCTCAACATAGAACGTAAGCAAGAAAAATATTAAAGTCTTATAGAAGAGAGAGAATCTGATTCATTGCTCAGTCATATGCGTTATAGGGCTTCCAAACTTTGATAGTCATTAAACATAGTTTGCCCCATGTCCACCATCTTTGAATCCATAAATCGTGTTTTTCTCCTCATCTTGAGATTGTGGGTCTTGTACTACGTAACTCAGGAACATGCACAATGGCAGTTGTGTGAGTGGTTACTCTGGGTAACTCATACGTCATGTTATGGTGATTGAGACCGATGCTGTTGCTACAAATGTTTAGAAAATCAGTTGAGTGCTAGAACTTCAGTCACGCAATTGTGGCCTGCATAGGGAAGGAAAATGCCAAGCATGTTGACAAGGGCATGACCTTACTTGTACATTGAGTAGGCACATGCACGGCCTTACTTGCATGTTGTCTCATGTTGAGGAGGTCTATGGCCGTGCTCTTATATTAAAGACAGGCATGGCTTTCCTAGCATGTGAGGAGGGACTTGGCCTTACTCTTGCGTTGAGAAAGAACATAATCTTAATGCCATGATGAGGAGAGACACGACTAACATGCAAGGCCTTACTCTCATGTTAAGTAGAGACATGACCTTATTAGTATATTGAGGAGTAACATGGCTTGTTCAACCTTGAGCCTATTCTTCTCCTAAAACTTCTTAGCTAAAATTTCCAACTCCATAATGTACTTACCTTTAAAGATATGTTTGCACTTGAAGATGTTTGAACTATTTATAGTCACTAAAGTCTTTTAAATGTTTTAAAAAAGGTGATAAACTTGAGCTATTAGCTTCTACTTTGATGATGTAGATGATTGACCTTAACCTGTAAAAATTAAAGTTTAATATGTATGATCTTTAAACTAACAATCTAATTTCATAGTCATAATAAAAAGAACACAATGAATCTATAAGATGCAACATGATGTGTGAAAAAACTTTTTTTCATTTCTATTTATTTATTTTGGAGGAAATAATGAAAGTGGAAGAACTAAAGTTAACTACATCTAGACTTATAGAAATTAAATTTGAACACTAAAAAAAATAATAATTATAAAAAAAACTTGGGTAAAAATTTGAATTCTACGTCTCAAATAGAGTTAGGCATGGATCTACCTACAACTATTTTTTTAATTCTTTATATTTATATTTTGTGTATTATTGGGAATGATTGCTATTGTCGTTTTCTCAATATCATTTACATTAAAATCGGTTATACTGACTGCTAAATAGCATCATGATAGCATAACATATAAAACCAACACAATGAATAGCATTGAAGATATATATAATTTCTCTCTCTCTCTTTGTAAAGGAAAAAAAAAAAATCAACCACTTCAATGAAGAAAATTGACGAGACATGCCTTTTTTTTTTTGGTTTGTTTTTCTATCTCTCAAAAGTTGAAGACAAAATGGAAAATGTTGTGAATATACGACAACTTAGTTGGTCACCTTATCTGCAAGTTCAGAAATGTTGTCCAAAAACAATCACCGCCTCCAATGCCAACGGTTCATTAATTGTTAATCTAACGCAAATCTGACTCAAAAGTGTCTAGTTCCTGCAACCTTTTTACGTCACCGAATATTTTACCATGCATTCTTGCCGTTCAATCTGTTCAGAAGGAATCCCTTATGTTTCCTTTTTTCCTATAAAACCCAGAACTATTTTGGAACCATTTTAGGCGCTTTAGAACTTTAATTATAACTTATATTTTTAAAATTATAATATATAAAAATTTTATATTATAGTAATTTTTTATACTGTAGCCGTTAAAAATTTTACACTATTTATAGTTATAATTGATAGGTTAAAACTGAAGTTTTAAACACCATTTATCAGATTTTTTGAGTATTTTTTCAATAAGGCGTGTAAAAATATTTTATCAATAAATATTATTTTAAGTTATAAGTGATGTATTGTAATTAATAAGGTCTTTGACAGTATTGGCAATTGATTCAAACACTATAGGAAATTAATGCTTTACAATATGGCTCATTTTTATCCCTATAGATTACAACCTCATTACTTATAAAATTATAAGCCTCAGTTTAATATATAATATACCTTTATAACCAAATTTGACTATTTTATTGTTTTATACTATAACTTATAAACAGCTTTATATTATTTTTGAATTCAAACCAATTGGTTCAAAAACGTACCATAAGCATATAAGTATAAATTTATTTAATGTTCAGAAACATATATTATGAATACAAATATATATATATATATATATATATTTAAATGGAAGTACCAATACGTTTTGGGTTTTCTAAAAGCCAATGCATAGACCAAGGACTATTCTTAATCATTGGTTGGCTTAATTAAAACCACATGAAATGCCCATCAAACGACTTTTTCTCTTATGGAAGCACCCAAACTTTTTTTACTTTTGTTTTTATTTCTTAATAACAGTAGCCTTCTAGTCGAATAATATAATATTTAAAGATCATCTTTTCACATTTCTTCTTATACATTTTCCTAACAATATTCAATATCCAAATGTATGATGTTATTGACCATTCAAATCTAATCTTATCAACTATGGACTCGTTGGGAATTAAACTATACATATATAATTAAGCTCGTCATTATTTAATAATTAACACAATTAATTAACAACAACAATTAAGACTAATGTTTTTATTTGACAATAATATTTTATTAATTTGTGACTAGTCATATGGGGCATATTTAGAATTCTTCAACTTCCCGGGATAAGCCTTTTCTCCTTCTATTGTTGGACTGCGATTTACAAAATTGGAAAAAAAAAAAAATTCCATGACAAGAAGGAAAAAACAATCTAATTTAGAAATAATTTGTAAATACAATATTTCTAATCAAAGGCACTATTTTCATTCAGAGTATATTAACATGAAGAACAAAATTAGGGGAAAAAAAAAAGGAAGAAGCAACGGTTGTGTGTACAATTCGCAAAATTCGTGCATGTTAGATGATAAATTAAGTCAAACATACACCGTTAGATCTACTGACTATTTTCTACGCCGGCAGGAAGGGGCGGACGAACGGCGGGGGGGACTCGTAGGAGAAGGGAGCCGCCGGGTGCTGCCACTTCTTGAAGACGACGACCGGCGGCTTGTCGGAGTCCGCAGCATCGCGAGATTTAGCTTCGGCCTTCCGATCGTGCGGCCTCGTGATCGGCGGAGGGGAGGAGGGAGAAGTGAGCGGAGAGAGAAGAGGGATGGCGACGTTCCAGTCGGAGACGGGGCTGATCTGGAGCGACGCCGGCGCGCGGCGCTGGAGGCGGCTGGGCTGGCGCCGCGCGGCAGAGGCGACGGAGATCGGTCTGGAGATCTCTGCCATGGATTGGATTGGAGAAGAGGTAGAGTTTGCTGTGAAGTGTTTGAATTGAGAGTGAGAGGAGAGAGAGATAGTTTGCTGGTTGTGTGAGAAAGTGTGGTTTTTTGTTATTTTGGTATGGGGGAGAATGGGGAAGAGTGAGGATGTTATATGTATGAGAGAGGAGAGAGAGAAAGAGAGGAGAGAGAGAGAGAGAGACAAGCGCATGTGGCGCACACGGTTCATCAGTCAGAAAAGGGGGGAATGGGGTTCAGCTGTCACGTCTTCTAAGATCCCACGCGGCTTCGGCTTGGCTGCCTTCTAGCTGCGCAAATCTTTCTCTTTTTTTTTTCTTTTTTTTTTCTTTTTTTAGGGAATTATTTTTTTTTTTTTTGGTGTTGAAATTCTTTGAATTAATTAAATGACCATTAAAGTCATCTCATCTTCAAATTTTGGCAGTTAAGCTCTTGAATGAACGCTATACAGGTAGTAAAAAAGTTTGAGTTTATATCGTAACACTTTAAATCTTGTGAGAAAAAATATCGTAGCAATTAGCTAAAATAAGTTTCCCGAACGGTTTTTTAATCTATGTCTTATTTAATATAATGGGATTAAAGAAAAAACATGTTCAACTAAATTAGTATTTTGATAATTATTTGATATTGTTTTAGTTAAAAATTTAGAACAAAAAGGTAATTTAACTATTTTGCATGGTATAACAAGTTTTTTTATCCACAAATCTCTCCACTTTTGGGGTTGAAACATATTGGAACCCATGAGTTCTTTTATCTCTAAAATTTTCTATTTCTTCGGTTTTTCTCCTACCAAACAATCTATAATATTTCTATTTTCCTTTTAAAAACCCCTACACTCTTTTCTTTCTTCTCACTCTTCACCTCTACCAAACATTATACTAGAATGTGCTTGGTGAAAGGAAGGGACGAGAGGGCAAATAATTATCATCAATTCCTTAAACTCTTCATCCCTCTTATAAAAAAAATGAATAATTATTAAAATCCTCTTCATCTTTTACATTCACTCTTTCCTTCTAACTTTTTTCTAACCTCTCCATCCTATTGTTCAAGGTCGGTAAAAAAATTCGGATCAAGAGTAGTATAGCTGTATTTAAGTTTGGTAAGGGGCATTATTATAATATTGACAAAATTAAAAAGTGACATTGTAATTATTTTTATTTTCTTTTTCAAACCTAATAAGCCAGCTTATAAATCTCATCAATCGACAATCATATTCTTAAATTTACGATTTCGCGGCTCATCTAATAAATCAAAATGATGTCTACCTTTAGACTAACACTCATATTACCACATATTATCGTTGTTCTTAGAAGGAAAAATAGAAAGAGCCCTGCTAAACTCAATTACTTCCAAACAAATTAAAGTAAATAAGTGTTTCTCATGTAATTAGACGAGATCTACATCTTAATTATTCAGGACTCGAAATTAACTACCAAGCACTAATTAGCTTTCAAGGTCAATCATAATTCTTCTTGTGTTTCTAATCCTCATTCATATGTTCTAATTGCTACATTTACAAACATTAAGAAATTATTACACATTTTTCTTTTTAAGTTGCGAGGTTGAGGAGAACTTTATCAGCTTTTAATCCACTTGAATATTAGTGTAAAAACAAGAAATGGACCCTAACTTGTCTCTTCCCTTCCACCCCTACTTTCAAGCTTCAACCCTTGACCAACAATAAAAATTTGTAGATTCTTATTCATCACATTTTTGCGCACGTGGCATATAAAATCCTTATTCTTCAAACTTCTTAAAGTTGTTTAATTATAACCCTTTATTTGGGTTGGTTTTAGACTTTAAAAGAGGAGGTCTTTTTGGGACAATCAGGTTCAAGTTTTTTCCAAGCCGAACCAAAATAAAAATAAAAGGAAAGCCCAAAAAAATGCCAGCTGAAAACAGCCAAGAATTAACTACCTTTCAAACTGAAAAGTAACAAGAGAGACAGAAAGCATCTTATTCCTAATTTCCTAGTCAAAGGCTGAGTTTAGTGGGACCCAATTGCAACCGTGGGGACTTCTTCCCAGTTGGTTTGTTTTCTTTTCTTTTTTTTTTTTGTTTTAAATGATCCCCTCCCTTTCAAGATTGAGCTTTCACCGCCGGTTTTTGACCCTTCTATTTAGACGTCATGAACGTCGACGTTTTAACCCACGATCTCCACGTGGCTCCATCTCAGCCGTCATTTGTGCGACAGAAATCTAACGGTGGAAACGTTGCTTACGTGGTCAATTGTAGGCCTTGGAGAACCAAGTGCGGTGGACACGTGTCCCGCCAGTATTGTCCTTATCCGCATAATCGTTTTTGTAGAATTTCATGGACCATCCCCAACCAATCAGCGATTCCGCTAAAGCTAGTCAAACTCAAAACCGGGGGTCACCAGTCAAGGATATAACCGTCTTTTCCAGAATATTCCGATTCCCGATTACTTTTTCCCCCTTTTAATTAGAATTTATAACCGTGTACGAAAAAAATAACAACGAGAAAAATGTCATCATTGGATTTAACGAAAAATAATTTTTTCATACACCATTGTATGAAACCTCTGGAGTGTAGAGATGAAAATCCTTGAAACACAGAAGTTTATAAGAGGACCCTAAAAAAAATAAAGACGGCCTTTGGAGTTACGTTTAGCAACATAATTAGACTAAATTTATTACAATATGTAAAAATTTTATACTACAACATATAAAAGCTTTATATTGTAACACTTGAAACTATATAGTTAAAACAACATTGTCAAACAAAGACTGAATTGTTAGCTTGAATTGTCAATTCAAACTAAAAATACTATATCAATTTAAATTTTGTGAAATAAAACACTGTTATAAATTTAATTTAAATTGTAATTTTTTTTATTTGAACCGATGAACCAAACATCACAGTAAAGTAAGCCAGAGGAGCATTTCGTTCCTAGACGCCGGTTCTGTGTGTAATTGGACATCTAGCACCAAATTTCATCTAAATAGTCAATGTTGAGTTCAAGGGTGGGTTTCATGCCACTTCCAAAGGATGAGGGATGTAGGATAGGAGCTGAGAGTGGGATTGGGTTGTCCTTACTCACGAGGATTTTTTGGGTGCTTTAGAGTGTGTTTGGTAAGAAAAAGAGACGGAGAGAGGGGGAGGGGTGGAAGGGGAGAGATGGAGGGATAGACTCCATCCTTTGTTTGGTTGAGGAAAAGAGAGGAAAAAGAGGAGAGGTAGAAGGATGGCTTTTTTTAGACCTATCAAATCTACTCTTTTTAATAATGGAAGAGTCCATCAAATCTCTCTTAATTATATATAAAAAGACTATTTTATCCTTAAAAATCGTTAAATAAATAATACAAATACAAATTGATGTGTTTCTTTTTCCTATAATTTGAGGAAAATTTTTGTAAAACTGTGAATTGAATTGATTATCTATTTGTAAAATTAATGTTTATGTGAAATTAGCAGATTTAATGTGATTAGCAGGTTTAAATTTATGTGCAATTATTGTGGGTTCTCATATGTTTAATGTGTGATTCTGGGTTCCACTCGATTTTTTTTTTTTTAAGTTCTTTGCCTAATCAGCCGAGAATATTGCCTTTTGAAGAAGTTGGTCATGTTGATCAAGAGATAACAGAGAGTCTAATATAAACCACTGGTGGAGAATTTTATTGCACTCTATCGTAGGCCTCCCAAAAAAAAAATAAAACTTTTAGTTTATTAGCAAATAAATAAATTACTGTTGCTGGTCAAAGTGTAGATATACTCGTGATCATGAGCTTTGGGTCGACATTAAAAACGACTAAATTTACAAAATTGGGCTGTTCTTCATAAAAGCCCCAGCTACATGCCAAAATCAACCCAGCCATACATAAATATGTACCATAAAATTCATCCTCACCAACCGAAGAATAAAAAAAGATTTCAAGAGTTTTTTTTTTTGCTTGATTTTGAAATTAGCATAGAATTGAATTTATCTGAAGAGCATTTTGAGCTCCTCAATCCTAGCAGACCGAACCTCCTCATCAGTAAGAGCCCCAGCAATCATCCTCTGCTTCCTGGCTTGAACTTGTTGCATGCGTTCCTCCACTGTGTCCTGCGTTAATTCAACAGTTTGTTAACTAATTAATTAACAAATGCAGAGTTATAATGTGTTTTGAAAAAATGCTTTGAACTAAAAATATTAATTTAAAAATATCAATTTGAAAATGATAATATATGAAAACTTTATATTATAACAACTTTTAATATTTACTATAACAACTGACAGCTTTACACTGATTGTTAGATCAAGATGTCAAACAAACACTTAAAAGTACTGACAAAGGTAAAACAATGAAGTGTTGCTGATAACAAAAATTTATAGGGTGTTTGGCAACATTGTTTGGTTAGAACCATAATTGTAGTTATTAAATAATATAAAACTCTTATATGTTATAAAAAAAAGAAAAAAAAATTTACAATGTAAAATTTTCAAATACTTAATATTTTAAACAATAACTATAATTCTAACTAAATTTTCAAACACCCTTTTACTTTTTGGATATGCTAGACTAGATGGTGAAAGCTTATGGAACTTTTAGATGAGTACTAAATGGTAATTTTGGTTGTCTGGGCAAAACGTTAGTCATCTCATCAAACGAGCTACAACATATTACTTTATGATAAGGCAATAAATAATAAGGCGGCAGTTCTAACCAAAAAACCTGTGGTATGTAAAAAAAAACCCCACGTGGTTTTTGTGATGTTTATCAAATTGGCTTAAACCTAGACTAGCTATTATGAGGCCTCTAGTCCAATTATTCATGCTTGTTTTTTATATTGGACAATACTCAAACAATATAATTTGTTTGTTGGGTTGGGACTTTGGATATTATAGTCACAGACCGTTAATTAGAATGTGTTATGTATAATATTAGATCATATTTTTGTATCTTAATAATTAAACTTAAAAAAAAAAAATATTGTTGGATCTGCACTATATTGTTGTTGGGTCCACGACCCGGTCAATATGTCACGGATCCCAAGGAACCCAACTTAGAGTATGAGAGATTCCGGGTCAAATTTGACCCGCTTTACCCACTCGTCGTGGACAAACTTGAATTGAATCAATCAATTATACTATTATAGTCAACATGTCTCACCTTGACAATGAATCTACGAACTGATACTGTTCGTTTTTGCCCAATTCGGTGAATTCGCATGATTGCCTGCTCTTCAACGGCTGGATTCCACCATGGATCCTACGTAGAGAGCATAACACGTTTGATAAATGAAATGGTCCATCTTTTAGTGCGTTAAAAAGAGGCAAAAAAATAAGCAAAAATGGAAAGGAATATGTACCATCAAAAAGACGTTAGATGCTGCAGTTAGATTCAACCCGACACCACCAGCTCTCAACGACATTAACAGTACCTGAAATACTTTAAAATGTCGAGTTTTTTTTTTTTTTGGCTGGCACTAAAGAATAATAAGCCATTTAGAAAAAACGGTTGAAACCAATAATTTTAGTTTAAAAATGATAACATGAGCATTATACTATAACCTTTTATTGTAACATATAAAAGTTTTACACGATTCACCGTTATATTTGATAGTTAGAAACGTTTTTCCAAATGACCTTTTAAGTGGATAAAGTATTACTAGTTTGGCACTGCTTTACCATTTTCTCTTTGGTCTCATTGAACTCATACAAGACCCTCTCTCTTTGCTTCTGTGTCAGCCCTCCATCGTAGCGCAAATATCCAATTCCCTCCGTCTTCAAAGGGATCTCTAGAAGGTCCATAAACGTGGTCCACTGGCTGAAAACAATGCTCTTTTCACCAGAACCAGAATGGCGGATTCGTTCCAAGCAGTTCAAGAGGCTTGAAATCTTTGACGATTCCTTCCAGTTCTTCTCAACATCAACATGGAATCGGCTCTCTGATGGGCATGTTATGAGGTCAGTTTTCCAAATCATTTGACGACATAGTGGGCACAGTCCACCTTTTGGAGATCGCCAGCTTGAGAGAAGACACTCCCTGCACATTCTGTGCGCGCAGGGTGTTAGTACAGGATCATCTGCAGACTCCATGCATATGGGACACTCCGAGCTTTCACCACGTCGAATGCCATCGACGACCTCTTCAATGTATGCTTTAGTGGGGGCATTTGGCGTGGAAGCAGACTCAGGGTTGGCTTCAAAAAATCTTCTGGCAAGCTTGTTCAAGTCGGCATACTTCTGTGAATCAGCTCGACTGCACGTTAAGAAACCACAGAAATCAGAAGCAAGAAAATGAATTAATCATGTTACTTTTAACAATTTTGCTCTTGAATTAACCTCATAACAAGGAAAGGGTGGTTGCAGCACTGCCTCAGCCGTAAAAGCAGCTCAAGGATATTAGCATAGTTATGTAGAACTTTGCCTTCAGCCACAAATTGGTCAAACTGGACCTGTTCATACAAAAGTGTTTGATTGTATAATGAATTGAGAAACTACCGGCTGTAAAGAAAAACAAAAGAAATGAAAATAATGCATAAATGAAACTAAATTTTGAAGCAAAAGATTACCTTAGATCTTCTAAACAGGGCATCGTAGAAATCTTGCTCGGCCTCTGTCATTTCACACTCGATGATTCGAATGTCAGTAGGAGGGAGAACAAGTATGGGCCTGATTTTCCATTTACCAGATATTAAAATGCCATCAATGTATTATGGTAAAATGGAATGTACAGGGACTGAGAAGATAAGATAATCACCTTCCTTCTTTATCCTTTGATTCCTTTGTTCTTCTCAACATAAGTGGCCTTAAAATAGCCTTTATTAGCCGTAACCCTCTCGGGTCACCGTTCTCATAAGGCTTCTGAATTAACTTGTTCCACCTGCAAATTCGAAGAGTTGTATTATGAATGACTGAATAAAAGAATAAATTAGTTATCAAACTCACACTTGAGACCTAATCCGCTAAAAAAAAAAAAGGAAACACTTAAGGCCAAGATTAATTAGCATACAAGTATACATGCATATAAACAGAGTTGATATTTAACATGTTTTGTCATACCATGCCCAGTTGCACCATGGCTCAACATGCAAGAAGCATAGGAGACTGTAGAGATCCTCCAAATGATTCTGCAGCAATTGAACAACTTAATAAATTACGAGAAAATATAGGGCAAAGTGGTTCTCAACTTTAAGACTAACCAACTAACTAAACTCCATTTGGTTTATAGGTTCAAATAGAAAGATTGAACAAAAATTCATATTTTGTTGAGAAATCATTGGAGTAAAAAGGTTTGAATTGTAGTTGAACTTATAAAACAAACAAAATAGTATATGTCTTTGTGTGTGTGTGTGTGCTCGCGCGTGTGTGTATATACATATATATAATATGAATGTCAAAAGGATAATGTGAATGTGAGGCAATAGGCATACCTGAATTGGTGTTCCTGTCAGGCACCATCTGCAATGAGAGGATAGAGTAAAAGAAGCCCGGGCACCTTGAGTCTTCCAGCATTTAATTGTATGAGCTTCATCTAGCACCACCCTATGCCAGTCCACCCTGTGGAAAATGCTATCCTCTCCCTCCTGTATCAGAATTAAAAAAGTTTCATTCCATAGAAAATAAATTAAAAAGGAAAGAATTGTAAACCAAAATATAATAAATACATCCTTACGCTCTTATAAGCATTGGACAAGACACCATATGTTGTCAAGACAACATCATGTTCTGCGATCTCCTTGGGATTATGTGCTCTTCCCCCGCCATAATGAACAAAAATGGAAATGCTTCCTTGCTCTGAATGTGTTTCAAGCTCATCCTGATAATTTTTCAAGAGTCCAATAAGTAATTTAGCAAGTTGAACGTAACTAATAATATCCTCAGTTTTAGTATTTCAGAGCATTAGCAAACAAGAGAGATGCACCTTCCACTGGCTTAACAAAGCCATGGGACAAATAATGAGAGTGCCGCCCTTTGGCTTGGACGACGTGCCCATTTGAGATTCCTTCCTCATGATTTCGGTACTTTCAGTAGCATTTTTAACAGGTCCTTGGTTATCAGGACTACCTCGGCGTGGACTTGTAAGAATCAAAGCAATTGTCATCACAGTTTTCCCAAGCCCCATTGCATCCGCTAGGATCTGAAGGCACAAAAATGAAATTTGAATACAACCTAATAACCACAACCAATGGCACAAAACGAGACGCTGTATGTTGTTACAAAATATTGATGCAAAAACCGTACAACATCAAAATAAAGTAATGAATAGTACTCACTCCTCCTCTTGCCATCTGAGCTGCAGTTGGAAACCTGGTTGTTGCTTCCCCTGAAAAGGGGTTCACGTAGATTGAGAAAGCTCTCCTGCCAAAACATGTTCATCATTTATCCACTACATTGCTTTCACAAAAAAGAGCTATAATTTATGTAGCAAATGAAACTTGTTTTCTTCATCCCTCACTTTTCCTCTGTAACTTTAATAGAGAACTACGTACTCGTCACTTATACGATAGGCTGCCCAGCAAGGATGGAGAGTCTTTGTTGCTTTTTCAACATCAATTCCCTTCTCTAGTTCAGACATCCAATGAAGAGCTTGTTTTTGGTATGTCCTTAGATTACACGTAAGAGTACTTGGTGGTTCCATCACCTACGGCATTAAGATCAATTAAACACATGACAAGCTTCAAACATAACACCAACAATCTCATTCAACTGTGCCCGTGTTAAACATCACAAACCTGCAAATGATATGCATCAACTGCACCAACAAGCTTATTCAAAGATGATTGTGAAACAGCTTGCTCCTCTTTACCTTGCTCGGGATGCTGCTGGCAACCTTTCCTTCGCTTCACAATAGGCAGCATCGACTCAGCTTCATTTGGTTCAGACTGTTTTAATGAAGAAAATAATAATAATGCTTTGTGAGCAATGCTTATTGATGTCCAGTTTCTTGCATATTTACAACAATCAACGGAAAACTAGTACATACTTCTAGATTTAAGAGACGCTTCCGTGAATCAAGTTCTTCTGGGGTGAACTCAGCCTGTTCAGAACCAAACCAAATAAAAGCAAAATCTCAGTGAAAGTTAAACAAATACTAAGAGGATTCAATCGCTGTGGCTTTTGTAAAATCTTAAACAACTAAAGTTAGACAGCACCTTCTGATGAGGTTCAATCTTCAGCAATTTGAAAAGAGTAAGTAGAGGATAAATCGTGGAGTCAATGTGCACAGCTTCTAGCTTCCAACCCCATGAAGAATTGTCATCATCGGTAAATATTGAACGATGAATGTAAAAACTGCAAAATACAAGTAACCTATCAATTAGAGAGAACAAGAAAAATCCATGTTAAATGAGAAAACTAAAGGATGATAGCAAAGTGCTGTTTTACCTTACATACAACATGATGTCTTGCATTGTAGAAAGACATGGTGGTGCAGCTATACAACGCCCATAAAATTTCACCTTACCAGAACTTACAAGAGGAACAACACATTTTCCCCACTCCATTGGAAGCCGACCAATCTAATATTTAGACACAACAGAACACACATTACTTTCAAGCCTTTGAATAAACAAGCAACTCACAAACAATCAGCTAAACTATTCAACGCATGTGATAGAACCATGGAACTGTCTACAAACAAAAAACAAACTTTTATACCTCTCCATGACGTTTGGTTGAGAACCTAACAATCCAGTGTGAATTGGACCTCCAATCGGTGGAAGGTGAGAAATGGACAATCTCATTGTCTGCCAATTTCCTTCCTTTAGTGGTTGAAAGTGCAGTGACCATTGTTCTGCCCACCAAGAACCAGTCAGGCTCTTCGGGGAAGTCCCCATCCTCCACCAGAATATGACAAGGCTTTTGATCCTCAGTCCTTCGATTCTTCGCAGCAGATGAACTTTGTGAACTCTGTACTCGTTTGGCAGGGATTCTATTGAACTTCTTCATGAAACTCTCGCGTGTGATTTCTTTGACTGGTTCTTCCTTCACGACAAGCGCCTTCTGCCCAACACCCAAATCAGGTTCTTGGTTTACCGTGACATTAGGTTCTTGGTTTACCGTGACATTTGGCTTTGCACAGTTAATTGGATCAACATCGATGGGTTCATCCTTCACAGGGACAATGGCCTTTGCCCAGCTAATCGGAACAGCTTCGATTGGTGCCTCTTGTTTCACTTGGGCATTGAGAATTTCACATGAAACCTTGCTTCCCAAACCCACAGCTGGTCCATCTTTTTGCTTACACAGATTGGCTTCCGTTGAGCCCTTCGGAGCCTCTTTTCCAAGCTCACCAAGACCTTTATCTACAATCTTAGCACGCCTGTTCAATCCCTTTGCTTCAAAACCAACATCAGGCTCCTCTTTGACTTGAACCCAATCCTTCAACCCGCACTGAGACTCTTTGATTTCAGATTGTTTAATCTCCTGCTGTTCCGTCGCCTGAGATCGGAGATACTCCTCTGTCGTCGTGACTTTCGTGTTTGTAACTTTCAGAAACTCCTCAAATGACATTCTTGAAGTTGAAGTTACCTTATTCGCCATCACTCCTCCCGTTGGTTCCTCCTGTTTCTCTTTGGCATTGAGACCTTCAAATTGAGAAACATCAGGCTCCTCTTTGACTCGAATCATCGTATTTGACTCGCACCGAGACTCTTTGACTTCAGATTGTTTAATCTCCTGCTCTCCTTTTTCCTGAAAGCTAAGATATTCCTCCGTCGTCATGACTTTCGTGTCTGTAACCTTCAGAAACTCCTTGAACGACATTCTCAAAGCCACATTTCCCTTGTTCACCGCCACTCCTCCCATCGGTACATCCGCCTTCTCTCCAGCATTGAGGCCTTCTTCAACTTGAGGAGCGTTAGGCTCCTCCTTGACTTGAATCATCACATTCGGCTCGCACCGAGACTCATCAAAACCAGATGGTTTAATCTCCGGGTCTTCTATCGCCTGACATCCGAGATACTCCTCCGTAACCCTAAGAAACTGATCAAACGGCATTCCTGAAGCCACGTTTACCTTTTCCTTCTCCGATTCCTGAGAATCTTCCTCTCGTCCGATTTGCGTCGAAATCCGAGCCCCAGTGCTCGTCATCGTCCGCTTAACAGTCACCGGGCCCAGATATTTAACAAGAAACTTTGCGGCGGCTTCCGGATCATTGCGGAAGAGCAAGAGCGCATTGATGATATCTGATTCTGGAACTTCAGACCCGACGATGGACCGAAGCTTCTTGATCTTCTCATCCTCTTCCTCTAGAGTCCGATGACCGGTCTCCATTGTTGGAGCTCAGAAAATGGTAGAGAATTTTTTGGGGTTTCAGACGGGGAAAGAAGAAAAAAAAGAGGGAAATGAAAGAGGGAATATGAGAGTTGAGATGTTTTAATGGGATCGAATTTTGGCGCCAAAAGAAAATTTACCACTCCCCAAGTTCGCGGCTTTTTTATTTTTTATGATCGTTATTATTATTTTCGTGGGCAATTTTACTGTTACTGGCGGCAAATGAGTGGATTGGCGGGGTAAATTGGGGTAATTAAGGTTGTATTTTTTATTTTTTAAAAAATGTAAACTGTGGGTTTTCTGACAAGTGTCAGATGCAAGTCTTGCAACGACAGTCTCCAAAGAGAGCCCCGGGACTTTTTCATTCACTTTAGAAAAAATAAATATAAATTAATATATACGGTGTTTGAGAAAGTAGTTTAAGCCACAGGTTTAAAAAGTGTAGTATGTGATAAGTTTATACTATAATTTTTTTATCGTAGCATATGAGAGCTTTATATTGTTCACGGTTCAAATCATTAGTTTCAACTACTCTTTTAAACACTCTAAAACTTTAAAAAATCTCTTTTTAAGGGGGAAAACTATTGCTCAACTTCGTCGTAAAAAAGAGTATTTTTTAGAGGAAAAAAAAAACAATTACTGTCCACCAAAATAAGGGTCATAAACCTTTAATTTTTTTTCCTTCGTGCAAAAAGGGGAATTTTAAAAAATGACTTTAAGAAAAAGTCATTTTAAGCAAATGATCTTTTTTTTTTTTTTGCAGTTTTTTGACACAAAAAAATATGCTTTTGGACATGAAAACTGCTTCAGTTTTTTTTTCTTTTCACTATGTTAAGGTTCATCTCCTCGTTACAGTTATTTTCGTCTTTTTTAAAAAAAAAAACTGAGACATTTTACCTATCTAAAAAATCATGTTTTTTTATACCCAAAAAAAAAGGTTATTTCCTCAATTAGAAATTTTTTTTTGCCCTTTTTTCAAATTCTTCCGTGCAAAAAGGTTCTTTACAACACGAATAGAAAATTAAATACATTTTTTTATGTTCAATCTCATTTCTGCCCTTAAATTTAAAGGTCATTATTATTTTGTCTTAGAATTTAAAAGCTCCATTTTACCTGTTGAATTTTAAATTTTGTTCAACTTAATTCTCTCTATTAGAAATTCTGTTAAAAAAGACAAAAAAAAAAAAGAGAAATAGAATGGAACTGAGTCATAATTTCAGAGTAAGGGTAGAGTAAAAGTTTCTACACTTTGTAGGGATAAAGTAAGAATAAGTTGAGAAGCACGTGTTAAATTGACCTCTTTTTCATTTAAGAAAAATAGCTAAATAGTTTTTTTTAAAGAAAATTTTTTTGATATACATATTTATGATAAATAATATTTTTTACAATATATTAAACACGAAACATTTTTTAAAAGTAAAAGGCCCCGTTTCGTTTCGTTTCGTTTTTAGAATTTTTAAAAACGTTTTTGCATGTTTTGCGAGACAAAAATTTTAAGAATACTATCAATACGATTCCTAAAAGACTCATATTTTTCAAAACAAAAATATTTTTGTATATTTTAAAAACAATACCAAACGGCCCAAAATATGCTTCAGTTTTTAAAAATGCTTCGTTAATGAACTGTTTACTGAAAACATGCTATTTATCATAAATATTTTAAAATATGCTTATATCATAAATATGTTAAAAACACGAAGAGTTTTATGATTTGTGTTACAAATATGAACTAACCAAAGGCAAAAACAATTGCAGCATGAATATAAGAACGATTGAAAACTGTTAGCTAATTATTTACCGCCTACTTCTATTTTTGTCATATTTTGCTCGAAGAAAGCACTCTTGAATAAAAAGGTTTTTCAGAAATTTACATTTAAACATGTACATATTGTTTGTATTTATATTTTATTGAAAAGACATATAGTTTTTATTTACTTTCATACTTCTTAAAAAAAAATTATAGTAAAATTGAATGTTTTGAATTTTTCATTTGCGTTAATTACATTATTACACCTTACTCTTTAGTTTTAACTATTTCTTAATTTATCTTTTTGTTTTTAAAAACTACAAAAATATTTAAAAAAACAGATCCTATCTTTATAAATAGAAAAAAAAATTATACAAAAGCATTTAAAAAAACCAGATTCTATCTTTATAAAAAAAAATTATACAAAAACATTTAAAAAAACCAAATTCTATCTTTATAAATAGAAAAAAAAAATTAAACAAAATATAAAAACATACACACTCCTTAAATAATATATCAACTCTCAAAAAACACATCCTAACTATTTTATAAAATTAACCCTTTGAAAATTAGGAGAGGAGGGTCAGCCGAAGCGAGCCAACCCTATTAGGTTTCCACAAATTATGTCGGCCATATGTCTTGATAGCCATACAGCACCCACCACTTCGAGGGTGAGCGCGGCACATTTAGCCAACCGACCCTTTTAAAATTTCACTCTCTCACCACCACCTTAATTTATAGTCTTCTTTTCCATGCCCTTGCCTATACTTTCCGATGTGGGACTTTTCTAAAGCCTCAAATCCTAGCTAATTTGGCTTTATGCTATTTCTTCGCCAATGACTTCTTTAATGGCGAGTTTAGGCAGAAGTTGAGGACAGAAACTTTTAGAATAATGACCGTATCTATGCATATTAGTAATACAAAGGAAGAAAATTGTGTGTGAGACGAGTCCTCAATCATGAATTAATGTAACACATAGCCTGTGCTTGAAGGAAATAAGAGTCCTTGTACTTTCTGCCACTTCCTATGTGAATCCCGTTGCGAATCCAGTCCTCTCTGTGTATCCAAGCGTCCCGACCAAAGTCAAGAATACCGAGAATCTATAAGAAAAAACAAACGATGGATGATAATACGAGGAAAGTTTTATAATTTTGTTGATAAGTTGCAGCAAAATAATCATGCCAATAATAATATTGATGATCACGAGAAAGAAAAAAAAAATGTTAAATAACGTTGGTAGATGGAATTCGACTTACGGCTCCGCCTTTCCACGCTACAAAAGTTGGATTTGTTCTCGACTGCAAAACCTGTTGAGCGTTTATCATGGTCAAATAATATGTAGGGTTCTAAAAACGAAAAGGTGGAATTCAGCATAGTCGATCTGTTTCACATTATTTAACGTGCATTAGGTGAATTGGCCACTTAAAAAATTTATCATCTCTTCATTAAGCAGAAAGAAAAACAAGAAATGAATAATTGAGACAAAGAAGCCAACCTCAACAGTATCAATGGCCTCATTTGAAGGAATTGCATGCAAGACCCTGCAACGAGGGGAAAAATAATGAATAATGATAAAAACAGGACCAAAAGAAATTAGGACAAGAGGACAATGCAAGAGCTGTTTTTCATATGGCCATATAAGGGTTTCAAAAAGAGAGAATTTCAGTTAAAAGTAAAGAGTAAAATTTCAGGTAAAAGTAAAGAGTAAAACAAACCTCTCCTCCACAGCAGGAACAAGACCAACGGTCAAAGCCACGCCACCAATCTACACCAACAAATCGTAGGCACTTCCATTTGAGAGGTGTTAATTAAATGTTGAATCTTGCAATTCAACTTTATGCCAAAACTTACCAATTGTATGCTACAAAACAATTTCCTCTGGAGTTCAATCCGACCCGTCGAAAGAATGCTACTTGTGATGGCTTCTGCAAGGCCAACTTTCTCTTCTTTCTTTGGTTTGGTTGCAAAAACTGGATAGTTGTCCCACATTGGCAAGCCAACGTTAATGCCGGGGAATATGCCATCTGGCATTTCAGTTCTTCTGGGAAAATCCATTTGCCATGTGTCTTCCAGCATATCCTCATAGTCATTAAACCTGAAGAAGTAAACCAATTAAAAGTAATGCATAATAGCATACGGATACTTTTGCACTGTGACTTGACACACACTTTTACTGACCAAGAGCGGGGAGGTAAAGGATAAACATCTGGAACCAAAAGCATTGGGTAGAACAAACCCATTGGTGGAACCTATTTAACATGCAGTAATTAGTCTTCTGATTGAAAAGTATATTCCAGAAGATAAAGGCAATAAGACTACAAAAGTGGACCCACGTTGAGAGCAGTCAGTCTTGTCTTATGAGATCCCGCTGGCATGTTATCTTCATAAGAATGAACAACCGCAACAGCTTCAAGTTCTCCCTCCTGCCATAGGAAGCTCAATAATTTACTATGGCAGAACAGAGAAGCAAAGCTCAAGTGTCCAAGAGTCTCAACCAACATGTGGCAAGTCTTTAAGCATGCATACAATCTCAGTAAGGAAGATGAGATGCCCATAAATAATAGGTACGAGTTCGTTTATTTCTTTTTGCAACTACCCCTCCTCAATTTTTATAAGCAGACAATCATCACAACCACCTAGATCCATAATCACAGTAATGGAGGTTAAAAGGACCATGCTTAGCAGTTTGAATGTGAGATAGAAAGATAAACTCACTTTAATTTCACAGTATGATTCTTTCAGTCTGTTAAGCATCAAAAGGTCTATAGGCTTGGACAAAACATCCGTACGTATCTGTGGCCATGTCTGATGGTGCCTTTGAGTCCAAAGAAGGCATCTCGATATATCCTGTAACAGTGTTTTCATGAGGTTGAGACTTGATTGCATTAAAAGAGATGGAACTGTGAAATCATGAACGTAATGGAGAGTAAAAAGATCTAACGCCATGAGGTTGTTATTGTTATATAAAACAAACCTCTCCACCAAAAGGCATAGTCTTCTCGGTAGTAGGCAAAGCCACTCCATCCTGAAACCGCAAAAGCAAGCGATTAATTTTCCTCGTTTCTCTATTTTATATTTTTTCACCTTTCTACACATGAAGCTATAAAAAAGAAACTTCTATTGTTACTGAACAGAAATGTTCTTTTAAGAGTGTGGTGATGGTGGTAACAAAGGGAAATACAAGTTCTTTTACGCAGCCAAAAATATGTATCAACAAAAAGAAAGTTCTAAAATTCATAACAGTTAATGTAATCAAAAATTAATTGGTGATGGAACGTGGAAGCATTTAAAAAAAGTATTGGGAAACATTCACACTCATAGAGATCCAAGTGACATAGAAAAGTTGCAGATGGCCAGAGTTGATCCGGGGATAAAATCTGCAGCACTGTGATAATTGATAAACCTTATGATGGATGACCAACAATGGAATCAGAGTGACATAGGTTGCAGTTTCCGAAGTTATATTAGTCTAATGACCATGTGCATGGTTATTCTCCCTCTTTCAAAAGGAAAGGGAAAAGGCCCAGGTATAGTACGAAGCATATCTAATACTCACCACAAAAAGTTTAGAAATCATTATACTGGCGCAATGAAGCAATAAAGAAAGAATTAATACCTCGACACAAATAACTGACGCGACCTGAGCGCCTATGTTTACAACACATGCAGTAGATAACCCATTCCCGAAAACTGCAGCTAGACCTTCCTGCATCATCAATTCAGAGTAAGATGATAGATGGTAGAGAACTGCTCATCAAGAAGGATGCGGTTCATCAATCAAATAATGGGCTCATCCCTGCAACAAGAATGTAACTGAAATCAAAACGTAAGACTATCAACAAAGAGTTCCTCACCTGGTGTACTACTGCTGAGCTAAAGCGCAAGTCTCGCAGTACTATAGACAACATCTCTTTTATCTCTGCTTTAAACAAATGACAATTAGAAATCACAATAGTTTCCACTTATTCAATCAGGGTGACAAAACGAGCACTTGATAATTAGAAATGGCATATAGAGATAGAGAGAGAGAGAGAGACACACACACACACACATCAATTTCTTTTTGTTTTATTATTATTTTTATAACCTCGGGAGGGAATAGTAGCACACCAAGATGTAGGCTGAATAAGGTGTAAAGCTTAGAAATAGCAGTGATAAGAGTTTGTCTTCATATTTACATTAAGATGGTTAGCTTCGATTATCAAACGTTAGCGATAAGATGTAACTTGTAGGTACTAAGTACCTCAATTATCAAATGTTAACTTCAATTACATTAAGATGGCAGCGATAACATCTTACTGTAAGTACTAAGTACCTCGATTATCAAATGTCTCTGGGACAACAAGAATTGCAGCATACATGATTCTCTCCGATGGAGGGATATGTAACTTCTCTATCAAAATCCACTCCCAGATAGCATGCAAGTCCTCGAGTACCTGGAATTAACATGAAAAGTAAACAACAGACACACAAGGCGAGAATAACTAGCCGTAGTCCCATTTATGACTATGAAGAGAAATACATCAAAGAGTAGTCAGGCAACATATGTACATGTATTTTGACAAGTACATGTTTGGGCGTTCATATATGCATACATGTCATTAATTTCATTCATGTAATCTCAAGACTGTAACTGAGAATAAACCACATGTTTGGTGTTGATAACAAAAGTAAACCTCTATCTGATCTATTCAGAAACTGACAAAATCAATCCGTACCTGTTGCATGGGATAATGTTGTGAAATATTGAGGTGGCCCCTGCGTATAGGACGGTGTAAGCAATACAGCTCTGCCGGAGCTATTCTTAGAGCTTCCTCACCGAAAATTGATTGCTTGAGTTTAAGTTCGCTGGAACCAGGCTCTTGAGGATCAGCACCTCGATGTTGTTCCACAGACTCATTATCCACACCTTTATACACCAAGCTCTCTGCAGAACAAATACACCACTTTAATAAATGTCAAACTAAAACTAAATAATATAGTTTGTAATAAAGATCAATTAAACCCACAGTGAACTAGGTTCTTCGTTACTTCAAAGCCCATGCTAGAGCACCCATCTAGATTAATCAGCCAAATTATTTTAATTATGAATTTACAAACACAGGAAAGTGCACTACGTTGGTTTTTCCTTCAGACATTCCACGGAAATACTGGCATAAAAGTACATTCTAATAGTACACCCAGATGAGAAGATATTAAAGTAATGATGTAAAACCAAGCAAATCATAAAGACTCCTTTACCACCCCTTGTTGAAGATGAAGCAAGATTCTTCTCATACACATTCGTCCACGCGAATGCAGTATCCTTCCTGGTATTCTGAGAATTAAATCCGTCAACACGTCCCATCTGCAAAACAGCATTGCAATTATACCCATTTTTCTTCTCTTTTTTCCTCTCATCAACATTGCAAACATCAAAAAGAGTAACCATAGACCTCATTTCTTTTTCAATTAGGAAAAAGATTCTGTTACAAGAATTTGGAATATTATCTAAACCCCAAAAATCAACATAACCAATCCTTATTCATACCTTGCGCGGCAAGGCATTATTGGCAACCTCTTCATCCAAAAACGGTATCTTCAAGAACGACGCAGCCTTCGAAACAGCAAAAAAGTTTTTCAAAATCAGTTATCACTCTATAAACTATAAGGAATAAGGTAAAGATTAATAAGCTAACAAGGAATTGACTTAATAACTCACAACATCGTAAGCCCTTTCTCTCTCCATATGCTGCGCGGTAGTGATCTGACAATTAAGCATCTAAATCCCCAAAAAAAAAAAGAAAAACACAAATTTCACAAATCCAAAAATGAAAAACAAAAACTGAAAATTTTGTTTAAAAAAAAAAACCTGATCTTGGACGTTTTTCTTGGGGACTTGAGTGGTATAGCGAGCAATGCAATGAGGAACATTGAAAGGGACGTCCTGCGAAGCAAGGCCAATTCTGACATTCGCCGAACCTTGGGCATAACAAAGAAGAAAATAACCAAATTATATTTCCCCAACTTTAAAAAAAAAAAAAAGACCAGAAAGATTCGATTTTTGATGAATTAGAGGAAGAGAAGAATTGAGAACCTGGATTGATCACGACTAAATTGGAGCCTCGTTCGGAGACGAGCTGTGAAGGAATCACGGATTTTAGGTAATCCTGGTAATCAAAAAACAGCCAAATCGAGAGCTTAGAAAAAGAGAAAAGAGATTAATGGAGGACAGAGCTTGTAAGTTCTTACCATGTTGAAGATGAAGGAGGAGATTGGGATTTGAAATTTGAAATTGAAAGCACTTTTTAGCTTGTTTTCTCCTCCTGTCTTTTTGCTTGGTTTTGGTTGGTGAGGGTTAGTGATTTTGCCCTAATTTTTTCTTCTCTTTCTTTTTCTTTCCTGTTGTTCTCTAATATTGTGGAGTTCAGCCATGAGCCATGGAAGATGACAACTACAAGTATCTACTTATGAAAAGTTGTGTAGGTTTCAGGGGCATGGCTAGGTTTTAGAGAGATTTTCCCAGGATTTCAAATTTATTTATATATTTTTTAATGAGGGGTGGTTTTTTTTTTATGTGTTGTCTTGAGTGAGTTTGGGAATGTTAGAAAATAAAATTACATCTATAATGTAATGTAAATCAAAAGTTTTAAGTTTATTAGGATGAAAAACTCTCACATGTTATTTATTTATGTTTTAGTTTTAATTTATGTCCTAACTATATTTTTAAGGGCACCCATGGCTCAACACTTTAAACCTAAAAATCGTTCAAGATTTTCAATTATAATATTTAGGTGGATAAAATAACTGCTCAATCACAAAATTGTAAAAGGGCACATAGAAAAAGGTACACAAGAGTCTAATCATGTGGTTTGGTGTAGTTATTTTGTTATTTTTTTTAATTGTGGTTTGGTAAATATTTATCATAAATAAATAACTCAAATGGCACTGCACTCATACAAACCGTATAATGTGAATATATTATAGGATTAGTTTTTATTTTCGTTGCTAAGAAATTAAGAGTTGCCGCATTTTTAGCTTGACACTCAAAAGATAGCATATAAAATAAGATATTGAAGAGAAAAGTTTTAAACTTATTAGTTTCAATTTTTTGTACTATATAATTCTCACATGATACAAAATAAAATAAAAAATATGTTATAGTATAAAATTTTCATATACTACAGTGTGAGAATTTAAACTATAAGCTCCATCTCTTCTCTCAAACACCTTATTTATTTTATTTTTGTTCCATAAATAGTGCTTTCTTCACTTGGGCATCTCCCTAATTCTTTTTTTATGTTTAATCACGTGTTTGGTAAAGAACAATATGGCATCATTTCAAATATTTCTCCTTTCACAAGATTCCTCCATGCAAATCTCCTTTAGTGTTTATTTTCCGACCCATTAGAAAATTTGCACATACTAACTTAAAAGGCAGAGTCAAATAGTCTTATTCTTGTTCTTATTCTTATTCTTATTATTATTTGATTTAGGAGTGAGTAATATAAATCTCAAGCCCTATGATGAAATGGGACGTGAAATTGATTGTTAAACCATGCATGCAATCATGTTTTACTCTAAATTTTGTGTTCACTAGGAACAGAGAATTATCTGCATGTCTGCTCCAAGTTGTTATTCAAACTTGGCCTGATGAAGTTAAAAGCAACTTTTGCCTGACTGCAAAACACTCTTTATTCCCTGAGCACTTGACACCCAAATATTTTCGACGTTCAACTGAATTGTCATTTATCTACTCAGAAGGCAGATGGCAATCCCAAATGAAATTGAACAAGGTTTTCTTCGAATGAAATATAAACCTAAATGCTCCCACCATCATCACAAATCATAAAGAGAAAAAATAAATCAAGGGTTGAAAAATCTTCACATGGATTTCTATTCGAGAAAACTTCCTCTCTCTTGTTTTTTTTTTTCTCTTTATATATAAATAAACCGGTTGGAGAAAACCAAAACGTACATCTGATCCCAAAACAGAGAGCAAGAAAATAACAAATCCTAAAAAAGGAAAACAAAAATTACAGAAGTAGCAAAATGAGTGATCAACATCCAGCAGTAATATTGATACTGCAGAAGCAGCCACTTCTAAACCTAAAAATCAAAACACCCCCGAAAATGATCCAATGATCTTTTGCTTCTTTGCTGCATCTAAACTGTCTTGGATTTTGGAGCCTTCTTCTTGATTTGCCTCTTTGGAATGGAGGTCTTCATTCCGATGAAGAAAACAAGTGCACCAAAAAGCGCAACATTCTGCACCCCCAACAAAAGAAACGAAATTGCAAACTCGATTAGCAACATTTTCAAAAGAGAGAGGCTGAGAACTTATCAAAAACATAGTTACATGAACCTGTAAGAAATCGTTCAAGAGCACACCAAATGCAGCTTTCTCGGGGCTGTAGTTGTAGAAATCATACAGAATGGGAGTAACCAGTGCCAAGTAGAAAAGCTAAAAGAAGAAACAATGATCAGTTTTCATGCCAAAGCTAGAACACAAGATTCACTTGCGAAACCTTTAAATTTCAAAGAAATCAACCGAGAAATCCAAAAGAACAGGAATTCTAACCAGGATATAAGCTCCGAACAAGCTTCCAAATACAAAGAGGATGCCTCCAAGCGCTTTCAAAGTTACAACAGTCGCCACTAGTTGCCTAGGCTGGATGTCATATGTCCAAAGTAGAAGTGAGATCAGACATGGAACAAGATGAGATACTAGCAAGAGAAAGTCAATAGAGAGCAAAAGGGTCTTACGTCAATATTTGGCAACGTAACCCCAAGGATGGACGAGAGATTTTTTTTAAAGGCATTGAATTTAGGAACCAACTCCTTCGCAGCAGGCCCCCCGTCATCCCCAAATTCATTGAACCTAAGCACATAGACAGAATGTCAACGAAATAAAAACATCAGTATCATCTACACTAGCCGCATTTTATATGTTGGAATAGAAGCCTAATATTCAACGACTATATCAATTTTTTATTCATATGTTTCCTCAAATCTTTTCATCTTTGTAAGTCTCTAAGATAATCATGTTCTGACTGATGCTCACCAAGAAAGAACTCATTCACATCTCCAGAGAATCCAAAAGTGATTAAAAAAAATACCCCTACCAAGTGAGGCATAAAAGTTAGCTTCTCTTTACATTTTTCCCTGAAAGCCTTATGGAAAATGTTGTCGGGTCACCGAGTTGGGCCCAGGAAGGCCCAAGACAAATCCCGGCCCATATACCCTCGGTGTATTCCAGAAGCTTCTTTTCCATATAGACTCGGTGTATTCCAAAAGCTTATTTTTTAGATGATACCCGAGAAAGGTAAAATGATCTATTCACACCCATATACAAAATAGAAGATCTCCAAGATGGCGATAAGCACTTAAGATGATCAAGATCTACCACATCTATGATACTCAAAAGGGATGAGTCCTATGGGAGATCACGGTGACATCATTTAGCCAATAGGGGAAGAGATTATAAGTCTATTCACATCCGTATTCAAAATAGAAGATATTAAAGATGGCAATAAGCACTTGAGCTGCTCAAAATCTACCGAATTTATGATACTCAAAAGGGATAAGTCCTATAAGAGATCACGGTGACATCATTTAGGCAATAGAGGGAAGCGATTATCATGTATTTGAATTTGAATAATGCATTAAGAGTAAGGCCATGGCCAACCCCTAAAAACTATACATAGAGGCCACGTTTAAAGAGCAACTTAAGTCCAGTTCTTGGCACAAACCCTTTGTATATGTATTTTCTCATAGTGAAACCCTACCACTGGAGAAAACCTCAAAGTGGACGTAGCCTTCAATTAAGGTGAAACACTATAAATCCTTGTATTCTTGCTATTATTTCCTTTATTGCTTTACTATTCCATTTGTGAGTGATAATCACAGTGAGGATTTAGGAGATCTTTGTTTGATGAGTTTTTCCCATCAACAAAACACAATAAAAAATATATATACTTCAAATCATGCAAAAAGATATATGAGAATAAAATTATTAAAAAAAAGGTGCAAATTAGTTTCAACATGCAATCTTTTCTGAATTAACATTTAATACCATTAGAAGCACCTGACTTCCCAATACAGATGATGTTCTTGAACTGTCTTTGCAGTCCAAAATTCTAAATAATTGACCTAAATAACCCAAACAAGGCAGCTTTATATATATATATATATATATATATATATATATATATATGTATATATATACATACATACACACACACATATATATAGGGGTGTGGTTTTCAAAGGGTACTTTTATTATTGGTCATTTTATATAAATCTGATAGTTGTAACGCAATAAATAGTTGATAACAAAATATTATGACAATTGATAAGATTGTGTTCTTATCACGTCAATTATTGTTGAAACATAACCTTATTGGAAATAGAACCTAACCACTGAAAACAAGTCTACAAATATATATGTACTTATATGACAGAAAACTAACTGAGTACCTACTTATCATAGAAAACTAACTGAGTTCCTACTTATCATGCTAGAGATTCATAGCACTTCTAGCCATATGCGACTAAGGACCCTCTTGATATTGCATGATTAACATAGAGTCTACCTTCTTAATAGACCAGGACAGCAAACAACCAAGCTCCTAATTATTAGTTATTACATAAACATCCATGGCACTTCTTGCCCTTTGCGACCATGGACCATAATTTAATATATAGAGTCTAACCCTCTTTTAAGTTCACCTAAAAGAAGTTGTTTCAATCTCATATTGATTGAGACGTTTCAAACATCAATTAATTTTCATAATTTAACAGCCTTTTTACCCCCAACAAACTGAATTTAAGAAATGACCCCAAAACTGCACTGGCAATAATAATTTTCTTCCAAAGTGCCACAAGAAAAAGGGAAATTTCCAATACAAATTATGCTTAAATACATCGATTGAGATGATAAGGAATTATTAAATCAACTATATTCTGACCATGTAAAAATAGATCTAATTTACGCGAAAATTTCCAACGACAGATCAAATAAAAAAAAATCCAATAAAAAGAACACAAATAAAAATTTGAACTTTTTCACACAACACTCTAATCACTCATAGAAATCCAACAAAAGGACCAAACCAGAACTTTTCCATTGAAAAGAAACAAAAATCGACAGCGTAACCCTATATCAGTCAGATCTGAAATTATATATATACTTTTATGTATATAGAGAGAGCTTACGCTTGCCAAGCGGAGAGGATGAAGAGGGAAGCGAAGAGGACACGTCCGAGGAAAGAGGAGAACCCCATTATTCTTCTTCTTCTTGTTCAAATTATTGCAAAGAAAATGAGTTTCAGAAGATTTTGTGTGTGGAATATACAGCTCAAAAGCCCCCGTTACGCTCCTTTTAAACTCCGAAACAAGAGAGAGAAAAGAGTAAGAGAGAGAAAGAGAGGTCGTTGGGAGTTTTAAGGGTCAATTTATTGGAAAGCTCTAAGGCGATCGTGATTCGCTTAAGGGAAGCAAAGGGGATGGAATATTTATGAGCCTATCAGACAAGCAAAATGGATATATATTTTTCTTTTCTTTTTTCCGGGGTGCCAAACAAAATACAAATCTTGATTTTTTTTGGAACCAAAAAAAAAAAAAAAAAAAAAGGAAAGGAGGAAAAAGCAAACGTGCCACCCACTCAGCGAGTCGCTGCGTGCAATACGGTGGGCTGTGAACGCGTCGCTGGGCATTCATTCCATTTGATTTTTTTACCTTTCATTTCCTTTCTTGTGTTTCCTTTTTAGCTTGGGGGACGAAAGTCCAATCTTATCAATATTGCAGTGATTATAACCTATATTTTTCAAAATTTGGGATAAGTAGGCTTTTTGTTTAATTTTTTAAAATAAATAGCTAAGGTTTTTGAAAATTTAAAAAAAAAAATTGTTTTTGTACAACAATCTAATGCCATCTCATATTGAAGGAGAGAGAACGCTACATAATGGGTGTGTTTAGAAAATGAGTTAAAATTTGAAGTTGAAACTTAAACATTGTTGTATGTGATAGTTTTTTTACTGTAGCAAACTACTGTAACATGTGAGGCTTTACACTATAGCAAATTGAACTTGTTTTTCTAACATATTTCCCAAACGAAGTAATGAAGTCCCGT
Organism: Artocarpus heterophyllus; assembly: GCA_025403435.1. Lineage (NCBI taxonomy): Eukaryota > Viridiplantae > Streptophyta > Magnoliopsida > Rosales > Moraceae > Artocarpus > Artocarpus heterophyllus. The sequence goes on from CM046342.1 coordinate 8,426,790, forward strand.
GGTGTCCTTGTTGTGGCTTCCGCTTTTTTCTTTTAGTTTGAATGCACTACTTTTCAGAGCCAAAAAAGAGTCTGTCATTTCTACAAAATCTGATGTTATCTCATTGATAAGGTAAATAAGATATTTATTTAATGTTCTGTTTGGTGCATAGGTTTTAAATCATAGAGGTGGCTTTAAAATATAGAAACAGTACAAACTGACATTTGGTGGTAAAATTACTGGGGTCGTTTTAAACCATGAAGACACCCAAAATCTAAACTGTGGGACCCCTCAAATTTAGACGGTTTTTAACTATTTTTTATAGTAAAACCATTCTCATTTTCAATTTCTTTCATAAACTATAGTTTTGCAAACATCAATTATCATTTTAAACTTTTACTTTTCGAATGCTAGTTTAAAACATCGTTTAAACCACACAGTTTAGAACCCAAAGTTCTAAACCAACTATTCAAAACTTGCGCACCAAACAAACCTTAAGGGGTTTGGGAGTAAATTTTATTACTCTACGTTTGGTACATGATCCATTTATTTCAAAATTAGGGAAATGGTGTACTAATCCAATATTAAGTGATTAGTGAGATTAAAAAGACAAAACCCCCAATTTTCTTCTCTCTTCCTCTCCTCTACAACACCCCACCACATCCGCCTTGCTCCTATGTCGCCTTTTGTCGTTGACCTGCAATGCCATTATGTCGTATACTCAACCCATTTTCTTCTCTCTTTTGCAGCATGAACTTGTCCTTTGAGGAGAAAAGGAGCTTATGTGTCCACAACCCGACTTTTTAGAGTCATTACTTGACTTGTTCAAACTTAATTTCTTAATCTTAGTCTTACTTACTACTTGAAACTGTTATGACTTGTTAGACATGTATGTCCTAAGGAAAAAAAATTTAATATGTTTTTTGAGACATTTTTATTAATAAAGAATTTATTTATTATTTATATACCAAATCTTGTCCTCTTTACGTTTATATTTGTTGAATGTATGATAAGCAAACAAAAGTCTAAAACCGTCGATCTAAACCTTTAAGAATTGGGCATATGATGGATAGATTATGCGGAAGACACGATTCTTAAGGTGACGGTCTAAATCAAAAGATTCACAATCGATGGAATAAAGTTGAGCACTTTTTTTCATGTAAAGATTGTTATATTGTTTATATCCCTAACAGAAAATAGTTTGTCTTGGCCATCAAAGGTGGACTCCACGAATAGAACATTGGCGCATTATCATAGGTGATGATGTGTTGGATCATGATATAAAGTGAATTGATTTGGATTAATAATTCTGTCTTAGCAAATCGATTCACTTTAGACAATCATATGTATTGTATCTTAATCCTGAGATAAATAGTGAGCTCGTTGTCTTGACTTATGTCTTTTGATGTACCAAAGGGTGACATCTACATTTTATGTTGGTATGCATACCGGTACATTGGAGGAATGACTCTTGATAGCGTAGACCTGTTATTCATAGATATAGAATCCATAGCCCATCTTTAGGAGTAGATGATATTCTCTTATATGCGTTATTATGTAATTAGAAAACTGGAACGCTCAACCATTTGGATACATAGGTGTAATTGAATGGTATACCTCTTTGGATGGTAAGTTTTTCAATGGTGAGATAATGGAACGTAAGATAAAAATAATCGGGAAGGTATGATAAAATTTATCCTTAAGCCGATCATGGATAATCCTATAGGGATAAAATACATTATGATATGTCATAGAGACTTAGCTATACGGGCTTTGTAATTCTATATAGTTCGAGAATACAGCTCTGAGTTTTAGTGGAGTAGCGTTGGAGTTGATAATTATGAAATATATATATGGGATATTGAGTTTCATAATTATCGGAAGCTTGAATTATATAGGTCCAAATGATCCCCTTTGCTAACTCACAAAAATCTTATAACGATACGGCGTGCTTTTTCAATAAATTAGTTACTTATGTCAAATTATTAGATTGGCTAAAATTCAAGTTAATTGGATTTAATAATTCATATTAATTTATTAGTTGATTAATTCTATAATTAATTTAAGATAAACATGTTGGTTTATCGGTTGAATTAATTTAAGATAAATATGTTGAATTATTATGGATAGTATCTTATTTGTATGGGCTTATTAGGATATGATTATTTTAATCAGATAACTTCTCTAATGGGTTATTTGAATTAAAATTGAGACTCTATCAAAAAAACCTAGAGCTAATAAGATAAGAATTATCCAATAAGTTGAGATAGCATCTATTGGGTCAACCTTGGATTTGAATCAAATTCAAATCGGGTGTTCGCGATGGCACGGCCGACAACTCCTTTGTATCGTTATTAAACCCCGTCTATCAGACTCCGAGTCTGATTACGTGGATTCAAATTTGAAACTGATTCAAACTCGAATTTTGAGGCCTTATCTGCTAATGATTTACCTTAAGTCTGACCTATATAAATAGAGAATGAGTTCTCTTTGTTATTTAGATCAGTTGAGAAATCTAGAGTAAATACTCTGCTAGTGAGACTCTAAAACTCCCCAGTGAGCTATTATTCACAAATCACGAACTATAGCTTTGGGTATTTCTCAATTTGTTGGAAGCAGAGCCACTAATGGAAGAGCTATACTAGTGTGCCCATACACACACCAGTCATGGATAGAAAATAGCATAGAAGGCTAGTTGATTGAGATCCTTCTGCAACATCATTTCTCTTAATTTATTGCAGGAGCTTTTCGGCAAACAAGATTAGTAAGATCTAGTTAATTTATGCATATAGCGTGTCAAAATTGTGTTTTGAAAAATACTCTAGTATAAAAAATTTTAAAATTCTATTGTACACTAGTTTTTCAACTTGACTTTCATTGCAACATAGACTAAAACATAAGTACAAAATTTAACTTTGTAGTCATCTAAAACATTTCATAATAGTAGTTAAGTAAAGATTTACTTTCTTAAGACTTCTTAAAACATCTTTTCAAAACAGCGAGAAACTTCTTTTAATATACTGGAAAACAGCTGTAGTAGTATCCATGACCCAATTATTGCATTTGTCTCACTACAACACAAAGCTCTTTAACAAGTGATATTGGTTTTCCTATAACATGAATGAACTTGAAATGAGCTTTTACTCAATAAGTTCAAACATAACTCACAAAATATAAAAAACATTTTTCATAAAACCTTACTTATAAAACTTTTATTGTAAAACATCTTTCTTGAAACATATCTCGTAAAACATTTCTTATAAATGCTTTTCATAAAACGTCTATCATAAAACATTTCTTAAAAAGAAATGCCAGTAACATTACAATGCATGATTCCAATTATGCTTGTTTATGCACTTTTTATCTTCATTTTTATCTTATTTGAAAGTATGGGCCCAAGTGGAGTACCAAATATGCTTGATCATCGAATACCAAGGCCATAACATAACTTAACATGATACTCTCCTTACGAGAGACTTTAGGCCCTCCTCTTGGGTCAGAAGATTGGTACAACACTCCCGCATCTTAACTTGAGGGTTTAGATTACCGATCTTATAATTGTAGTGAACATACCGTATGATATATCTTAATGCTTGAAACAATAAACATAACAATGTAGACATTTTATAAATCATGACTTGGTCTTTAATACAATTTGCATAACAAGTGCAAATATATTTCAAATGTTTACAAACCATATAAAAATCATTTTCTTTATACTGCAGGCAAGGTTTGAAATTTACTTGAATACCGTTCTAGCATTCCCAGTTTATCCTTTTCCTTCTATTAGTCGGCTTTATGTCATGTTCAAATGACATCCGACTATTAAAAACTATCTCGAAACTACACTGTAGGTTTATTTCTATATTACCTTACTTGCCATTTCTATGATCAAATTTTACATCTTATTAGACAGTTTTACACTTAGCATGATATAGAACATTTCTCGTCCAAGGGTGTTTAGCTAAATCGGAGGGCTCAGGGTCCGTTTTAGCCGTTCCCGGTAAAAATGATCATTTTATCCTTAACGGGTTTTTTTAGAAAAATTCCATATTCTTTTGAGCTTAAAAATCTGTTGTAACACACTTACTTACATCAGTGCAGAAAACCAACTTTGCACAGTGAAAAATCCAATTCTATAAGGTTTTACGATTTTGACCTAAAACACAAAATTCTTAACATTTTTGCCACCGAAACCAAAAATAACCATTTCATACCATAATGTTTAGTTTTTCACAAGGACTCCTCAGTCAAACTCAATCAATTTCAAAACATTTTTCACATTTTACCATTTTGAAATTTCGTAATTTAATCTTGTAAAATTCAAAACTTAAAATCTATGTAGAATACTCAAAAACCTTGTTTTACGAGCCCTAACAGTTTTGACAAGATCTACAATTTTTGTGCTTTAACTTTTCTCAAAATCATTCATTTTCATGGAGTTTTGGCCATATTTCAAAATGGGTAGAACTTAATTTCCTCTTTTCTAGCTTGGTCCGATTGGAATTCCATGAAAATTTCCCCATGAAAGTTGTCTATCTCGATATTTTCAATAAATCTCATGTTAGACTCGGAAACTAGTTTGGCCTCTAAGTAGCTCATACACTTAAATCTTTCAAAAATGCCCTTAAACACACACTTATACCATAAATAAATCTTAGCCTGTATTTATCGAGTTTAATTTCATTTAAACCCTTCCAAGCATATCATCAAGCACTTAACACATAAATTAACCATGCCACGTAGTTTTCTTTACATGCTATAGTCTATAACTTACATCAAACACTTGGTATGTATAAAAAATAATAACAAGAATAAACTTTAACTTAGTTTCAAGAGCTATGATTACCTAGACATTCCAAGATGTTAGTCATCTCTTTTTAGCATTTGAAAGCTTCTAAAATCCCTTAACGTTGAGTTCAAACATTACCATAAAAATTCTATCCAAAACTTGAATAAAAACCCCAAAGCACAATAGGAAAAATTTCGAGTTTTACCTTGAAAGCCCCTTAAATCTCCCCAAAAACACTTGTTCATGCTTCCTTGGATAATTAGAGGATGTTTTCATCAAAATTTTGAGGAATAAAAGCTTAAGGAAAGGGGCAGATTTCTTGCGAAAGAATAGGAGCAAAACTTTGATGAAAAGTGAGCTAAGTTGTGTCATCAAAGGCCATCACTTAATATAAACAACTCTAGGTTTTTTTGCAAAGAAATACTACCCCTTTCCACTTGTCCAAATCAGATTTGTTTAGAATTTTAGAGAAAATTCTACTTTTAAGGTGTCCCCATGGGGTCCTTGTTACCGTTTTAACAGTCTAAATTTGTTGTATGTAGTATTTTTCCTATACAGTTAGCATACTTTTCCTATAGTGCCAATATATTTTCCTATATTGTTACAAACTGTCGTAAGCTTCCATAACAATCCATACTTATATATATCCTCTATACAATATAATTTCATAATGCTTAATTTTATTCAGTATAATTTTATATGCATAATGTTTATACTATATAATCCTTATATTGCATTATTCTTATACTATATAACTTTTGTTCTACCTAATTTCTATATATAAAAAGAAAAGAACGACCTTTTGCTTGAAGTTAGAAAAAAAATTATAGCTATGTATTTTGTTTTGGATGCTCAGCTACCCATCCAAGTTTTTCTTTATTTAATGTTAAGCATAATGACCGTAAGGATTTCAAAAAAATAAAAAAATCATTTCATTATATCTTGGGAACTTCAAGGTATATACAGACTAAAAGTTCCATAATTGACTTAAGTAGAGCGTTAATAACCCCATTTAACTTAAGCTGATTTACATCAAAATCAGACATGTGTCTTGATAACCCTTCCTTTGAACAAATTGGTAGTTCCTTTGGGTTGAAATTTACATAATAAAACAAAGCATGTGGAGCCATGTAATACGCAAATTCACATCTAGACCTAAAATACCAAAAATACTGTTAGTAGATAAACAAATAATATGAATCTAAACTTTTCTTTCAATTTGTGATGTTCTTTTTTATTCGTTTCTTCTGAAGAATATTTTGGATAATTTCAATGTCAAACTATAATGCTGACGGTAAAATAAGATAAATTTATGTATTAAACATAATATGGTAATATAAGAATACATAACTTCAAAATGTATTATATGTTTTTTCAAATAAAAGTAAATACGTGATGTAAAAAAGGTAAATGATCCTTAAGTTTATTTTATGTTTGTTATGTCTTGATTTTACAAGTTTGCCTAGAATTATTCTTTAAAAAAACTAGAATTATAATCTAATTTCCAATTTATTTGGCAATTATTTTTACAGATTCATATATTTTATCTATTTTTGTTGTCATAAATAATGTCTTAGCTAATTTCTATACCACGTAATCTAAAAAAAAAATAACAATATTATTTTTAGTAACTTTTACTTATTTTTTGTTTGAGTTCATCAAATGATGTGTCATAATAACATTTATAAAACACCATTAAATTTCTCTTTTAAATAGAGATATGATGAAGACAAAAAAAATAAAATCTAAACATTGATTTCATACTACAAACATTAGAATTTTAGCTTTACACCACAAAAACAATCTAATTAAAGATCAGCAAAAATTTGAAAAACAATAATTTTCTCTTCATTATCATAAATCTAAAGACACATGAAAATTTTGGCATGTCACATAGTTTTATTTTTTATTATCATCTATTACAATTATTTAAATTTTATTCTCTTCTTTTAAACATATTTTGGCTTAAAAGTTTATTAACTTTTTTTTTTGTGCGAAAAGGAAACGAACTCGTGTCTTGACAGGCAACAAGCTTTTGTTTTCATATATATATATATATATATATATTCTCAGTTTAGTAATAGATTTTGATAAGTTGAAAGTCATAATTTTAGTGTTGTACATGTTATTTAATATTTGAATCCCCATTAAAAGAGAGAGAGAGAGGTCATAATTGTACATAGAAAAATGTTAGATCATATGGGCTATTGTAGAAGAGAATATCTAACAAGGTTTGATTGTTTCAGCAGGAAAATAAAAACAAAATCCAAGGTTTGATTGTTTAAAAGACTTTCTTTTTTGTTTTTTGGTATCTAGTTGTTGAATTTCCCTTAACATGGCATAGAATTATTGTACAACAAACTAAGGTATTGGATGAATAACCATTGGTTTTTTCTTTCTAAGGTCAATATTTTTGTCCTTCTTTAAGGCGGTCAAATTTCAACTTAAAATATAGTGAATATAACCTTTGGATCTTTCTATGTGGAATGACAATTAGACTTTTAATTTGATGATTCAAAAGCCGGGTAAAGGGGTTTTGGAGAAAAAGTAACGGTGAGTGAAATGAGCCCCACAAAAATGTCCCATATCACGCCATATCAGAGGATGTGATGTGGTTTTTCTCACTTGGGTCGTTGGTCTTGGGGTCTAATTAGTACCTAACCTTACCGTTTAGTTTGTGGTTTGAAATTTTCAGAACAAGAATTAACCAAGCCGAGGCATATATTTTAGTATTGTGATTGTTAAAACATTTCTTCCATAGTTTTAAATATATTAATTTTTGGTGACTATATTTAGTCACTGTCTTCTATAATCTTTCTTCTCTCTTGTATGATAATGCCATATATGTTATCATAAAAAATGACGTTCTTATAATTATATATACAACGAGAGAAATAGCAAAACAACATATTTAGTCTAAAACTTAATAAAAAAAATGTTATATGGCTTCAAAATGTATAATAAATAGTATATCATAAGAAATTGAGAACAAAAACCTTAAAATATCCTAACATTTTTATCTTCTACATCTCTCACCATCTTTTCTCACTGGTACTGTGGGTGGCCAAAAAATACAATATTTTCTAAGAAATACAGTATTTATTGTGTAAATACAAAAATTCACCTACGATCAAAAAATATAATATTTAGTAAGAAATACCGTATTTACCTTATAAATACAAAAATTCATCAGTGACTTTGCCAGACTGCCAACAGTCGTGTAAATATAATATTTACTAGAAAATATCGTATTTACTGAGTAAATACTAAAAAAATCACTGGTGACTTCGTCAGACTACTGGCAGCTGGTAAATACAATATTTACCTAAAAATATCTTATTTATCATGTAAATATAAAAATTCACTGGTTACTTTGTTGGACTATTGACGTCCAAGAAATATGATATTTATAAAAAAACGCCCTATTTATCGTGTGAATACAAAATTCGCTGGCCATTTTGCTGCATCGCCAACGGTCGAGAAATATAATATTTCACTTGAAATACTATATTATCGTATAAATAAAAAAATTTATCGACGACTTCCTTAGACCGCTGACGGTGAAAAATACAATATTAACCTGGTCATACTGTATTACTTTGTGAATATAAAAATTCACCGGCTATTTCATCAAACCGCTAACGGTCAAGAAATACAACATTAACCTGATAATACTATATTTATTTGTAAATGTTATATTTAAATGTAAATAAAAAGTTTACCGGCAATGTCGCTGGACATCATTGAACCGACGATGTCACCTAAAATACTATATTTCTCCATTAGTAACGTAGTAGCTTGGAAATAGAACCACAAAAAAAACATAAAAAAAAATAATGTTGTAAAAAAAAAACATAAAAAAACATTATTTAAACTTTTTTTGGATACTTTTTCTCCATTAAAAAAAAAGGGTTTTGGATTTGAAAAAAGTAAAAATGTTCGCATCTTTGTTTCAAAAACAAAAAATTAACAGGAAATCACACAAATTGATCAATTGACACAAGAATTGACAAGTTCTAAGCCGTTGAACAATTGTTCATCATACTATTACATATTGATCAATTTCAAACCGTGACTGTAGTCTATTGATTCAGGACATATTGTTGATCGATTGTTCACTTCTAAAACTAATAATATTCTATACAAAATGTACCCAAAATAAACTAAAAAAATAACCTGATTACCAAAAAACTAAATCCAAAATACCAAAGCTCCGCATCCGTGGGTCTCAGTTTCATGTTTTTGGTTGAGAAAAGCGGTGACGGTGCCTCCTCCGAAGATGGCGGGAAAGTGACGACCATGGGCAGCGAACCTCTATTGTAGATCCGGCGGCGTCCAAAGAGGAGATCGATGCTGACAAGCCAGAGAAGACGGCCAGAGACCGTCCCCAAGCCTCACCACGTCACTGCGGCGATGCTGCTCCTGAGGTCATGAGATCCACTCGCAATTGTCACCTTTCCATATCTGGTCGCACCAGATGTGAACGGCGGCCTCGCGACGGCTTCAAGATGTGAACGATCGGACAAAAATGGTACAGACAAAGGGGGAGGCTGTGACGGCTTCACGAGGTCGCGAGGTATGGGTACTTCGTTGGCGACGACAACGACAAAAGAAAGAGAAAGGAGGAGAGGGAAAGACACTGCCCAACGGACGACCTTCTGCAATCTCCGAGTATAGGCATGGCCGTAGCGATGAACGGACGAGATTCGCCAGTGCTCTGACGATTATGGAGGAGAGAGGGATGGGAAATCAGATGGGAGAGAATGAGGGAGATAGAAACGTGGGTAAATTGACCTTGTTTGGTATACGATTTCTACCATGAAAGTTATAAATAGTGTAAAGCTTTCAGATGCTATAGTAACAATAAAAAAAATTATTATAGTTTAAAAAACTCTCATATGCTACAATAAAAAAAGTTCTAACCAACGGTTTCCACACCTTTCAAACACCACATGACAGATAAAGGACAAAAAAATTCCAGATTTGATTCTGGGGTATTTTTGAGTTTTTAGTTTTTTTTTTTAAATATGATTTGTTTAAATTTGCTCGTCTGGCATTTTAGTCCTAAACTTGCAATTAGATATATTTGGTGCAAATTCTCATATATAAATTAGTAAACTTTTTTATTATCAGAAAAAAAGAATGAAGTAATTAGATATGGGTTCTAGTCAGTACTTAACCTTACAATTTAGTATGTGGCTTGAAATTTTCAAAACAATAACTAACCAAACCCCACCATATATTTTAGTACTGTTTGATTTTTAAAACGTTTGTTCCATGATTTTAAATATATTAATTTTTGGTGGCTATGTTTAGTCACTGTCTAGTATGTTTTTTTCCCTGTAAGATAAAACCATATATCTTTTCATAAAAAAATGATGCCCTTATTTATATAATAAATTAAAAAACCTTTGTTATGGTTGTGTTTGTTGTGATACGTTGAGTGTTTTTATGTAAATATATGTACACACTAAAAATAATATATTTACACAAATTTGGTGGGTTTTTCCTTTTACAAAAAAAAAAAAAAAAGTTTGACGAGGCTTAAAACGTCAACTACAACACGAAGTGCCACAATGCATAATTTTAGCCTGGTTTGGTGTAGTTATGTATTTAACTTTTTTGATCATGAATGAAAATATTCTTTTAGCCGCACTTTGTGGATTGGTGGCTATTTTTTTTTTTTTTTAATAATTGCCCAGTTTACTCTACGCTCGCCCCTAAAAAGTAATTATAATACTTAAGTTTCTCTGTGACTAATTTTAATTTCAATAATTTGGATGTATAATTCCTTTAAACAATAATTAAATAAGAAAAAACTACTAAAAAAGCTATTTGAAACAGTTCATACGATGTTTGGTAAATATGGTTAGAAGCAATTTTTTAGTTCAAAAGACTGCAACATAAGAGGGCTTTATCCGGTAATAACTTTTTACTTTTTATTATAACATATAAGAGGTTTATATAATTTGATAACCAAAACGTTAATCTAACCATATTATCAAACATCCTATTCAAATAGGTGGGGCGGGTCTTGCTTCCCTTGCAGGTTTGCTCTCCACCTGGCTCACACCAACAAGGGAAGATGACAAGGCGGAGCAACGGGATGGAGCAACAAAAATCCTCCGTGTCCTGTTTATATCCATACCAGTAACTAAGCAAACGTAATAGTTTTGATTCTAATGTTTGATCAAATATTAAAAAATAAGTTTTTTCTTATTTTGGTACCCTTTAAAAATATAATTTTGATACCGTAAGTCTATGTTTTGTGACATAAAATTTTCAACTTATTTTTTTAAAACAATGAAAAAAATAAATACAAACAACACAAAAAATTAATAAGTTCATATATATGTTTTTCTTTTACGAGTTTTATTAAAGCTTTTGTTTAAATTTTTTATTATAGTTTTACAAAATTATTTTGTAGTTCGTTGATATAAAAGTAAAAAGAAAATTTCACCTCAAAATATAAACTTAAGTATCAAAATAAATTTTTAAAAACTAAAAAATACCCTTTTGATACTTTTTAAGTAATAAGATATTAATGTGATATTTTTCTACCATATAGATATCAAAATGATAATAATCTTCAAAAAAATCACTCATTCTTTAAAAGCAAACTTCACCAACATCAACATATCCGTTCTCTAACTCTAACTTACATTCTAGCGTTTGAGTTTATTATACTTTTTGATAAACGTACCTGTTGAGAACTAACCCAACGCTAATTCACAGACAAGAAACGAAAACAGAATAACCAAGAACACATTAGAATTTGTTTTCGAAGTTTGGCCAAATAATTGACTACGTCCCCCGCGAACTCTCCAGAGGAAATTCGTTCTTCACTGTTGATGAACAGATCAAAGTTTTAAAAAGAGAATTTTACAGAAATCAATCTACAGAATTCCAATCCTCTACCCAAGAGAAAACAGCAAGAAAATTTCAGAGAAATATGCCTTTTCTCTCACCATTTCTTTCTCAACAATCACCCTCTCTCTCTGGGCTTTTTCTGTTACAAGATTAACCTCCGAGAATTTCTCTCACTAACCAAGACGAAGACTTCACCCTCACTCTACAAAACTGATATATATATATATATATATATGAATCTTACAACCAGTAAAATACAACAACCAATCAGCTTCTTTCCTTTTTGTTGGTGAAGTCCACATCAGCACTCCATACAGTCTTTAGCCTTAGTAAAACGCCACCGTTTGACCTCCAAGATTTCAATACAAAAAAAGACTTTTAACAGACCAGCCAACGAACTTTTGATCTAAACTTCACAGCATGAGTATTGATTCAACAATACAATTTACACTTCTGAATCCAAAATCTATTGGGTCTTGAGATGAATTCTCACTCTCAAAATAAAGAGGTCATGTGAACCATTAATAAGATGTTTGGTTACGTCAAACTTCTCTCTCTGGTGTCAGTTGAAATAATTGGCCTTAAATGACTGTGGACAAGCATTAAGATTTTCTTAATTGCTACAACCAAAAAAAACCTAAATCGGAAAAGTTTATTAAATAATGCCATGGACAATTACCAGCCCAAATAAAAGTTGCTATACAATAATATGGCATTGAAAAGTCTGGTTTATATGCCTCTGATTTGTTTTAATGAAAACTCTAATCTCATGAGAGCTGTTTACTTACCTGCAAAGACTTGTGTGATCAATGACCTTAATTAGTGGAAGGAATAATAATGAAAGGAAAAGTCTGATTCGCTTTGTAACATGCAATACACACACAAACATATATATATATATATATATATATATATATACACGCACACATATATGTATGTATGTATGTATAAGTATTTGTGTTTGTCAGACATGAGCCAACCTCAATTGAATATGGGATCTAGTTTTTTTGCTGGTCGAATATGGGATCTAGTTGGAACATGCAAATGGCTGCTTGTTTATACTCCTTTTATATCAAAATTGACTTTAATTTCTGAACACTAAGTTGGCAATTCATTGTTGGTGCTCCACTGCTCATGACATCTTCTTTTTTTTTTCGTATTTTTTTTTCTTCTAGAAAAAATAATAATAATTTCAGATTTCACAACTTAATTTGTTACCCTCCCAACTTATTACCCAAAACTACATTTTTGCCTTCTTAACATTGTATTTTATCTCTTGCTTTATTAGTTTAGTCACACCTTCGTTTTTTTATTAATTTTTTAGCTTCGCTTCTGGGTCTCATTTTGTATAGGGGTGATAATTTTAATCTATTTAAATCTTTAATATGATCAGAGATAGCTATTTAGATTAATTGGTTTGCTTTTTTCTTTTCATATGATTTCTCATTATATTTGTAGCTTTTTTGAGAGCCAGATCTGGAAGATTTTAAGTGGGCAAATATCAACAGATGACAAGTGTGTTGTTTTATCAATTAGAAAATGTACTTTCAGAAGTGGAACGCATTTAAAAGAGCTGAAGATTCAATACTTGTGGAGCTCAATTATTCTATTTCATAAAGTTACACACACGCAAATTAAATTTTTTTTTTTACTTGAAATTGTTTTGTTTATTATATTGATGTTGGAGTTTCAGAAGATCTTTAAGTTGAAAAAAATTGTCATTTTCATTAAAAAAAATCCCATTTTAATGGTTCATGTGAAAGTTCTACAATTAAGCAGGGATTTACACAAATGTCACACTCTTGAGCCTTGTTTGATGGCGCTGTACCAAGATATCAATAGGAGTCACTAATGGTTGACGGTATACTACCGTAATACTTGACGGTTGTTCACTGTAAAGGGGTGTTTGACAGTAGTGGGAACCACTCAGTTTCTACCATAATCTCAATTATAAACAGTGTAAAACTCTCACATGCTATAGTAACAATAAAAAAATATGCTATAGTGTAAAACTCTCACATGCTACAGTAAAAATGGTTCTCACTACTAGTTCTCACTACATTTTCAAACACCTTATAATACTCAAAATTACTTAATGGATCTACCGTAGTTCAAGTCGAAATCTAAAGAAATCACGAAAAAGATAACATGGCACTAACTGATGATATTGCAACAAGATCTCCCCGTGTGAGGGCGATCCTTTCCCTGCGGTTGGGTGGCGCACGGCGGTATCTGACATTCCTCCTATATGGAGGATATCTTTGGCGGTATCTCAAGATCGACTACTCCACAGCGGCGTGGAGTGGTGCGGGGCATGGGAAGCAAGAGGAGACAGAGAAAAAGAATAAATAAATAATGAATCTTGAGATATTTTACTTACACTATCTATTAACGTTATAAAAAAAAAAAAAAAAAAGAACAACGTCGCATTTATTATAACATTTTATGAGTGGCAAACATCAACCTATACAAAAAAAAAGAAAAAAGAAACATTTATTACGATTTTTAGTCAAAAACGAGTTAGAAAAAACCTCTTTATTCCACAATGGACCCGACTACCTTGACATGACTTACAAAATCACTCTCCATTTTGCAATCGAGATATCTATTATGTACAATCTCAATCTACTCCACCCACCGTTTCTTTTTCCCCTCTTTAACCGTTATTTGGTCGAGTGTACTTGATCTTGGTCCTAATTTACTTCCTAGATCATATACACTTTAACAATCAAGTCCACTTGACCTCAATTTAGTTTTTACTAATCAAATGATTGAGAAATAAGTTCGAGCTTGAAGTTGGAAACTCAAACGCTAGAATATGTATATATATATACACTTTTATTTTATTTTGTAGCATATAAAGGTTTATATTATAGATAGTAAGTGTTTGAGAAACAAGTTAGAACTTGAAGTTATAGAACTTAAACATTGTACTATGTGAGTGCTTTACATTGTAATAGTTAAAACTTTGGTATTAGAACTTGGTTCCCAAACACTATATAAGTTACAACTTGCTTAAGTTTAGTATTTTTTTTTTATTTGGGAGAGTGATTTATACTTTAGAGTTCAAATTATAAATAAGGTAAAGCTCTCATCTGCTACAGTGTAAAAATATATAATGTAAAGCTCTTACAAGCTGAAGTGTGTGGTTCAAACTTTAGAGTTATAACTAATTTTCTAAACACCCTAAGAGTTTAGTTTAAATTTGAAGGGAGCTTGGTAAATTGGTTGAAACTAAAAATTTTGGTTTTAAAATATGTAACGTATAAAAATTTTATATTGTAGTAATTTTTTACTTTTTACCATAGTTGTTAATAGTTTTACATTATAGGTTGAAACGAATTGGTTCTAACCAATTTACCAAATGCTCTTTTATTCTCCATCTTCAAATTATTTTTAGGCGATTTCTTTTGCGAGAAAAAAACCACCAATAAGTATTCATTTTTTAACCAGATCTTAAAAATAAAAAAGATTTTGATTATATTTAATCGTTTTAAAACATACAATTCCATAGAGTTTCCACATAAAAAGTTCATTTATTTTTTAGTCATAATTTACTGTTCCAGAAACCGAGTAAATCCGGTAATTACCTTAAAACTTTTATCTAATCTAATTCAAATAAAGAAAGACGCAGTCATGCAAATAACGCGGAATAAACAGCCTTCCCTTAGCCCACAACTTTGTCCGAACCTAAAAAACCGCAAAAAAAAAAAAAAAACATTGCACAAAACCCTTCGATTGTACACACCAACACTCGCTTTCTCCTAATGCCACGTCACCAAAGAATTACTCCAATTCTTCAAACTACGACAATACGATTGGCTCGTTGTACGTGTTAGGCGCATTAAATAGCGATTGCACAACACCGCCTTGCGCTAGCCCGTGAGCCGCTTTACTTCAAAGACCCTCGAATTACGACGTCGTTCCGCTGTCTGCTCCACTGTCTTCTTTCCTTTGGCGATACCATAAATAGATTCAGTCGGCCCCAAAGAAGACCACAACACACACACGCTTTCTCTCTCCTCTCCGTCTTTCTCTCTGTAAAAATTCGTCGTCGTTGTAACTTCATTGACGGCCATGGCGTTCGTTTCCTTCGTAGGAAGGGTTCTCTTCGTCTCCGTCTTCGTTCTCTCCGCTTGGCAAGAGTAAGACCAGATCTGCTCTCTTCTTTCTCTGTTTTTCCAGCAACTCTATTTTGCTGTTTGGTTCGCGAGAAAGGGAAAAAGAAAATTGTGGTGAAAATGGAATTTTCCTAAGTTTGGACTTTCTTGTACTAGTTTGAAAGATTTGTTAGACTTGAAAGATTTGATGGTTTTTTTTTTTTTTAATTACAAAATTTGAACATTTTGGTTAGCTTGTTGTTTCCTTTTCAAGTTGGTAACTTTCATTCTTGCTGGTGCTCTTAGTTTATCATTTTATTTTTTTTGAGGAATTTTTGTTTTTGTCGAGCGTTACAAACTAGCGTATTAGTAACTTTATTTAATATCTATTATTTTTGGGTTTTTTTTTTTGGAATTCTTTGCTGCGTGGTGAGAATTTGTGTTATTCCTAATTTCTAGACTTCATTTTTTTCGAAGTTGTCCCTCCAAAAATTTTGCTAATTTTGCTAAAAAGAATAGCTTTGATTTTTCATGAAAGGGTTAAAAGTAATTTTTTGAACTAATTGAGGTCAAATACCTTTCTTATTACGGGAAGTTACATGATCCTAAGAAATCGCTTTAAGTCACTTTTTCAATATTGAAAATTCTTGATATGTTATAGCCTATGTTCACCTTCTAACAGAATTATTCTTAATGTAACTGCTAATTAATAATGTAGTCAAAATTAAATATTATGACTGTGCCCTTTTGTACAAGTTATGTTTCGTAGTTGGTTATAATGAAATTTAGTTCTGTATTAGTGAAAAACACTAAAAACTAGAAAACGGGTTATTTTTAGTATAAAAAAAGCTTCGTGTAGCTTGGAATGAAGTTTATGTAATTTTTCATTGATTAACCAATGGCAGTATTTAGAGTTATATGGTTAATTTGTTGCTTATACTTGTGGTTAAGCCCCCAGCATGTTACAATTTGGAAGGGATGTGACTCAGAAAATTGTTTAGATGCTTGAACTTGATTTTTTATTGGTGCAGGTTCAGTGAATTTGGTACCAATGGTGGACCAGCAGCAAAGGCTTTGGAACCAAAGTACCAAGCTTTCTCAAATCACATTTTAACTCAAACTGGGGTTAGACTGCCCAAAGTTGAAGTAAGAAGTGCTTCTGATTTGTGTTACCTTACATTTTCCATAGTACACGTAAAATTTGCTAGCGCAAATCTCGAATATGCAAATGACGTTAAAGTTGTTATTGACAGAGTAAACATTTAGTGGCTGCTGCCATAGCGATGAAGGGCCTCGGGAGCCTATTTTTCATCTTTGGCAGCCCACTGGGAGCCTATCTTCTGGTTAGTAAGCTAAACTTAGCTTAGCTCACCCTCTGTTTTCCCTTATTTTTTACTTGTTGATCATAATATGAACTTGATTATCCTACATTGTCTTATTTGCAGCTTCTGCATCAGTTGATTGTTACTCCTATATTGTATGACTTCTACAACTACGATGTCGAAAGGAAAGAATTTGCTCAACTTTTCTACAAGTTTACCCAGGTGAGCAATCAAGAAAACTTTTGTTCCATTGTATCTTCTTGATGCAATGATTTTAACTTTAGCCTTTCATTTTACTGAATATAATGAAAGCAAAATGATGAATAAATATGCTGAGACAAAGCAAAGTCTTTTAAAAAATGATTTTATTCTCTCTCTGTTTTGGCAGAACCTGGCATTGTTTGGGGCTTTGCTCTTTTTCATTGGCATGAAGAACTCCATGCCAAGGCGGCAACTGAGGAAAAAAGCTCCGAAAGCAAAAACCACATGAGAAGAGAACTCTTGACGAATCGGGCATTGTGTTTCTCGGCTCGCACCTGAATTTGGTTCAGGAACTACTTTTGTATGCTTGTAACTTTATGGGGGGGAAATTGTTCTTTTTGAGAACGTAGGGAAAAATGATCAGGGGAAAGAGGGCTCATTTTACTTGTTTTTGACGTGTGATTTTGTTTTTGTTTATTCATTTTTTCTTCTTGAGCCAGTTTGTAGACATTGAATTGAGGTTTACTAAGTTCCATGGTCCATTGAAAATCTACTTTTCTTGTGCTTTTATTTGTTTTGTCGACTTTGCGTCAAGAATTTGAGTAACAACAAACCTCACTTGATAGACACAGATCATCTTGAGTTTCCTAAGTGGAGACTGACAAGGTTTAAACTGATGATATTGTATCTATGTGGTTTGAATTTGATTGTTCAAATCGTGATAATTTAGGGGAGGGATATATGTATATATAAATATATATATACATATATAATTTTTTCCTTTAATCGCTTCTATCAAACCCACAGGGAAACTGGTTTTGTATGGGCCAAACATCACTTTAGGATTCGCAGTCATATATAGGGTGTTTGGGAGTATTTGTTTGAACCAATTGATTCAAAATATTGAAGCATGTGAGAGTTTTATATTGTAGTTTTATTTTACATTATACTTTAACACGTGAGAGTTTTACGTTATTAAAATTTAAATTAATTTGTTTAAACAATCTTTCAAACACAAGCTCAAGTAAATGTACGTCTAAATACCAGTTTGAAGTTTGATCTAGCCTCATGGGTTCATGTACCAAACGTGAAGTCATGCTTCAAGCTTGCATCTCTTTCTCTCTCTTCCTTTTTTTTTCAATAATTTATCAATAAAGAGTTTTTAAGTTCTAACTTGTTTTGCTTTGATTATTTGTGGGCTAGTTGGTTGCCTCCTGAAACAATGGCTTATGGTTGTCCATACCTGACTTAATTTCACAACGTTATTTCAGAATTTTGGATCCCTCCCAAAAGTCTTACAAAATCGGTACAAATAACGTTTCGAAGGAATGGTGGTCCAGTAGATTTTGCCTGCAAAACTTGGGCAAAAAGTATAAGGTTTGTGCTGCTGTTGTTGCCAGCTAAAATTTGACCGAATCGTATAGTGTATGGAAAATCAATTTGAACTGAAAAAATAAGTTCAAATACTGTAGGATATGAGAATTTTACATTATAATTGTTGAAACTTTACACTGTAGAGTTCAAACTAATGTGTCAAACACAAGATCGATAAGTTATTCTTGAACTTTTGATTGTAGCAAATTATCCTCCAATTTGATAAACTCTTGCATAGCAGCCCCAAATGAATGATGTCATAATTTGAATATAAATATCTCAATAAATGTGACATTACGTGCTTTGGCTTTTCTTTATTTTCATTCAAATTTTAGTTTTTTTTTTTGTTTCAAGTGATGCCAATTAATGTGTACAAGGGTGTTCCTATTCCCTGTTTGACAGTTCTTACCAATTTATTCCAACTTAAAAAAAGTAGTCATCAAATTGAGGGTATTCTTTAACCCACCGCCAATTTCAGGATAAATTTATCAAAATCAAAGTTTTAGGGTGTGACTTTCGGATTGTGAAATACACAAGAAGGTAGGAGTCGGTGTGTTACCCGTCAGAAAATTTCAGTTGGAAGATGTTACACGGGACAACTAAACATCACATTCTCTCTCTCTCTCTCTTTTTATAATTATAACTTTTTTTAATTTATAATTGTAGTGGAATGTAGTTGGAAATATATATATATTTTTTGTTTTAGCTAACTTTTGGTTTAAATTTTGTAAAAAAAATACAATATTTTTGGTTAAAACAACAATATATAGTTCCAATCACATTTCTAAATATACTAATAGATAAATTTTATTTTTGTTCATCGAATTTTGGTAATTATGTCACTTTATCCTTTGATCTTTCAAAAATGATTATTTAAGTATCCTTAAACTTTAAAATATTAGCAAAAAAAGCCCTTTTTATCACATTCCGTTTATAGAATTTTATTTTTGCATCCTCCATCCAAAACTTTAGTAATTATATCATTTTGTTTCATGAACTTCAAATCATAGTCCGTGAAACTTTTTTTTTAATTTTTTTTCCAATCAACAATTCTTTATAGAAGTTAAAACTCAACTTGTTCATCTAAGAATTATAGATTGAGTCAAGACAAAAGGGTGCTTTTTCATAAGGATGAGGATGAGCTTGTAGAATATGCGATTTGCGACGACAAATGCCACAATCTAAATAGGATTTGTTTAATAGTCGGGGAGGAAGATAACGAAGAAGGAGGCAGAGGTTATACATTAGTTTGGTGAAGTTTGGTGCTTCTTTTAGGGTGTTTGATAGGATGTTTGAAACTGTTGGTTAGAACTGTTTTTAATGTGAGAGCTTTATACTGTTTATAACTGAGAAAATAATTTAAACCACTAATACCAAACACCTTTATTATTCACTTTTTACCGTCTAATTAAAATCTGACAATCCATAATCTGTACACCGCTTGTCGGAAATAAATTCGTTCCCACTATAGAATTTCCTAATAAAAATAAAAACAAGATAATAGGTGTCATAACCCGTCTTTTCGGGCTGTGATAAAACTCTTTCTTACTTACTTTAGGGCAAAAATTTAGGAATTTTTTTTTTAAACAGAAATAAATAATTTACTTACATTAACTTGATAATTCTCAAAATACTTTCACATACTTGTATTTACATAATTAATACTTTTACTTTCATAACATCTTTCTTTCAAACATTTCATATCAAAATAACTTTAAACATACGTAGCGGAAAACATTACAGCAGCGGACTCCATACCCAATCTGCACATCATCCAACCCTCTGCCAGCTCACCATTTGAACTTATTCTGACCTTCTCGTCGGAATACCTACAGCATGAAATACTTAATGAGCTAACGCCCAGTAAGTCTCATAAATCCCACATGGATATTCATATGAATGCATGAATCAATTATGCTTTCTTATAAACTTTCTTTATCCTCATCATTTCTTATCTTTATTAGGGCCCAAATGTTCGTACCATTGCGCAATTTCATTTAGGTCTACGTAACACCGTGACCGTAACATATCCTTTAAACTCCCCTTGAGTTAGGAGTCGGTACGACACTTTTCTTAATTTCTGGTGATACATTTACCAGTCCCTTTATTATGGTTGACATACCATGCATGAAGTGATAATCACATATTATCCATGAAACATAAATTCTCTTGCATAGCATAGTACACACAGGTACTTACTTTTTATACACACTGGTATACATTAATATACGCACAGGTATATAGCATAATGTATTCACAGGTACTTAACATCAAATGTACACACAGATACCTACTTTATACATACTCAAGTATTTATCATTGTACACACAGGTACAAAATCATGATACACAAGCTCATTTTCATTATTGTACACACAAGTACATAACATATTATACACACATGTACAAAATCATGGTACATATGCTCATTTTCATTATTGTACACACAGGTACGTAACATCTTGTACACGCTAGTACACATTAAAATGCTCACAATTATTCATACATGACTATACCCCTAGGTATTCATATCATGGCAAACATACAAGTTTACACTTAATTATACGCACAGGTATACATATACATACATTTCTTTCTAAACCTACATTTCATACTGTAGGTGGGAATGGTACTTACTTGATGCAAATGTCGGGCAACTTAACCTCGATATCTCTTCTCCTAGACTCCTAAGATCCTGTTGGCCAATTACAAAGCCATTAGCCAAATTTCACTATGTTTCGATACGAAACATCCGTTAGTTAATAAATTGAGTCGCATTACTATGTACAACTCTAAAAACCACTGGTTTTTTTCTTATTTCTATCTAACTTTACCCTATCGTTTCTAACGAAGGGCGGGAACCTTTCTAGTCGTTTTCTTATTCCATTGGAAACATTTTAAAACGGTTCGGGTTATTTGGACAAAAATGACGATTTTGCCCTCCGTGGGTCCACTAACCTACCCGAACTCGATTTCGTTATTCTTATGAAAATAACCATATACTAATTTCAAAATAACACCCTAGTAGGTCAAATCTCTTTATTTCTCAATTATGCCCCATTTTCATAAAACTTTGCGGTTTAGTCCCTGAACTGAAAATTTTGACGATTTTACCCCTGGGACTAAAATTTACTTCTTTGCATCAAAATTTCCTGTTTTTCTCAAGGATCATTTTTACTTAAGGTACCATACCTTAAATCATTTGCAAAAATAACATTTTTGCCGTTTAACACTTTGTTCACTTTTAATATATTATTGAAAAATCAAAAACTCACAAATGATTGAGTTTTTAGACAAACTGTTCGCGTGACCTAACAGTTTCATCGATATCTACAACTTTCATGTTTTCACTTTTCCCAAAATATCACTGTACAGGGGCGTTTTTGACTATTTTTCACATCTGCCGAGAAGGAACTTTTTCTTTCAATTTAGTCCCTTTGGCATTTTTACAAAAATCCGTTTCAAACTTGCAATTCTACCCCTGCAGAAACCATTTCATGCCTTAATCCACACATTCTCATGCTCAAACATCACTTTTACAAAGTCAAACATCAAAATTACAAAAATAACACTTTTTGCAAAAATTGGTATTTTGCACTATAAACCAAAGTTTCACAACTCAAACTTGCCAATCATCACATATACATAAAATTCCAGTAAATACATGTTCAAAACCCCTCATGGGTTTGAAAGAATAAAATCAAAACAAAATTCAAAACTTTAAACTTTAAAACTTACCCAAATAAAACTTTTTGGATTTCTAACCTTCAAAGGCTTCTTGAACTTCTTCTTGGACTTCCTTTTCATGCAAAAATAACATGGATTAATCTTTGCCCTTTACCCATGAAAAATCCCTTGAAAACTCATGAAAAAGTTTAGGATTTTACCTTAAAACTTGTGGGAAATCCTTGTTCTTGCTTGTAAAACTTGTTTGGGGTTATTTTTGCAAAGTTTGGGGGCTGAGAAATTTTTTTAGAGACCTGGACATGGCTGCCGAATCTTGGAAGGAAAGAAAGGAAGTGATTTTTTGTGATAACTTTGCCTTAAATGCATCCTTATCACATTTGGTGACTCATGGTAACCCATGAGTATACCACTAGGTGTCCTCATCTTATTGGGCCACATTGCATGGCTTGTTGGCCCAATAGAATTCAAGCAAATGTCCACTTTGTAGAGTTAAAAATTTATACTGTGTAATTTTTCACCACACAGTATTTTTCCTATACTGCTGTGGTCAATTCAGTGTACTTTCTATCCTTAGACTGTATAAAAATATTTAACTTACTTTTCGTTTACTTTTTGAGGCCAATCATAATATTTTTCGTATCTGCGTTTTCATTTAGCAGTATTCTTATACTGCTTTGGCCTCCTTTCTACCCCCGGTTAGGGTTAGGACAACCTCTATGTCCTATTTACATTTTAATCATTCATTCGTTTATATCACAATTTCACAATTAATTATGACATGAAATTCATTTTATGGATATTATGCACAAATCTCTGAGTCATCAAACTCATAAAATTTGTATTTTATAATATCCACCATTGCATTACATATGCCATAAAATTTAAAATTTACAATCAATGCCGCTCATTCATATTTTATTGTAATTTTCACATAAATTACAATTTTTACAAAATTTCACATTTTTAAGAATAAATTCATTAATTAAACCTAATTAAATATTAGGTTTTATTGATGACGTTTTCTCGGTCATTACAATAGGAAGAGTCTTCCATCCTACTCCTAAAAACGCACCGGTCAATCCGTTCAATTACATATTTAATGGTTTTGATGCGATAAAGGGGTAGCCTAGATGTTCGTAAATAGTTTACTTTTAGGAAGAAGGTTAAGTGATGTTTGAAAATCAGTTTTAACCTATCAATTATAATTACAAATAATTATAAATAATATAAAATTTTTTATAATTATAATAAAAAGTAAAAAATTATTAAAATGTAAGACTTTCATATGTTATAGTTTTTAGATTTAAAACTTCCCTTACAATTAAACTGTCAAATAAAAACTTAGATGCTTTATTCTTGAGGGTATTTATGTGGCCTTGAGCGCCTTTCATATCATGCTGATGTGACATGCCGTTGAAAGGTAGAGGCATGTTACCTTGTCATGGGAATGTAATTTATTTAAATTTCTTTAGGTTTAATTGTATAATTATGCTTATTAGTTTTCATTATTTATTAATTTATCTATTATGTTAAGAAACTACAAATGTACCATTTTAATTTAAAAAACTTGTTTTAATTTTCTCCTTCGCGGACTTTTTAGACTAAAAAATATGGAGGTAAAACAAACATATCTTTAATTAGACCAATTTACTTTTAAAATATATTTTTCTTCTTGAGAAAATTTTTAAAAATATTTTAACATTCAAAAAGTCAAAAAATTTAAGATTTTTTTTTTTTAATTTGATGTCTTGTTTTAGGAGTTTTCATGTTTTTAATTCCATAAGATATTTTCATAACTACTTAAAGGTAATTATGTCATTTTGCTAATTTTTTATTTTTAGAGATAAAATTTAAAATATATTTTTGTAATTTTTAAAAATAAAAAGACAAATTGAGAAATAGTTAAAACTAAGAGGTATAACTCTAAAGCCTACGAGATTCTGCTCTGGAATCTGACAAGTTCCACTTCAGCTCTGGAACTTGGCGGGTTCTGCTTCGGCATCCTTTGGCATGGACCAAAGTAATATATCCTATGTGGGAATGAAAAGGAAGGGTAATTTAAACTTTTAATAAATCATCTTTTTTTAATCAACTTATGAACAGTAACTTAAACTTTTAATAAATCATATTTTTAATTAAAGGGTCAATTTTAAAAAGTGCCTTTTAAGAAAACAACCTTGAAATATGCTCCTTTAAAGGGGCATTTATATGCTTTTCTCTTTCGTATATCATAGTTTATTTTACGTCCAATATATTCTCTTGCCTTTGCCCATCATGTTCCATTCTTTTATTTTCTCTCCATTTTAGATTTATTACTCTCTCATATAATTCATAAACCTCCCACTCATATAATTCATAAACCTCCCATCTCAACTTTCTCGTCATAATATTCTTTGTTTGTGATCAATTTTGACTTTTATTGTAGTTAGTTTCTTTTCATTCTATTCATAATCTTTTTTTTTTTATGTGTGTGTACCTTTTGAGTTTCTCTGAAATTAAGAATTAAACAAGAATTTCTTAGCCAATGAAAATATGCAGTTTTGACTCTTTGATTAATAAATTGTCTATTTTTTTAGACAATATCTAAGACAATAATGGCACGTGAAGGTTTTGAAAAGATAAAATAATAATAAAGTAGTTTTCGAAAATAAATCTAAAAATAAATATTATTAAATAAAATATAGATAAAATATAAAATCTTTGTCACCATTTATTTTTTTTCTTTTTTCTTTTTAGAGTATATTTTTAAATAGATTTGCTTCATTTCATCTCTAAATAGTTAAGTAATTAACTAAGGAATCAAAATTATATATTACATAAATCTTGAATAGAGTTAGAAAAAAGTGAATGATTGACGGCTAAAATAAAATAAATATACATTATTTATTTTTTTTAATTTTTACTTAAATTTTTTTTATATTCATTTTTTATTCATTACCCACCTTATAAAAGCTCCAATTACAACTTCGACTAGTAAAAAAAAAAAAAAAGGCACAATGAAAAGTGTAATAGTCAACAAATATTATTCCTGGCGGCTAATTAAAGAAGGCACTCTCTTCACCAAAAAAAAAAAAAAAAGAAAAAAGAAAAAAAAAGAAAAAAGAAAAGCCCTCTCACCAAAACACAAAGATAAAAATAAAATAACAAGTGACAATTGACAACTGCATATTAACTCAAGAAAAAGTGTTAAACACCGTGTTAATAAAAGGTTAGCTTATTATGGGTCTCAACTCTAGATTTATCTTCTGTCAGTAAATAGTGTTTAACACTATTGGTGTCTTATAACAACACTCTCCAATCAAATATGATAAAAATTATGGAAACCAGCAACTTGCCTCAATAATGGCTGCCAAAATTGCTCTCTCCCTTCTAAAATAGTAAAATACTTTTGTTCTTACAAAGTTGACTTCTCTCTATGGTTCCATTGCCCATACAAAAACGACACATAACAAGTAACAACTTATCTAATCCATTAAGAAAAGGAACCAAAAAAAAAGGTGTTTACGGATACAGATGAATCTCAAGCAAAATCTGAGTCCAATTATGATAGACTAAAAGCTTTTGATGACACAAAGGCTGGTGTTAAAGGACTTGTTGATTCTGGGATAACTAAAATCCCTCGTTTCTTTTGGAACCAATCAACCGACATGAATTACAACTGCTCAGTTTCCGGAGAATCCCAGTTGAGTATTCCAGTTATAGACCTCAAAGGCCTCACCAAACATCCATTTCAACGCAAGGAGATTGTTGAAAGAGTTAGAGAGGCGTCAGAGACTTGGGGGTTTTTCCAAGTTGTCAACCATGGAATTTCTTTGAGTGTCATGAAGGAGATGGAAAATGGGGTATGCCGGTTTTTCGAGCAAGACCCTGAATTGAAGAAGGAATACTACACCAGAGATGTTACTAGAAAGGTGGTTTACAATGGCAATTTTGATCTGTTTAATTCTCCCAATGCTACTTGGAGGGACACCTTTTTCAGCTTCATGGCTCCTAATCCTCCGAAGCCTGAAGAATTGCCTGAGGCCTGCAGGTATGTGACTAGTGTGACACATGAATTAATGGTCAATTCATTTCAGTTATGTTACTTTGTGAGAATATCCAAACATATGAATTTGGTTTTCACTTTATGTAAAAGACATAAATGAGGGCATGGTAGGATACTCTTTTGTTAAATAGGGTTATAACTCTAATTATCTTTGCTTGAGCAAGGGTATAGTTATGATTTTCTTAATTGGTTTACATAAGTGGAAGACATATGAATTTGTGGTCATCCATTAGTTTATTTCTTTGTTCTCTTTCCTTAGCATACAATTATCATGCAGCTTATATGTTGGTTTCATTTGTTAAAATTCGAGGAATGAAATGATATTGTACTCAAAGGAAGTGATGAAATTGGGCATTTCTTTGGTTTGAGTTGCTGTCCAAGGCTCTGGGGCTAGACTCAAACCACCTAAAGGACATAGAGTGTGCCGAAGGACTTGCGTTTGTAAGCCATTATTATCCACCATGTCCTGAGCCAGAGCTAACCATGGGAACAAGCAAGCACATTGATAATGACTTCCTCACTGTGCTTCTACAAGACCACATTGGAGGCCTCCAAGTCTTGCATGACAACCAGTGGTTTGATGTTCCGCCAATTCCCGGAGCTTTAGTGGTCAATATTGGAGATCTACTTGAGGCAAGTATTTTGCTTTGGTTGGACTTTAAACTTGTTAATTTGTGTTCTTTGGAATTTATGAGAACAACCTTCATTTTCTTTGTTGGGCAAAGATAGTTTTTACATTTTTTTTTCTTTTTTGCTGAATAAAATCCTTTCTCCCATTTTTATCATCTATAGAAGAAATTCCGAGACCCATCAATAGAACAAAAAGTACATGATCTAATTTTACTCAAATGACAGGTCTACCTTAACTCACATCAATATGAGTATAACCTGGGTGCATCTTGAGATCAGAAGAAGTAAAGATTGTTACCAGTATACCACCCTATCGGTGGTTTTTTCCTCATATCAATTTCGATTAAGGACTCCCTTTCCTCTTTGCATCTCTGCAAATGAAATTACATTTATCAGACTGACTTATAATAGATCATAAATTTGGATATCATTTTGGAGCCCAAAGCAGGTTGTTGCACATGGACACAAGCACAGTTTCATTTGAGAATGACATTGGTGTTCTCCAAGTTCTACACGATAATGAGTGGATTGATGTAGCGCCTCAGCCCGGGGCTCTAGTGGTGAACATTGGAGATCTTCTGCAGGCAAGTGTTGCCGCTTTGCTTTATTCTAGTATGCTTTTACCAATTTTAACTTAAGGTTTTTTTCTTTTTTTGGTTTTTTTGGTTTTTTTTTGCTTTTTCAGCTTCTATCAAACGATAAATTCAAGAGCGTTGAGCTTAGAGTACTGGTGAGCCATGTCGGTGCCAAAGTATCGATTGCAAGCTTTTTCAGTACTAACTTGCTTCCATCGACAAGATTATAAGGACCCATCAAGGAGTTCCAAAATACAGGGAAACGACAGTGAAGGACTATGTTGCCTATTTCAATGCAAAAGGCTTTGATGGGACTTCTGCCTTGGATAATTTCAAGCTTTGAGCTAGTTAAAACCAAGAAAAGAAGAAGGGTTCTTCTAGAATCTTGTTTATGTTTGAGGAATAATGAATATGATTTCCATACCAAACAAATTCAATAATGAAATGTCACAATTTTATTATTGCGATTTTAATGCTTTATTGTTTGCTTGTCGTTTTTGTAATCATGAATGAAACATATCTATGTTGTCTGCAGTTTCCAGTTTTGTGGACAAGTTATATTGGTAACTCAAATGCCCTACCCTGCTTGAGAAGTAGAAAGTGCTTTATACCAACACACTCATGCTCCGCGTACATATTTCATTTTTTTTGTCGTTTTAATTTCATGCCGTTCTTTTAATGTTTCTTTCATTTCTCATGTTGATGTCTTTTTTTGAGCTATTGTTGTTGTTGTTGTTGTTTTGGAATTATTGTTTTTCTTTTTTCTAGGTACATATCAATTTTATCTTTTTTGATGTGTTTTTCTAATCAATATCATTTCTACAAGACGCTATGCTTTTTAAAGGCAGTTTGTTTTGCATATTCAGCCAACTTTTTAAATTTAAATCTTTAAAATCTTTAGAAAACGTATTTGTATCCTCTAAAATTTAAATCAAATAAATCCAAGTTTTTAGAGTTCTATCCCTCGAACTCTGTGGACTTGGATATATTTTCTAAAGTAAAACTGAAATTTTATTTTTTATATTTAAGGGAAAAAAATCATAAATTCTTTATTTGATATCCGATTAAGACGATTCTATTTTTATTGTGTTTCTAATAAAGAGAGGAATAAATCAAGATCCATATTGTATCCTTTTCAGGATCAATGATGATTAAAATTTTGTTAAATTTGTTAATAGATTAAAAACTTTTTCTACTATCTATCTTGTAAATTTGAGTGGATCGAAAATTGTGTATTGCTTGCATTACTTCATGAATTACAATTCAATATACATAAAACCAATTTGATAACAGCGGAAGCAAAAAAATAAGGAATATAAAAAATACAAACTAGGGAACTAACTCATATAGGAAAGAACAAATAATGAGACAATAATGGATTACATATTTGAAAATTGTGATATGCCAATCCAGTTGTACAAGCTATTTTCACTAGTACATGCTTGTCCGCGATTCTCGCGATAGCCTCCCTCAAGCACGGGAGAAGTTATGTGAAATCACAACACAACAAGGCTTGCATTGTGGCACCTTGAGTATTTTCAATACATTAAAAATACAATAACTTAAGAATTAAGTTAAACGAAAATATGTGTCCAAGGATTATAGTTTAATCCAATCTTTAAGATAAATTCTATAAAAGTCAAAAATGAGATTTTTAAGGGTAAAAATCATGCCATAGCCTTAAATAAAGAAGAAATGATATAAACATAAACTAGAAAGCTTAATTGTTGCAAACTGTGTTGCAACAAATGCTAAGACAAAAATATAGTTTAAGAAAAATACTGTATAATAATATGAAAAATTATATAGTATTAAAATAATACAGTGTAAGGAAGTACACTGATAAAGTTATGTAGTATGAAAATTACACTACAAAAGTAATGCAGTGTAGGAATTGAACTGTTTAAGGTTAAGCAGTACAGAAATTAGACTGTTTAAGCTAAAACAGTATAAGAATAGTATTGTTTGGAGAATATGGATGAATAAGAAATGTTGTAGCAGTATAGAGAATATATCAGTAGTATAAAAAAATACTATTAGTATAAATTTAGACTGTATAAAGTTAAGCAGTATAGAAATTTCATTATGTGGTGGATGTAAATAAGTATGAGAGGTTGTGGAACCTCATGAATTGTATAGAAGGAATACTGGTAGTATAAAAATTACTGTCAGTATAAACTTAGATTGTGTAAAATGTATTTGTGGGACCCTACCATGAGACACCAAAATGAATGAGAACTTACCACCACACCCCCTTGGGTGGCCCAATTACACATTTCCAAGTTAAGCAAGATGATGTGAAGTGATGACTAATGTTGGTAAGTCATCAAATTTTGGTGAAAAATTACCAAAACACCCTTTGAGGTGGCCAAATCAAATAATGCCAAGTTAAGCTAACTTTTTTTTTATCAAAAAAATGATGATAAGTGATAATGATGATGGTGAGTCATCAAAGCTTATAAAGATCAAGTTGTATTTATCATTGTTTCATGAAATAAGAACCAAGAAAATGTTCATCTTCCTCCTCCAAAACCGTCGCCTCCCTAAGCATTTCTTTTTCAAATTTTGACGAAATTCAAGCCTTTAAATCATGTTTAAAGCAAGTTCAAAGGGTTTGATTCAAGATTTGGTGCTTTTGGTGATTTTCTTTAAGCTTTGGAAGGGTTTTGATGAGGTTTTGCCATGGTTTTTATGAAGAAGGCAAAACAAGGTTTTGAGCTTGGCAAAGGAGGATCAAAAGCTTAACAAAATTTAGGTAAATTTCTAAACTTTATACTTGAAAGTTTATGCTAAAAATATGCATACCAAGTGTTTGATGTATGTTTTGGTCTATGGCATGTAATATGGACATTATGGCATGATTGGTTTATGTTCTATGATGATGGTGATGATGTGGAAAGAAGGAAAGTAAGGGTTTTAGGTTTAAAAGTAAAAAATTGTTAAACTTTGTAAGGTTTAACTAGTTTCAAATGAATAGGATTTTGAGGGCCTTAGAGACCAATTTATGTCCCAAATATGGCATAGGATCTGCCAACACTGTGAAGGAAACAACTTTTGTGAATAAGTTTTCTAAAATTACAAAAGGACTAAATTGCACAGTTTTGCTAAAGTTCGGTAAATTTGAAATCAGCCAAAAAGTCTACTGTAACATTGGAATTTGAGGAAAGTTAAAACGTGAAAGTTGTAGAACTCATTGAAACTGTTAAGATAACACAAGGGTTTTGTTAAATTCTGTTCGGTTTAAGAGTTATGAATTTTACGAAATTTTGAGCACTTTTTGACCCTAAGCCCATCATGGGCTTGGGCCATGTTAGGCCCGATCCTTTACACTAACAGGTTTGGGCCGTGCCGGACCCAAGCCCAGGCCCTATTGGGTCGACCCTAATGCTATAACTTATAATTTTTTTATTTATTTTAAATAAGTTTTAATTAAAAATTAACAAATATAGAATTATGGTACTAAACTTCTAAATAATATATAGGGTTAGAGTATTGAAAAAAAAATTATCTTTTTCAATATATAACTAATGGAAGTTTATATTTTTAAACTTATAATATATGTATAAACATAATAAGGGTGTGTTTAGCTAATGGTGTTTCACACTACAAACTCAGTTATAAACAGTATAAAGCTCTCACATGCTATAGTAAAAAGGAAAAAAAAAAGCTGCTACAGTATAAAAGCTCTCACATACTATATAAAAATAGTTCCTACCACTAGCCAAACACCCTATAAATATAGTGAGAAATAAAAAATTACATAACTAAGTGTCCACCTTAGTGGTTGGCATCTTCTTATTTTTCCTATAGTTGTATTTTTTTAAACACTTAAAAGACCAAGGCTTGAAGGAGCTTGGAGTGCCAGGGCCAAGCCTTGCAGTGTAATGGCCTGGGCCGGGCCAAGCCGTTTAATTTACACCTATGCACTTAGGTTCTCATAGTAAAATTTTGACAACTAGATCCCAAACTTTTATTTTCTTGACACTTAAGTCTTTATTTAAAAATTTAGACAACCGAAACCCCAAACTCTCTAACAAAAATTAAGTGACTTATAACTCTTATGAATTTTAAGTGACTTATAAATCTTATGAAAGTTAACATAACTTTTATAATTCAATTTTTAAAAGGAAAATTGGGCTGAGTGGTCTTTTTAAAATAAATGACCATAACTTTTTTTTTAAATTAGGAAAATGACTATTTACTAGTGATAAATTAAGTTGTGTTAAACTCGATCAACTTGAGTTTATCACTGATAAACTTAAAGAGTTATTACTGATAAACGATCATTTTCTTAATTTAAAAAAGTTGTGGTTATTTATTTTAAAAGTACTTAAAAAAAATTCACCTCTATATCCCTTTTTAAAGTACAACATAACTCTTATAACAATTTTTTGAGAAAATTACATGATATGCCACACTTTTAAAAATATTTATTTACGCCACACCTAAAAAAGTTTATGCTAGACTATTATGTATATTATATGTTAAGTTATGCCACAAATAAATATATATGATATTTATAAAAAGTAAATCTTAAAAGATAGTATTGATGAAAGCTGTTTTTTTTTTAAACGCATTTTTTTCATGGTAGATCCACAAAGCCAATACATAACAGAAGGACCTAAGGGGTTGCTGGTTGGTGATCGATGATGATTTTTATTTTTTAATTTTTTGAATCGTGATTAGTGGTTTCTTGAAGGACAATTTTTTTTATTTTTTATTTTTTGAGAAAGTCCAATTTCTCAGTTTATTTGTTTTATTTTTTTAGAACCAAATTAGTGGGGACCCTCCATATGGAGGCCACGTTGGATCTTGAGATAAACGCACGTGACAAATCTAGTTAATGTAGAAATAGAATATGCAATTGACAGATAAAGAAACAGATAGTCAAAAGACGAAAGCTATAACGAATAATGCTTAGTTTGAAAATGTCACAATTTTATCATTTAAAAAATTGCAGTCTATTTTTCATCAACATTCGTCATTTTCTTAGGAATTTTTTTTTAGGATAAGAACTATATCAAGAAAACAAGAGACAGAATAATGTACTGGATATATGCAAACACAGATAAAGCAGTTTAAACCATATTCAAGCCGAAATTAATAAAAATATTTTACTGTCTGTAAATCAGCCCTTTTGTCGGTTTCTCCTCTAAAGACTTGACCAAGGGATTTCTTGGATAAGATTTATATCAGTTCTTGATCAAAGGCTAAACCATCAGGAAAAAAAGAAGAAAGCAAAAAAAAAAAAAAATGGTGGATACAAACACAGATGATATTGTAGCTTATGAAGCCAACTTCAAGGCAGAATACGACAGAGCAAGTGAACTAAAAGCTTTCGATGAAACCAAGGCTGGTGTTAAAGGACTCGTTGATTCTGGGGTCACTGAGATTCCTCGTATTTTCCGTCATCCATCAGAATACATTGGAGGAAATTAGCTCTGTTTCATCAGGAGATAATTCCCAGCTAAGTATTCCGGTCATAGACCTCGGAGGACTAAATACCGGAGAATCGGGCAAGCGAAAGGAGATTGTTGAGAGAGTTAGAGAAGCATCTGAGAAATGGGGGTTCTTCCAAATTGTCAATCATGGAATCCCAGAAAGTGTTCTTGAGGAGATGAAAGCCGGGATTCGTCGTTTTCACGAGCAAGATGCCGAGGTGAAGAAGGGGTTTTACACTCGAGAGCCCACGAAGCCAGTGTTTTATAACAGCAACTTTGATCTGTATAGTGCACCTGTAACGAATTGGAGGGATACTTTTGCTCTTACGTTTCACATCGGTCCTCCAAATCCTCAAGACTTGCCCATAATTTTAAGGTATTAAAAGCCCCCTATATAGATACTTGTATTTTTCAACAAATCATAGATCCAAATCTAACTAATAGAATTTTGCAATGAAAATTTCCCCCTGGTCGAGTATCTTTAACTCTTGATATATAGTTGATAGCAAAATGGCAGATTTGAACAAGCCTTAAATTAATAATTGGTTCAGTTCAAATTATAATAACAATAATAATGATTGTTGCTTTTACGATTTAAATATGTAGGATATGATCTTTTCAGGGTATTTTATAATGTAAAAATGCTACTACTATGAGTGTCCAATTAAGGCCTCGTATTCTTTTCCCAGTAAACAATCTTTCCTTCTTTTCCTTGTAAACTAAAGGCATAGGCAATCATGTTTCTGAACACAATCAAATTGGTAATTCTCTGTGATTTATGTTTCAACTTTTAGAGACATACTTATAAAGTACTCAAAGCAAGTGAGGATGGTGGGAATTTTCCTTTTCGAGCTGCTTTCGGAGGCTTTAGGTCTGAATCCAAACCACCTAAATGGTATAGACTGCACAGAGGCGATTGCGATTTTAGGCCATTACTACCCTGCTTGCCCGCAACCAGAACTAACCATGGGCACAACCGAGCACGCGGATGCTGACTTCATCACAATACTTCTACAAGATCACGTCGGTGGTCTCCAAGTGTTGCACCAGGGCATGTGGATCGACATAGCCCCTGAGCCCGGGGCTCTTGTTGTTAACATTGGAGATCTTCTCCAGGCAAGTGTTTTTCATTCTTGAGTCGTTGTTATTAAGAATCCGACGTTCTAATTACTATAGGTAACAATAGAATCGCAGAAAATAAGAAGACACAAGATTTATAGTAGTTTACACCTAACACGTGAGATATGTCTACTTTTAGCTATCATCGAATTTTGTTACGATGAAAAAGAAGATTATACCTCATGTCTCAAAGTCACCTTGTTTCTCTCCGATCCCTCTGTCCAAGCCCTTAAAGCGGATCCCCTCAATAAAAGTTAAAAAATACGCTAACAAAAAAAAAAAAGGTTTGGTTTTAGTCATGGCTTTATACAAATCTTGTTGAGGTTGGAGCCACAACGAATTCTTTAATAAATGATGTTTAAAGTTGCATCTTTTTCTCTTCTGTCCCTTCAGCTTATATCAAATGACAGATTCAAAAGTGTTAAGCATAGAGTTCTGGCGAACCGCATCGGTCCCAGAGTATCCGCTGCGACCATATTCTGCACCGGTTATATGCCGACGTCGAAACTCTATGGACCCATCAAAGAGTTGTTATCGGAAAAGAATCCTCCAAAGTACAGGGCAACCACAGCGAGGGACTATCTTTTGCATTTCAAAGCAAAAGGCCTTGGTCAGACTTCAGGGTTGGATCATTTAAGGCTTTGAAGTAGGCAAGCCAAACAAAAACATACAAAATTATTGCTCAGTTTTTCGTCGTCTTGAGGAACGTTTTTGGAACTGAATATTTATGCAATATTGTGGTTTTTTTTTTTTTGAAAAATATTGTGGATTAATTTGTTGTACTGCATAATTTCATAGTGTTACCATGAATAATGTATGTGGTTTACTTAATTGATGTATCAACATGTTTTCCATGTTCTAAGCAAGAAAGTTAATGGTCGAAAGTCCAAGGATTTTTATCCCCTGAAACCAAATTATGGAACTTGATTGGGGGATACAAAAGCAGGCAGAAGATTGGGATTCATAGTGAAGCTTTAGTCCTTGCTATGTCACTTGTATCAACATGATTTCTAAACTTTAAAACGTACCTATTGTGTATTTTAAATTATAATATTTCTTTATATTTATCTCTAAACTTTATAACAAATTGTTTTTTTTGGATAAAATAACACTGCTTACACACAATAAAGGAACAAATTTGTCAGTTTCTTTCAACTGCTAACGAAACTAATTGTTTAGAGTTTGTTTTCTAGTTTTCTTCTATCTATTCTTGAATATGAGTACCTATTCCAAAGACAAGATAGAGCTCAAGCCCAACTAATTCATTTGGAGTGAAGGATATTTATATTAACTCTTAAGCATTATATTTAATTTTAAATCAAACGAAAACTTAATAATTTTATTTAAAAACAAATTCGTTTCAAAGTTCGTTGTTGAAACAGTAGAATTTATGGTTGTTTATCACATATAATTGATGTTTGCGTCAGTACAATTTACCCTCTCATTTATTTATCACATACACATATGTTTTGTGTTACCCTCTCATTTACTTATCACATATAATTATAAGGTGTTTGACAGGGGTTAGAACTGTTTTTACTGCAGCATATGAGAGCTTTATATTGTAGTAATTTTTTTATTGTCACTATAATATATAATAGTTTTATGCTATTTATAGCCGATAATGTGGTCTAGACTAAAATTATCAAACATCTTTTTTGATGTTTTGTGTCAGTATAATTTACCCTCTTATTTATGTATCACATATACTTTTTTTTCTTGGGAAAAAAGAGAGAGAGATAGAGATGCACTTTTCAGCAACTCCAACCTAATATAGTAAAACTTGTACCCCTCAATTTAATTTGACCATTTACATAGGACCCAACGGTGCCTTGATTAATTGGGAGGAGCTGTCCACTGTCCAACACTTTCCTAGGTGCCGGATTTAAAAACAATTTCCACGTGTTGGTTTCTACTTATGCTTATCTGCTTTTCCACTTGTTGTCGTTCCCCAAGTTAATGACGTTTTCTTCCTCAAGCATTTTGGCTTAGGCACTTGGGTAATCATAATAAAAATTTTAACAACGAGATCCTAAACTCTTAGTTTCTTAACACTTAAGTCTTTATTTTAAAATTAAGACCGTTCAGTCTCCAAACTCTCGCTACAAAAATATAGTTGTTTATAAAATCTGATGAAATTCAACTTAACCTTTGTGATTCATTTTTTTAATAATTTTAAACTCAAGTTTTCCTAGTAGATCCAAGCCAAAACATGACAAAAGGAGCTAGAAGGTTGCTGGTTGGTGATCAATGATTTCATGAACGGCATGCTTCAAACACAGTTAAAATTAAAAATTGAAATAATTTTTACCGTAATATATAAAAACTTTATATTATAGTTTATTTTTTATATTATAATATATTAAAGTTTTATACTATATTAATTTTAACTATATAGTTGAAAAAGAGTTGTCCAATATACCTATACTTTAATTTCTCAGTTTATTTTAATTTTTCATTTTTAGAAGAAAAAAACAAAACGAGTTGGGCCCACACCGTATGGAGGCAACGTTGGATGTTGACACAAACGCACGTGAAAATCATTTTAATATTAAAAAGGTATATGACGTTGACAGATTAACCAACACATGACCATATGTGATCATAAATAAGAAAAATCCTTTCCATACCTGACTTAATTTCATGACGTTATTTCAGAATTTTGGATCCCTTCCAAAAGTCTTACAAAGTTGGTACAAATAACGTTTCGAAGGAACGGTGGTCCAGTAGATTTTGCCTGTAAAATTTGGGGCAAAAAGTATAAGGTTTTTGGTGCTGATGTTGCTACCTAAAATTTGACCGAATCGTATAGTGTATAGAAAACTGATTTGAACTGAAAAAATAAGTTTAAATATTGTAACATGTGAGAACTTTATATTATAGTTACTGAGAACTTTACACTATAGAATTAAAACTAGTGTGCCAAACACAAGATCAATAAGATATCTTGAACTTTTGATTGCAGCAAATTATCCTCCAATTTGATAAACTCTTGCACAGCAGCCCCAAATGAATGATGTCATAATATGAATATAAATATCTCAATAAATGTGACATTACGTGCTTTGGCTTTTCTTTATTTTCATTCAAATTTTAGTTTTTTTTTTTTTTTTTCAAATGATGCAAATTAATGTGTACAAGGGTGTTCCTATTCCCTGTTTGACAGTTCTTTCCAATTTATTCCAACTTAAAAAAAGTAGTCATCAATTTGAGGGTATTCTTTAACACACCGTCAGTTTCAGGAAAAAATTATCAAAATCAAAGTTTTAGGGTGTGACTTTCGGATCGTGAAATACACAAGAAGGCAGGAGTCGGTGTGTTACCCGTTAGAAAATTTCAGCTGGAAGATGTTACACGGGACAACTAAACGTCACATTCTCTCTCTCTCTCTCTCTCTTTTAATTATAGTGAAATGTAGTTGGAAATATATATATATATATATATATATATATATATTTTTTTTTTTGTTTTAGCTAACTTTTAGTTTAAATTTTGTAAGAAAAATACAGTACTTTTAGTTAGAACAATAATATGTAGTTCCGATCACATTTCCAAATATACTAATAGATAAATTTTATTTTTGTTCATCAAACTTTAATAATTATGTCACCTTATCCTTTGATCTTTCAAAAATGATTATTTAAGTATCCTCAAACTTTAAAATATTAGCAAAAAATGCCCTTTTCTATCACATTCCGTCTATAGAATTTTATTTTTGCATCCTCCATCCAGAACTTTAGTAATTATATCATTTTGTCTCGTGAACTTCAAAACATAGTCCATGAACCTTTTTTTTAATTTTTTTTTCTAGTCAACAATTCTTTATACAAGTTAAAACTCAACTTGTTCATCTAAAAATTATTGATTGAGTCAAGACAAAAAGGCGCTTTTTCATAAAGATGAGGATGAGCCTGTAGAATATGCGTTTTGCGATGACAAATGCCACAATCTAAATAGGATTTGTTGAATAGTCGAAGAGGAAGATAACGAAGAATGAGGCGGAGGTTATACATTAGTTTGGTGAAGTTTGGTGCTTCTTTTACGGTGTTTGACAGGATGGTTGAAACTGTTAGTTAGAATTGTTTTTATTGTAGCATGTGAGAGCTTTATATTTTAGCCATTTTTTAATTGTTACTGTAACATGTGAGAGCTTTATACTATTTATAACTAAGAAAATAGTTTAAATCACTCATACCAAAAACCTTTTTTATTCACTTTTTACCGTCAAATTAAAGTCTGACAATCCATAATCTGTACACCGCTCCTCGGAATAAATTCGTTCCCACTATAGAATTTCCTAATAAAAATAAAAACAAGATAATAGGAAGAGTCTTCCATCCTACTCCCAGAAATGCACCGGATGGGTCAATCCGTTCGATTACATATTTAATGGTTTTGATGAGATAAAGGGGTAGCCTAGATGTTCGTAAAGTAGTCTGACCGCCAAAGCTAACATTTTGTTTATTAAAAAATTGGGTCTACAGTTTATTTTCAGGAAGAATGTTAAGGGATGTTTGAAACTCAGTTTTGACTTATCAATTATAGTTATAAATAATATAAATTTTTTATAATTATAGTAAAAAGCAAAAATTATTAAAATGTAAGACTTTCAAATGTTATAGCTTTTAGATTTAAAACTTTAGTTGTAATTAAATTGTCAAATAAAGACTTAGATGTTTTATTCTTAGGGGCATTTATGTGGCCTTGAGCGCCTTTCATATCATGCCGATGTGACATGCCATTGAAAGATAGAGGCATGTTACCTTGTCATGGGAATGTAATTTATTTAAATTTCTCCAGGTTTAATTGCATAATTATACTTACTAGTTTTGATTATCTATTAATTTATCTATTATGTTAAGAAACTACAAATGTATCATTTTAATTTGAAAAACTTGTTTTAATTTTATCCTTTGCGGACTTTTTAGACCAAAAAATATGGAGATAAAACAAACATATCTTTAATTAGACCAATTTACTTTTAAAATATATTTTTCTTCTTGAGAAAATTTTTAAAAATATTTTAATATTCAAAAAGTTATAAAATTTAAGATATTTTTTTAATTTGATGTCTTATTTTAGGAGTTTTTATGTTTTTAATTCCATAAGATATTTTTCATAACTGCTTAAAGGTAATTATGTCATTTTGCTAATTTTTATTTATTTATAGGGATAAAGTTCAAACAAGTTTTTTAAATTTAAAAGATATTTTTGTAATTTTTAAAAATAAAAAGATAAATTGAGAAATAGTTAAAATTAATATGTATAACTCTAAAACCTACGAGATTCTGCTATGGAATCTGACAGGTTCCGCTTCGGCTTTGGAACTTGGCGGGTTCTGCTCCGGCATCCCTTAGCATGGACCAAAGTAATATATCCTACGTGGGAATGAAAAGGAAGGGTAATTTGAACTTTTAATAAGAAGGGTAATTTAAACTTTTAATAAATTATCTTTTTTTAATCAAATTATGAACAATAACTTAAACTTTTAATAAATCATATTTTTAATTAAAGGGTCAATTTTGAAAAGAGCCTTTTAGGAGAACAACCTTGAAAATATGCTCCTTTAGAGGGGCATTTATATGCTTTTCTCTTTTGTATATCATAGTTTATTTTAGGTCCAATATATTCTCTTGCCTTTGCCCAACATGTTCCTCTCTTTTATTTTCTCTCCATTTTAGATTTATTACTCTCTCATATAATTCATAAACCTCCCATCTCAACTTTCTCGTCATAATATTCTCTTTGTTTGTGATCAATTTTGACTTTTATTGTAGTTAGTTTCTTTTCATTCCATTCATAATAATTTTTTTTTGTATGTGTGTGTACGTTTTGAGTTTCTCTGAAATTAAGAATTAAATCAGAATTTCTTGGCTATTGAAAATATGCAGTTTTGACTCTTTGATTAATAAATTGTCTATTTCCAGACAATATCTAAGACAATAATGGCACGTGAAGGTTTTGAAAAGATAAAATAATAATAAAGCAGTTTGGAAAATAAATCTAAAAAGAAATATTGTTGAATAAAATATAAATAAAAAAGAAAATCTTTGTCACCATTTCTTTCTTTTTTTTTTTTTTCCTTTTTAGAGTATATTTTTAAATAGATTTGCTTCATTTTATCTCTAAATGGTTAATTTATTAACTAAGGGATCAAAATTATATATTACATAAATCTTGAATAGAGTTAGACTTAAAAAAGTAAATGATTGACTGCTAAAATAAAATAAATATATATTATTTATTTTTTAATTTTTACTTAAATTTTTTTATATTCATTATCCACCTTATAAAAGCTCCAATTACAACTTCGACTAGTAAAAAAAAAAAAAAAGGCACTATGAAAAGTGTAGTAGTCAGCAAATATTCTTCCCGGCGGCAAATTAAAGAAGGCACTCTCTTCACAAAAAAAAAAAAAAAAAAAAAGAAAAGAAAAAAGAAAAGCCCTCTTACCAAAACACAAGGATAAAAATAAAATAAGTGATAATTGACAACTGTACATTAACTCAAGAAAAAGTGTTAAACACCGTGTTAATAAAAGGTTAGCCTATTATGGGTCTCAACTCTAGGATTTATCTTCTGTCAGTGCCTTATAACAATCCTTTCCAATCAAATATGAGAAAAATTATAGAAACGAGCAACTTGCCTCAATAATGGCTGCCAAAATTGCTCTCTCCCTTCTAAAATAGTAAAATACTTTTGTTCTTACAAAGTTGACTTCTCTCTATGGTCCCATTGCCCATACAAAAACTACACATAACAAGTAACAACTTATCTAATCCATTAAGAAAGGAACCAAAAAAAAAACGGTGTTTACGGATACATGATGAATCTCAAGCAAAATCTGAGTCCAATTATGATAGACTAAATGCTTTTGATGACACAAAGGCTGGTGTTAAAGGACTTGTTGATTATGGGATAACTAAAATCCCTCGTTTCTTTTGCAACCAATCAACCGACATCAATTACAACTGCTCAGTTTCCCGAGAATCCCACTTGAGCTATACCAGTTATAGACCTCAAAGGCCTCACCAAACATCCATTTCAACACAAGGAAATTGTTGAAAGAGTTAGAGAGGCGTCAGAGACACGGGGGTTTTTCCAAATTGTCAACCATAGAATTTCTTTGAGTGTCATGAAGGAGATGGAAAATGGGGCATGCCGGTTTTTCGAGCAAGATGTCACAACCCGCCTTTTTGGGCTGTGATAAAACTCTTTCTTATTTACTTTAGGGCAAAAATTTAGGAATTTTTTTTTTTAAACGGGAATAAATAATTGCCTTACATTAACTTTGGTAATTCCTAAAATACTTTCACATACTTTTATTTACATAATTAATACTTTTACTTTTACAACATCTTTCTTTTAAACATTTCATTTCAAAATAACTTTAAATATACGTAGCGGAAAACATTACAGCAGCGGACTCCAAAACCAATCTGCACACCATCCATCTCTCCGCCAGCTGACCATTTGAACTTATTCTGACATTCTCGTCGGAATACCTACAGCATGAAATACTTAATGAGCTAACGCCCAGTAAGTCCCATAAATCCCACACGGATATTCACATGAATGCATGAATCAATTATGCTTTCTTATAAGCTTTCTTTATCCTCATCATTTCTTATCTTTATTAGGGCCCAAGTGTTCGTACCATTGCGCAATTTTATTTAGGTCTATGTAACGCCGTGACCGTAACATATCCTTTAAACTCCCCTTGAGTTAGGAGTTGGTACGACACTTTTCTTAATTTCTGGTGATACATTTACCAGTCCATTTATTATGGTTGACATACCATGCATGAAGTGATAATCACATATTATCCATGAAACATAAATTCTCTTGCATAGCTTAGTACATATAGGTACTTACTTTTTATACACACTAGTACACATTAATATACGCACAGGTATATAGCATAATGTACTCACAGGTACTTAACATAAAATGTATACACAGATACCTACTTTATACATACTCAAGTATTTATCATTGTACACATAGGTACGAAATCATGATACACATGCTCATTTTCATTATTGTACACACAGGTACATAACATATTATACACACAAGTATAAAATCATGGTACACATGCTCATTTTCATTATTGTACACACAGGTACATAACATCTTGTACACACTGGTACACATTAATATGCTCACAATTATTCATACATGACTATACTCCTAGGTATTCATATCATGATAAACATACAAGTTTACACCTAATTATACGCACAGGTATACATATACATACATTTCTTTCTAAACCTACATTTCATACTGTAGGTGGGAAGGGTACTTACTTGATGCGAATGTCAGGCAACTTAATCTCGATTTCCCTTCTCCTAGACTCCTAGGATCCTGTTGGCCAATTACAAAGCCATTAGCCAAATTCCACTATGTTTCAATATGAAACATCCGTTAGTTATAAATTGAGTTGCATTACTATGTACAACTCCAAAAACCACTGTTTTTTCTTATTTTATCTAACTTTACCCTATCGTTTCTAACGAAGGGCGGGAACCTTTCTAGTCGTTTTCTTATCCCATTGGAAACATTTCAAAGCGGTTCGGGTTATTTGGACAAAAATGA
Source organism: Artocarpus heterophyllus (assembly GCA_025403435.1). Lineage (NCBI taxonomy): Eukaryota > Viridiplantae > Streptophyta > Magnoliopsida > Rosales > Moraceae > Artocarpus > Artocarpus heterophyllus. Next base: position 8,469,525 of record CM046342.1, read on the forward strand.
CGATTTTGCCCTTCGTGGGTCCACTAACCTTCCCAAGCTCGATTTCGTTATTCTTATGAAAATAACAATATACTAATTTCAAAATAACATTCTAGTGGGTCAATTCTCTTTATTTCTCAATTATTCCCCATTTTCATAAAACTTTGCGGTTTAGTCCCTGAACTAAAAATTTGACGATTTTAGCTTCGGGACTAAAATTTACTTCTTTGCATCAAAATTTCCTATTTTTCTCAAGGATCATTTTTACTTAAGGTACCATACCTTAAATCATTTTGAAAAATGATATTTTTTCCATTTAACACTTTTTTCACTTTTAACGTATTCTTGAAAAATCAAAAAACACGTGACCTAACAGTTTTGTCGAGATCTACAACTTTCGTGTTTTAACTTTTCCCAAAATCTCACAGTACAGGGGCATTTTTGACTATTTTTCAAATCGCCGAGAAGGAACTTTTTCTTTCAATTTAGTCCCTATGGCATTTTTACAAAAATCCGTTTCAAATTTGCAATTCTACCCGTGCAGAAACCATTCCATGCCTTAATCAACACATTCTCATGCTCAAACATCACTTTTGCAAAGTCAAACATCAAAATTACAAAACTAACACTTTTTTCAAAAATTACCGATTTGCACTAAAAACCAAAGTTTCACAACTTAAACTTACCATTCATCACATATACATGAAATTTCATCAAATACATGCTCAAAACCCCTCATGGGTTTGAAAGAATAAAAATCAAAACAAAATTCAAAACTTTGAACTTTAAAACTTACCCAAATATCTCTTTTTTTGATTTCTAGCCTTCAAAGGCTTCTTGAACTTCTTCTTGGACTTCCTTTTCATGCAAAAATACCATGGATTAATTTTTTCCCTTTACCCATGAAAAATCCCTTGAAAACTCATGAAAAAGTTTAGGATTTTACCTTAAAACTTGTGGGAAATCCTTGTACTTGCTTGTAAAACTTGTTTGGGGGTATTTTTGTAAAGTTTGGGGGATGAGAGACATGGCTGCCAGATCTTGGAAGGAAAGGAAAGAAATGAATTTTTGTGATAAACTTGCCATAAATGCATCCTTATCACATTTGGTGACTCATGGTAACCCATGAGTATACCACTAGGTGTCACAAGGTGATTGGGCCACTTTTCTTGACATGTGGCCCAATGAAAAATCAAGGAGTGTCCACTTTGTGGAGTTAAAAATTTATACTGTGTAATTTTTCACCACACAGTATTTTTCCTATACTGTCGTGGTCAATTCAATGTACTTTCTATCCTTAGACTGTATAAAAATATTTAACTTACTTTTCGTTTACTTTTGGAGGCCAATTATAACATTTTTCGTATCTGCGTTTTCATTTAGCAGTATCCTTATACTGCTCTGGCCTCCTTTTTACCCCCGGTTAGGGTTAGGACAACCTTTATGTCGTATTTACATTCTAATCATTCATTCGTTTATATCATAATTTCACAATTAATTGTGACATGAAATTCATTTTATGGATATTATGCACAAATCTCTGAGTCATCAAACTCATAAAATTTGTATTTTACAATATCCACCATTGCATCACATATGTCATAAAATTTGCAATCAATGCCGCTCATTCATATTTTATTGTAATTTTCACAGAAATTACAATTTTTACAAAATTTGTAATTTTTTAAGAATAAATTCATTAATTAAACCTAATTAAATATTAGGTTTCATTGATGACGTTTTCTCGGTCATTACAATCTACCCCCCTTAAGAATTTTCGTCCACGAAAATCAAAATAATTCGGGGTAGTCTTTCCTTATTTCATTCTCTCGTTCCTACGTTGCTTCTTCTACTTGTTGGTTATGCCATAAAACTTTAACGAGAGGTATCTTCTTGTTCCTTAATTCATTCTCTTCTTGTGCCAGAATTTGAACTGGTTTTTCTCCATAAGACAGATTCTCCTGTTTGTCAATTTCTTCTGGCTGAAGAACATGTGAAGGGTCTGGCACATACTTTTTTTAGCATGGACACATGGAATACATTGTGTATCAATGCTAGATTAGAGGGTAAGGCTAACTTATAAACTATACTACCTATCCGTTTCAAGATCTCAAATGGTCCAATATACCTTGGACTAAACTTTCCTTTCTTTCTAAATCTTACAATTTTCTTTCATGGGCATTATCTTCAAAAAGACCAAGTCTCCTACTTGAAACTTTAAAGGTCTCCGTCGTCGATTAATCATAACTCTTTTGCCGACTAAAAGCCATTTTCATTCGTTGACCAATTAACTTTACCTCTTCCGTTGTTCTATTAACAAAATCTATGGTCGACAACGCCTTTTCTTGGGTTTCATACCAATGTAAAGGTGGTCTACATCTCCTTCCATATAGAGCTTCATATGGAACCACACCAATGGAGCTTCGATAACTATTGTTGTATACAAATTCGATCAGAGGAAGCTTTTTATCCCATCCTCCCTTGAAATCTAGCACACATGCTCTTAACATATCCTCTAAAGTCTAGATGGTCCTTTCTGATTAACCGTCCATTTATGGGTGGAAGGCTGTGCTGAACGTCAGCTTTGTTCCCATCACTTCATGAACACTTCTCCAAAACTTGGAAGGAAATCTACCATCACAATCATAAATGATAGACTTCGAAACTCAGTGGTATCTAACTATTTGGGTTACGTATAGCTCAGCTAGTCGTTCTACAGAACTGCTGAGTTTAATGGGTAGGATATAAGTTGATTTAGTCAATCTATCAACCATTACCCATATAGCATCATGTCCACCCGTAGTTCTGGGTAGCCCAGTTATTAGGTCCATAGTTATCTGATTCTATTTCCACGCTGGGATATCTATCTTTTGTAATTCGCCCGTTGGTCGTTGATGCTCATCTTTCACCTTCTGGCATGTAAGGCATTTGCCAACATACTATGCGATATCGTTTTTCATTCCATTCCACCAATAGTGTTCTTTCAAATCTTCGTACATTTTAGTAGCTCCTGGATGAGCCACATATGGTGTTTCATGAGTTTCTTCTAATACTTGCTTCTTTAATCCTCCATCATTGGGAATGTATATCCTACTCTTGTAACGGAGGATACTATCTTTCAAAATGCTAAATTTTGTTTCTTTGTTTTTAAGAACTTCATTCCTAACTTTAAGTAGCGGTGGATCTGCTTCTTGTCGCTCTTTTAAATTTTTCAACATAGTTGGTTGAAAGGATCAATCAGCTAATCTTCCTGTGACTAGCTCTATTTCTGCTTCCATCAAATCCTTTTTGGAGAGGTTTTGGTATCATCTATACTGTTACTAGCAAGGACGTTGTTCTACGACTAAGGGCATTGGCTATTTGATTAGCCTTTCCCGATTGATACAAAATCTGACAGCCGTAGTCTTTGACCAACTCAAGCCACATTCGCTGTCTCATGTTGAACTTTTTCTGCGTGAAGATATACTTTGGACTTTGATGGTCTGTGTAAATCTCACAGCTTGCTCCATACAGGTAGTGACACTATATCTTCAACACAAATACAACTGCCGCTAACTCTAAGTCAAACGTTGGATAATTCCTTTTATAATCCTTTAACTGTTGGGATGCGTAAGCAATCACTTTTTCATTTTGCATCAATACGGCTCCCAATCCTGTTTTTGATGCATCACTATAGATCACAAACGTTCCATAGTTCGGATCTGGTATTGTCAGTACTAGTGTACTTGTAAGTCGTCCTTTTTAATCCTTGGAAACTTTCTTCGCATTTCTTAGTCTATTCATACTTTGTTGCTTTTCATGTATGTGCAGTGCATGGTGCTGCAAGTCAGGAAAATCCTTCTACACAACGTCGATAGTAGCCTGCTAAACCGAGGAAACTTCTAATTTCTGACACACTTTTTAGTGTAGGCCACTTATTCACTGCTCAACTTCAGAAGGATAGACAGATACTCCTTCTTGTGTCACCACGTGTCCGTGGAATTGAACCTTCTCCAGCTAAAACTCACATTTTGAGAACTTGGCGTACAACTGATGCCTTCTCAATAATTATATTGCAATCCTCAAGTGCTTTTCATGTTCCTCTGGCATTCTTGAGTATATGAAAATATCATCAATGAAGACAATGCTCCTTTCCATTGATTAAACAAATCATCGATCTTTGGGAGTGGATACTTGTTCTTAATCGTGACCTTGTTTAGTTCTCGATAATCAATACACATTCGTAACATTCCATCCTTCTTCTTAACAAATAGAATAGGTGCTCCCCATGGGGAATAACTTGGTTGGATGAACCCTTTGTCCAATATTTCCTTTAGTTGCACCTGAAGTTCCTTGAGTTTTCTTGGAGTCCTTTGATATGGCGCCTTAAAAAAAAATCGTGGCTGTTTCGGGCGTCAATTCAATTTCAAACAAAATTTTCATTCCGGTGGTAAGTCTGCAACTCGTCCGGAAACACATCAATAAATTCTTTTATTATGGGGACCTTCTCTGGTCCTAACTGAGCTTCTTTATCTTTCCTTAGTATATTGACCAGATAATCGGTACATCCATTTTCCAATATCTTCTTTGCCTTTAATGCAGAAGTCAACGCCTTGGGAGCTTTGGGAACTTTCCCTAAATACATAAACTTCTCACTTTCGGAAGGTTGAAACGTAACCTTGCGGTGTCGAAGACTAATCTTAGCTGTGTATTTTTTTAGGAAATCCATTCCTAGGATGACATCATAATCTTGTATATCGATTATTGTCAAATCAATATACAATTCCCTTCCACATATGACTATCGGTGCATAACGTAACCAATAATCAACACTTAATACCTCCCTAGAGGGTAGTGCAATTCTAAAGGTTTACTCTATCCTATCTCTTTGACTTCCTATTCGTTTCGCAAACTTAAGCGATGCAAACGAATATGTTGCTCAAGAATCAAATAAAATATATACATCAGTGTGAGCAATAGAAAACTAACATGTCGCCACCGATGAGGTTCCTGCATCTTGTTCCTTCTTCATGTAGGCATAAATTCACCCACTTGGTTCCGGAGCTTCTAGTCGCCCTTGACTGACACTAGGGCCTTCAATTTGTGCCTGAACTTGAACCGCATGCAATTGGTTTCCTTGGACCTCTACTGAGCATGACTGTTCTGATTTTGGGAATTAGAAAAACAATTCCTGGCATAATGCCCTTATTTCCCACAGATATAGCACTTGTTCGTACTAGCCTTGCATTCCCCTGCATGTCTTTTCCTGCATTGACTGCAAAGGGGTTTGTTGTTTCCTACATCATTAATCCTCTTATGGGGTTGACCTTTTGGATTCTTTGAATTATTCATGTTCCATTTCCTCTTGCTGTTAGCAATGCAGTTGCGTCTCGCTTGAACGTTCTAGGACGGCCCTTGACTTAGAACACTTCCTTGTCCTTTTACTTGTATAGCTTGACTTTCCTTGGCCAAAGCTTTCTCCTCCTTTTGTGCTTTGAAAATCCTTGCTTTTTCCTCCTTATCACGGGCAATTCTAAACTCAGCTTTGGTCGCCCGTTTGATGCAATCCTCTACATCCTTAGGAGCTTGCCCTCCAATATCGACCATAAGGGCAATGTCGGTTTTGAACATTCTCATTAACCGTCTCATTCGTTCCCGATCAGTGGATACTAACTCGGGACAAAGCCGTGCTAGCTGATTAAACCTCTTTACAGCGTCAGCTACGGACATATTGCCTTGCTTAAAATTATTAAATTCTTCTTGTTGGGCTGCCATAATTTCTACATAAGCCCTGTCAAATTCTTCAACGAAATATGGCCTTGTCATTTTGTCTACATTCTTTTTATTCTCTACTGACTCCCACTGTCTCCTAGCATCTTTAGTGAGAGAAAACAAAGCGCATAGGACTTTTTCATGGTCACTAAGTCCCATAAATTTCAGAACCCTTTCTATGCCTGTAAGCCAATCGTCGGCCTCTAAGGGGTCTGTAGATCTATCAAATTCCAGGGCCTTTATTCTCCGAAATCTTTCATAAAATTCGGTAGTGGATACTACCGAAACAGCTGTAGCAGCTGGTATATCAGCCATTGATATCAATTATTCTATACTTATCGTATATTATCGTTACTATGTTAGTACATACTATTAACTTAATAGTATCCAATCAATAATTGCATGTATTCAAACAACATAAATACATACAAACATACACAATTACATGAACTCAATATCTTGCTTCATACATTTCATTTCCTTTGCCTTCATACATTTCATTTCATAAGCATTCATACATTTCATTTCATAAGCATTCTTACATTTCATTTCATAAGCATTCTTACATTTCATTTCATTTCCTTCCATACATTTCATTTCATTTCCTTTCGTACATTTCGTTTCATTTCCTTTCATTTCATGTCATTCACTTTCATGTATTTCATTTCATAAACCTCTTTCATTTCCTTTTTACATTCTCCATAACATTACATACATAACTAACATACGTACATACATACATACTTTCCTTTCATACATAACTATTTATATCATCTCCGGGAGCAATTATCACTTCCGGCTACATATACCTTCTTGCCAAGAAGGACACCATTAGCCAACATACATACATATACAAAGGCATCAAAGCCCAAAACTATACTAATATCTCATTTATGTACATCATAATACACAAAGATTTTCTTAGGAAAGTTTTTTTTTGTCGAACTCGACTTTAGACATGTCACTATGTTCAAAATCCTCCTAAGGATTCCTCTTCTTCCTCCATATCTGAATCAGTCGACTTATCATCACTTGCGATTATAGGTTTTGAAGACACATGCTCTTCATCAATGTTATCATTATTATCATCATCAGCATCATCATCATCATCCATACCTACTGGAGGATCTTCTAATGGTGCGGCTACATTCTGGTCTGCATGTAATGCCGCCATAAGAGAATCATGGATACTAAGGTAATTTCGGGGATACGGTATTTGCTGCTGGACCGCATTGGGAAGATTTCTCCAAATCAGATCTTAAATGCACCGTAAGGGTAATTGTGGCGGAATCAATGGTACCATAGTACCGCAAAATTTAAGAATGTAATGATCTACCAGTTCGCCTACGTATCTTCCTTATACCGATCTTACTCATAGGTACAATCGGTGTCTCCCATCCGCTCATAACATCGAAATCACCTAGACTGGAATAACGTTTGCTGGTGGTATGGGTGCAACTTAGCTAGAATTTGTCCTCTAGAACCTTACCAGTCTCGTGGTTGCTTGTCAGGTTCAATCCTTAACCATATACTATATTTATTGTCATAATTAAAATAACAGTGTCATATAAAGTAGTATTGAACATTCTTATACTTAAAATCAAACTATCATACTTGAGCTATGGCAATGGAGCAGACGACGATGTGCAGTAGGATGACAAGATTTCTGCTCTGATACCAACTGTCACAACCCGCCTTTTCGGGCTGTGATAAAACTCTTTCTTATTTACTTTAGGGCAAAAATTTTGGAATTTTTTTTTTAAACAGGAATAAATAATTGCCTTACATTAACTTTGGTAATTCCTAAAATACTTTCACATACTTGTATTTACATAATTAATACTTTTACTTTTACAACATCTTTCTTTTAAACATTTCATTTCAAAATAACTTTAAACATACGTAGCGGAAAACATTACAGCAGCGGACTCCATACCCAATCTGCACACCATCCATCTCTCCGCCAGCTCACCATTTGAACTTATTCAGACATTCTCGTCGAAATACCTACAACATGAAATACTTAATGAGCTAACGCCCAGTAAGTCCCATAAATCCCACATGGATATTCACATGAATGCATGAATCAATTATGCTTTCTTATAAGCTTTCTTTATCCTCATCATTTCTTATCTTTATTAGGGCCCAAGTGTTCTTACCATTGCGCAATTTCATTTAGGTCTACGTAACACCGTGACCGTAACATATCCTTTAAACTCCCCTTGAGTTAGGAGTCGGTACGACACTTTTCTTAATTTCTGGTGATACATTTACCAGTCCATTTATTATGGTTGACATACCATGCATGAAGTGATAATCACATATTATCCATGAAACATAAATTCTCTTGCATAGCATAGTACATATAGGTACTTACTTTTTATACACACTAGTACACATTAATATACGCACATGTATATAGCATAATGTACTCACAAGTACTTAACATAAAATGTATACACAGATACCTACTTTATACATACTCAAGTATTTATCATTGTACACACAGTTACGAAATCATGATACACATGCTCATTTTCATTATTGTACACACAGGTACATAACATATTATACACACAGGTATAAAATCATGGTACACTTGCTCATTTTCATTATTGTACACACAGGTACATAACATCTTGTACACACTGGTACACATTAATATGCTCACAATTATTCATACATGACTATACTCCTAGGTATTCATATCATGGCAAACATACAAGTTTACACTTAATTATACGCACAGGTATACATATACATACATTTCTTTCTAAACCTACATTTCATACTGTAGGTGGGAAGGGTACTTACTTGATGCGAATGTCAGGCAACTTAATCTCGATTTCCCTTCTCCTAGACTCCTAGGATCCTGTTGGCCAATTACAAAGCCATTAGCCAAATTCCACTATGTTTCAATATGAAACATCCGTTAGTTATAAATTGAGTTGCATTACTATGTACAACTCCAAAAACCACTGTTTTTTTCTTATTTTTATCTAACTTTACCCTATCCTTTCTAACGAAGGGCGGGAACCTTTCTAGTCGTTTTCTTATCCCATTGGAAATATTTCAAAGCGGTTCGGGTTATTTGGACAAAAATGACGATTTTACCCTTCGTGGGTCCACTAACCTTCCCAAGCTCGATTTCGTTATTCTTCCGAAAATAACCATCTACTAATTTCAAAATAACATCCTAGTGGGTCAATTCTCTTTATTTCTCAATTATGCCCCATTTTCATAAAACTTTGCGGTTTTGTCCCTGAACTGAAAATTTGACGATTTTAGCCCCGGGACTAAAATTTACTTCTTTGCATCAAAATTTCCTATTTTTCTCAAGGATTATTTTTACTTAAGGTACCATACCTTAAATCATTTTGAAAAATTACATTTTTTCCATTTAACACTTTTTTCACTTTTAACGTATTCTTGAAAAATCAAAAAACACGTGACCTAACAGTTTCGTCGAGATCTACAACTTTCATGTTTTAACTTTTCCCAAAATCTCACTGTACAGGGGTGTTTTTGACTATTTTTCAAATCGCCGAGAAGGAACTTTTTCTTTCAATTTAGTCCCTATGGCATTTTTACAAAAATCCGTTTCAAATTTGCAATTTTACCCGTGCAGAAACCATTCCATGCCTTAATCAACACATTCTAATGCTCAAACATCACTTTTGCAAAGTCAAACATCAAAATTACAAAACTAACACTTTTTTCAAAAATTACCGATTTGCACTAAAAACCAAAGTTTCACAACTTAAACTTACCATTCATCACATATACATGAAATTTCATCAAATACATGCTCAAAACCCCTCATGGGTTTGAAAGAATAAAAATCAAAACAAAATTCAAAACTTTGAACTTTAAAACTTAACCAAATATCTCTTTTTTTGATTTCTTGCCTTCAAAGGCTTCTTCAACTTCTTCTTGGACTTCCTTTTCATGCAAAAATACCATGGATTAATTTTTGCTCTTTACCCATGAAAAATCCCTTGAAAACTCATGAAAAAGTTTAGGATTTTACCTTTAAACTTGTGGGAAATCCTTGTACTTGCTTGTAAAACTTGTTTGGGGGTATTTTTGCAAAGTTTGGGGGCTGAGAAATTTTTTTAGAACACTTGGACATGGCTGCTGGATCTTGGAAGGAAAGGAAAGAAATGAATTTTTGTGATAAACTTGCCATAAATGCATCCTTATCACATTTGGTGACTCATGGTAACCCATGAGTATACCACTAGGTGTCACAAGGTGATTGGGCCACTTTTCTTGACATGTGGCCCAATTGAAAATCAAGGAGTGTCCACTTTGTGGAGTTAAAAATTTGTACTGTGTAATTTTTCACCACACGGTATTTTTCCTATACTTTTGTGGTCAATTCAGTGTACTTTCTATCCTTAGACTGTATAAAAATATTTAACTTACTTTTCGTTTACTTTTGGAGGCCAATCATAACATTTTCGTATCTGCGTTTTCATTTAACAGTATTCTTATACTGCTCTGGCCTCCTTTTTACCCCCAGTTAGAGTTAGGACAACCTCTATGTCCTATTTACATTCTAATCATTCATTCATTCATATCACAATTTCACAATTAATTGTGACATGAAATTCATTTTATGGATATTATGCACAAATCTCTGAGTCATCAAACTCATAAAATTTGTATTTTACAATATCCACCATTGCATCACATATGCCATAAAATTTACAATCAATGCCACTCATTCATATTTTATTGTAATTTTCACAGAAATTACAATTTTTACAAAATTTTACATTTTTTAAGAATAAATTCATTAATTAAACCTAATTAAATATTAGGTTTCATTGATGACGTTTTCTCGGTCATTACACAAGACCCCGAATTGAAGAAGGAATACTACACCGGAGATGTTACTACAAAGATGGTTTACAATGGCAATTTTGATCTGTTTAATTCTCCCAATGCTACTTGGAGGGACACCTTTTTCAGCTTCATGGCTCCAAATCCTCCGAAGCCTGAAGAATTGCCTGAGGCTTGCAGGTATGTGACTAGTGTGACACATGAATTAATGGTCAATTCATTTCAGTTATGTTACTTTGTGAGAATATCCAAACATATGAATTTGGTTTTCACTTTATGTAAAAGACATAAATGAGGGCATGATAGGATACTCTTTTGTTAAATAGGGTTATAACTCTAATTATCTTTGATTGAGCAAGGGTATAGTTATGATTTTCTTAATTGGTTTACATAAGTGGAAGACATATGAATTTGTGGTCATCCATTAGTTTATTTCTTTGTTCTCTTTCCTTAGCATACAATTATCATGCAGCTTATATGTTGGTTTCATTTGTTAAAATTCTAGGAATGAAATGATATTGTACTCAAAGGAAGTGATGAAATTGTGCATTTCTTTGGTTTGAGTTGCTGTCCAAGGCTCTGGGGCTAGACTCAAACCACCTAAAGGACATAGAGTGTGCCGACGGACTTGCGTTTGTAAGCCATTATTATCCACCATGTCCTGAGCCAGAGCTAACCATGGGAACAAGCAAGCACACTGATAATGACTTCCTCACTGTGCTTCTACAAGACCACATTGGAGGCCTCCAAGTCTTGCATGACAACCAGTGGTTTGATGTTCCGCCAATTCCCGGAGCTTTAGTGGTCAATATTGGAGATCTACTTCGGGCAAGTATTTTGCTTTGGTTGGACTTTAAACTTGTTAATTTGTGTTCTTTGGAATTTATGAGAACAACCTTCATTTTCTTTGTTGGGCAAAGATAGTTTTTACATTTTTTTCTTTTTTGCTGAATAAAATCCTTTCTCCCATTTTTATCATCTATAGAAGAAATTCCGAGACCCATCAATAGAACAAAAAGGACATGATCTAATTTTACTCAAATGATAGGTCTAGCTTTACTCACATAAATATGAGTCTAACCTAGGTGCATCTTGAGATCAGAAGAAGTAAAGATTGTTACCACTATACCACCCTATCGGTGGTTTTTTCCGCATATCAATTTCGATTAAGGGCTCCCTTTCCTCTTTGCATCTCTGCAAATGACATGACATTATCAGACTGACTTATAATAGATCATAAATTTGGATATCATTTTGGAGCCTAAAGCAGGTTGTTGCACATGGACACAAGCACAGTTTCATTTGAGAATGACATTAGTGTTCTCCAAGTTCTACACGATAATGAGTGGATTGATGTAGCGCCTCAGCCCGGGGCTCTACTGGTGAACATTGGAGATCTTCTGCAGGCAAATGTTACTGCTTTGCTTCATTCTAGTTTGCTTTTACCAATTTTAACTTAAGGTTTTTTTTTCTTTTTTTGGTCTTTTTTTGGTTTTTTTTGTTTTTGTTTTTTCAGCTTATATCAAACGATAACTTCAAGAGCGTTGAGCTTAGAGTACTGGTGAGCCATGTCGTTGCCAGAGTATCGATTGCAAGCTTTTTCAGTACTAACTTGCTTCCATCGACAAGAATATAAGGACCCATCAAGGAGTTCCAAAATACAGGGAAACGACAGTGAAGGACTATGTTGCCTTTTCCAATGCAAAAGGCTTTGATGGGACTTCTGCCTTGGATAATTTCAAGCTTTGAGCTAGTTAAAACCAAGAAAAGAAGAAGGGTTCTTCTAGAATCTTGTTTATGTTTGAGGAATAATGAATATGATTTCCATACCAAACAAATTCAATAATGAAATGTCACAATTTTATTATTGCGATTTTAATGCTTTATTGTTTGCTTGTCGTTTTTGTAATCATGAATGAAACATATCTATGCTGTCTGTAGTTTCCAGTTCTGTGGACAAGTTATATTGGTAACTCAAATGCCCTACCCTGCTTGAGAAGTAGAAAGTGCTTTATACCAACACACTCATGCTCCGCGTACATATTTTATTTTTTTGTCGTTTTAATTTCATGCCGTTCTTTTAATGTTTCTTTCATTTCTCATGTTGATGTCTTTTTTTTTGAGTTGCTGTTGTTGTTGTTTTTCTTTTTTCTAGGTACATATCAATTTTATCTTTTTTGATGTGTTTTTCTAATCAATATCATTTCTACAAGACGCTATCCTTTTTAAAGGCAGTTTGTTTCGTATATTCGGCCAATGTTTTAAATTCAAATCTTTAAAATCTTTAGAAAACGTATTTGTATCTTCTAAAATTTAAATCAAATAAATCCAAGTTTTTAGAGTTCTACCCTCAAACTCTATGGACTTGGATATATTTTCTAAAGTAAAATTGAATTTTTTTTATATTAGTGGAAAAAAATCATAAATTCTTTATTTGATATCCGATTGAGATAATTCTAGTTTTATTTTGTTTTTAATAAAGAGAGGAATAAATCAAGATCTATATTGTATTCTTTTTAGGATCAATGGTCATTAAAATTTTGTTAGATTTGTTAATAAATTAAAAACTTTTTCTACTATCTATCCTGTAAATTTGAGTGGATCAAAAATTGTGTATTGCTTGCATTACTTCATGAATTACAATTCAATATATATAAAACCAATTTGATAACAGTGGAAGCAAAAAAATAAGGAACAGAAAAAAAAAAAAAACTAGGAAACTAACTCATATAAGAAAGAACAAATAATGAGAAAATAATGGATTACATATTTGAAAATTGTGATTTTCCAATCCAGTTGTACAAGCTATATGTCAATGGTTCTCATAATCCGTTGGATTTGATTAGCGAGTTATTTGGGATATTTTCACTGGTACATGCTCATCCACGATTCTCGCAATAGCCTCCCTCAAGCATGGGTGAAATTACGTGAAATCACAACACATCAAGGCTTGCATTGTGGCACCCCGAGTATTTTCAATACAATAAAAATATAATAACTTAAGAATTAAGTTAAACGTTAATATGTGTCGTAAGGATTATAGTTTAATCCAATCTTTATGATAAATTCTATAAAAGTCAAAAATGAGATTTTTAAGGGTAAAAATCATGCCATAGCCTTAAATAAAGAAAGAATGATATGAAAATAAGCTAAAAAGCTTAATTGTTGCAAATTGTGTTTCAACAAATGCTAAGACAAAAATAGAGTTTAAGAAAAATACTGTATAATAATATAAAAAATTATATAGTATTAAAATAATACAGTGTAAGAAAGTACACTGATAAAGTTATGTAGTATAAAAATTACACTACAAAAGTAATACAGTGTAGGAATTGGACTGTTTAAAGTTAAGCAATACATAAATTGAACTGTTTAAGTTAAAGCAGTATAGGAATAATACTGTTTAAAAAATATGGATGAATAAGGAATGTTGTAGCAGTACAAAGAATATACCAGCCGTATAAGAAAAATACTACTAGTATAAATTTAGATTGTATAATGTTAAGCAATATAGAAATTTCATTATGTGGTGGATGTAAATAAATATGGGAGGTTGTGGAACCTCATGAATTGTATAGAAAGGAATACTGACAATATAGGAAAATTACTATCAGTATAAACTTGGATTGTGTAAAATGTATTTGTGGGACCCACCATGAGACACCAAAATGAATGAGAACTTGCTACCACACCCCCTTGGGTGGCCCCATTACACATTGCCAAGTTAAGCAAGATGATGTCAAGTGATGACTAATGTTGGTAAGTCATCGAATCTTGGTGAAAAAATACCAAAACACCCTTTGAGGGGGCCAAATCAAATAATGCCAAGTTAAGCTAACTTTTTTTTATCAAAAAATGATGATAAGTGATAATGATGAAGGTGAGTCATCAAAGCTTATAAAAATCAAGTTGTATTTATCATTGTTTCATGAAATAAGAACCAAGAAAAAGTTCATCTTCCTCCTCCAAAACCGTCACCTCCCTAAGCATTTCTTTTTCAAATTTTGATGAAATTCAAGCCTTTAAATCATGTTTAAAGCAAGTTCAAAGGTTTTGATTTAAGATTTGGTGCTTTTGGTGATTTTCTTTAAGCTTTGGAAGGGTTTTGATGAGGTTTTGTCATGGTTTTTATGAAGAGTCAAAACAAGGTTTTGAGCTTGGCAAAGAAGGATCAAAAAGCTTAATAAAATTTAGGTAAATTTCTAAACTTTATACTTAAAAGTTTATGCTAAAAATATGCATATCAAGTGTTTGATGTATGTTTTGGTCTATGGCATGTGATATGGGCATTATGGCATGATTAGTTTATGTTCTATGATAATGGTGATGATTATGGAAAGAAGGAAAGTAAGAGTTTTAGGTTTAAAAGTAAAAAATTGTTAAACTTTGTAAGGTTTAACTAGTTTCAAAGAAATATGATTTTGAGGGCCTTAGAGACCAATTTATGTCCCATATATGGCATAGGATCTGCCAACAAAGTGAAGGAAACAACTTTTGTGAATAAGTTTTCTAAAATTACAAAAGGACTAAATTGCAATTTTAGCCAAAAAGTCTACTGTAACATTGGAAGTTAAAGAAACTTAAAACATGAAAGTTGCAGAACTCATTGAAATTGTTAAGATCACGCAAACGTTTTGTTAAATTCTGTTCGGTTTAGGAGTTATGAATTTTACGAAATTTTGAGAACTTTTTGACCCCAAGCCCATCACGGGCTTGGGCCATGTCAAGCCTGATCCTCTACACTAACGGGTTCGGGCCGTGCCGGACCCAAGCCCCAGCCCTATAGGGCCGACCCTAATGCTATAACTTATAATTTTTTTTATTTATTTTAAATAAGTTTTAATTAAAAATAAACAAATATAGAATTATGGTACTAAAGTTCTAAATAATATATAGGGTAAGAGTACTGAAAAAAAATTTATCTTTTCAATATATAAGTAATGGAAGTTTATATTTTTAAACTTAAAATATATGTATAAACATAATAAGGGTGTGTTTAACTAATGGTGGTTCACATTACAAACTCAGTTATAAACAGTATAAAGCTCTCACATACTACAATAAAGAGGGAAAAAAAAGCTGCTATAGTATAAAAGCTCTCACATGCTACAGTAAAAATGGTTCCCACCACTAACCAAACACCCTATAAATATAGTGAGAAATAAAAAATTACATAACTAAGTGTCCACCTTAATGGTTGGCATCTTCTTATTTTTCCTATAGTTGTATTTTTTTAAACACTTAAAAGACCAATGCTTGAAGGAGCTTGGAGTGCCAGGGCCAAGCCTTGCAGTGTAGTGGCCTAGGCTGGGCCAGGCCGTTTAATTAACACCTATGCACTTAGGTTCTCATAGTAAAATTTTGACAACTAGATCCCAAACTTTTATTTCTCGACACTTAAGTTTTTATTTAAAAATTTAGACAACTGAAAGCCCAAACTCTCAAACAAAAATTAAGTGACTCATAACTCTTATGAATTTTAAGTGACTTATAAATCTTATGAAAGTTAACATAACTTTTATAATTCAACTTTTAAAAGGAAAATTGGGCTGAATGGTCTTTTTAAAATAAATCACCATAATTTTTTTTAAATTAGAAAAATGACTATTTACTAGTGGTAAATTAAGTTGTGTTAAACTCGATCAAATTGAGTTTATCACTGATAAACTTAAAGAGTTATTATTGAAAAACGATCATTTTCTTAATTTAAAAAAGTTGTAGTTATTTATTTTAAAAGTACTTAAAAAAATTCACCTCTATATCCCTTTTTAAAGTACAACATAACTCTTATAACAATTTTTTGAGAAAATTACACGATATGCCACACATTTAAAAGTATTTATTTACGCCGCACCTAAAAAAGTTTATGTCAGACTATTATGCATATTATATGTTAGGTTATGTCATAAATAAATATATATGATATTTATAAAAAGTAAATCTTAAAAGATAGTATAGGTGAAAACTATTTTTTTTAAACGTATTTTTTTTCATGGCAGATCCACAAAGCCGATACGTGACCAAAAGGACCTAAGGGGTTGCTGGTTGGTGATCGATGATTTTTATTTTTTAATTTTTTGAATCGTAATTAGTGGTTTCTTGAAGGACAATTTTTTTTATTTTTTATTTTTTGAGAAAGTCCAATTTCTCAGTTTATTTGTTTTATTTTTTTAGAACCAAATTAGTGGGGACCCTCCATATGGAGGCCACGTTGGATCTTGAGATAAAAGCACGTGACAAATCTAGTTAATGTAGAATAGTATATGACATTCACAGATAAAGAAACAGAAAGTCAAAAGAGAACAAATAATGCTTAGTTTGAAAATGTCACAATTTATCATTTAAAAAATTGCAGTCTATTTTTCATCAACATTCGTCATTTTCTTAGGCATTTTTTTTAGGATAAGAACTATATCAAGAAAACAAGAGACAGAATAATGTACTGGATATATGCAAACACAGATAAAGCAGTTTAAACCATATTCAAGCCGAAATTAATAAAAATATTTTACTGTCTGTAAATCAGCCCTTTTGTCGTTTTATCCTCTGAAGAGTTGACCAAAGGGATTTCTTGGATAAGATTTATATCCGTTCTTGATCCAAGGCTAAACCATCACGAAAAAAAGAAGAAAGCAAAAACAAAAAAAAAAAAATGGTGGATACAAACACAGATGATATTATGGCTTATCAAGCCAAATTCAAGGGTGAATATGACAGAGCAAGTGAACTAAAAGCTTTCGATGAAACCAAGGCTGGTGTTAAAGGACTTGTTGATTCTGGGGTCACTGAGATTCCTCGTATTTTCCGTCATCCATCAGAATACATGGAGGAAATTAGCTCTGTTTCATCAGGAGATAATTCCCAGCTAAGTATTCCGGTCATAGACCTCGGAGGACTCAATACCGGAGATTCGGGCAAGCGCAAGGAGATTGTTGAGAGAGTTAGAGAAGCATGTGAGAAATGGGGGTTCTTCCAAATTGTCAATCATGGAATCCCAGAAAGTGTTCTTGAGGAGATGAAAGCCGGGATTCGTCGTTTTCACGAGCAAGATGCCGAGGTGAAGAAGGGGTTTTACACTCGAGAGCCCACGAAGCCAGTGTTTTATAACAGCAACTTTGATCTGTATAGTGCACCTGTAACGAATTGGAGGGATACTTTTGCTCTTACGTTTCACATCGGTCCTCCAAATCCTCAAGACTTGCCCATAATTTTAAGGTATTAAAAGCCCCCTGTATACATACTTGTATTTTTCAACAAATCATAGATCCAAATCTAACTAATAGAATTTTGCAATGAAAATTTCCCCCTGGTCGAGTATCTTTTTCCCTTGATATATAGTTGATAGCAAAATGGCAGATTTGAACAAGCCTTAAATTAATAATTGGTTCAGTTCAAATTATAATAATAATAATAATGATTGTTGCTTTTACGATTTAAACATCTAGGATATGATCTTTTCAGGGTATTTTATAATGTAAAAATGCTACTACTATGAGTGTCCAATTAAGGCCTCGTGTTCTTTTCCCAGTAAACAATCTTTCCTTCTTTTCCTTGTAAACTAAAGGCATAGGCAATCATGTTTCTGAACACAATCAAATTGGTAATTCTCTGTGATTTATGTTTCAACTTTCAGAGACATACTTATAAAGTACTCAAAGCAAGTGAGGATGGTGGGAATTTTCCTTTTCGAGCTGCTTTCGGAGGCTTTAGGTCTGAATCCAAACCACCTAAATGGTATAGACTGCACAGAGGCGATTGCGATTTTAGGCCATTACTACCCTGCTTGCCCGCAACCAGAACTAACCATGGGCACAACGGAGCACGCGGATGCTGACTTCATCACAATACTTCTACAAGATCACATCGGTGGTCTCCAAGTGTTGCACCAGAGCAAGTGGATCGACATAGCCCCTGAGCCCGGGGCTCTTGTTGTTAACATTGGAGATCTTCTCCAGGCAAGTGTTTTTCATTCTTGAGTCACTGTTATTAAGAATCCGACGTTCTAATTACTATAGGTAATAATAAAATCGCAGAAAATATGAAGACACAAGATTTATAATAGTTCACACCTAACACCTGAGATATGTCCACTTTTAGCCGTCATCGAATTTTGTTACGATGAAAAAGAAGATTATACCTCATGTCTCAAAGTCACCTTGTTTCTCTCCGATCCCTCTGTCCAAGCCCTTAAAGCGGATCCCCTCAATAAAAGTTAAAAAATACGCTAACAAAAAAAAAAAAGGTTTGGTTTTAGTCATGGCTTTATACAAATCTTGTTGAGGTTGGAGCCACAACGAATTCTTTAATAAATGATGTTTAAAGTTGCATCTTTTTCTCTTCTGTGCCTTCAGCTTATATCAAATGACAAATTCAAAAGCGTTCAGCATAGAGTTCTGGCAAACCGCATCGGTCCCAGAGTATCCGCTGCGACCGTATTCTGCAGCGGTTATATGCCGACGTCGAAACTCTATGGACCCATCAAAGAGTTGTTATCGGAAAAGAATCCTCCAAAGTACAGGGCAACCACAGTGAGCGACTATCTTGTGCATTTCAAAGCAAAAGGCCTTGGTCAGACTTCAGGGTTGGATCGTTTGAGGCTTTGAAGTAGGTAAGCCAAACAAAAACATACAAAATTATTGCTCAGTTTTTCGTCGTCTTGAGGAACGTTTTTGGAACTGAATATTTATGCAATATTGTGGTTTTTTTTTTTTTGAAAAATATTGTGGATTAATTTGTTGTATTGCATAATTTCATAGTGTTACCATGAATAATGTATGTGGTTTACTTAATTGATGTATCAACATGTTTTCCATGTTCTAAGCAAGAAAGTTAACGGTCGAAAGTCCAAGGATTTTTATCCCCTGAAACCAAATTATGGAACTTGATTGGGGGATACGAAAGCAGGCAGAAGATTGGGATTCATAGTGAAGCTTTTGTCCTTGCTATGTCACTTGTATCAACATGTTTTTTAAACTTTAAAATGTACTAGTTGTGTATTTTAAATTATAATATTTCTTCGTATTTATCTTCAAACTTTATAACAAATTGTTTTTTTTGACGAAATGACACTATTTACACACAATAAAGGGACAAATTTGTCAGTTTTTTTCAACTATTAACGAAACTAATTATTTAGAGTTTGTTCTCTAGTTTTTCTCTATCTATTCTTGAATATGAGTAGGTACTCCAAAGACAAGATAGAGTTCAAGCCCAGCTAATTCATTTGGAGCGAAAGACATTTATATTAAATCTTAAGTATTATATTTAATTTTAAATCAAACGAAAACTCAGTAATTCTATTTAAAAATAATTTCATTTCAAAGTTTACTGGTGAATTTAAAGAATTATTTTAATTAATTTAAGGGGTAAAACTTGTATATTTCAAAGTTTAGAGGAGATTTTGACACAAGTAATATAGTTTAAAAGAAATTTGTAACTTTTATCTTGAGAATTATGGTCTCTTTGAATGATAGCAAGTCTCTTCAATTATTTCTACACCGAAAAAAAAGAAGGAAAAAAGTAAATTTCATTCAATAATTTATCTTACCCTATTTTCTCCCTAGCTATGTTTATGGAGTTTCTTTAAATATGAAAAGGGAGATTTTTTTTTTTTTTGATTTATGCCTCTTGAAAGGATGAAAATTGGACTTACCATTGACTTGAGCTTTGAGTTTAAAAATCAACATATGTTAAAAAAATGCTAGTTTTAGTATGGTCGTATAGATTAATACCACCAAATTCATTTTTTTAGACATAAGCGTTTGGAATTTGAAAAACCAAAATTATCCCTCAATGAACATTGGGTTAAAAAAGTAACACAACACTTAATTTACACCCTGTCAGTCCAGGAAATCGGCCTGCTAATCTGTCATGAAACTAGGTTTTCCCAGTTCACACTCCCATAACCAAAATCGAGCAAAACTCGATACTATCAACTCAAATCAGTCCATAGAGCAAATTAGTAATGCAAAACACTTAGTATAACATTTGTAAACATCAAAAACTCGCTTTCCCCAAATTACAAACCCAAAATCACAACTAACACAACCCAAATTATAAACTTGTCAAATAACAACCTAGAGTTCCTTCAATCCAATTTTTGTGCTGAAAATCATGCTAATATCACACATGCGTCAAGGTATTCACCAATTAGTCATATTTCACTTGCTATTCCCATAATTTTCAAGTTAAAATAACAAATCTCTAAGCTAAGCCAACATGCATGCTCATATGTTGCTTAAACTCATCCAAGATACCATGCATGGTCATAGCTTTAC
Organism: Artocarpus heterophyllus; assembly: GCA_025403435.1. Classification (NCBI taxonomy): domain Eukaryota; kingdom Viridiplantae; phylum Streptophyta; class Magnoliopsida; order Rosales; family Moraceae; genus Artocarpus; species Artocarpus heterophyllus. The sequence continues at coordinate 8,490,380 of CM046342.1, forward strand.
CCACCAGATCAAATATGAAATTTAAAATAAGAAAACTCAAGAGAAAACTCATATTTAAATGAAAGAAAGAACTAAACCCGATTTGTATTTAAGAATCGTACTTCAATCTTTAAAAGAATGGTGCTAGACTCTTAAATCCTTTAAGCTTGTTTATCACACATAATTGATGTTTTGCGTCATACAATTTACCCTCTCATTTATTTATCACATATACATATGTTTTGTGTTACCCTCTCATTTACTTATCACATATAATTATAGGGTGTTTGACAGGGGTTAAAATTCATCGGTTAAAATTATTTTTACTGCAACATATGAAAATTTTATATTATATTAATTTATTTATTATTACTGTAATATATAAAAGCTTTATATTATTTATAACTAAAAATATAACCTAAATTAAAATTGTCAAAGACCTTTTTTAATGTTTTGTGTCAGTACAATTTACCCTCGCATCTATTTATCACATATACTTTGTTCTCTTGGGAAAAAAGATAGAGAGATAGAGATGCATTTTTCAACAACTCCAACCTAACATAATAAAAATGGTACCCCTCAATTTAATTTGACCATTTACATGGGACCCAAGGGTGCCTTGATTAATTAGGAGGAGCTGTCCACTGTCCAGCACTTGCTAGGTGCCGGATTTAAAAACAATTTCCACGTGTTGGTTTGTATTTATGTCTATGTGCTTTCCACCTGTTGTCGTTCCCCAAGTTGATGACGTTTTCTTCCTCAAGCATTTTGGCTTAGGCCGTTGGGTAATCATAATAAAAATTTCAACTAGATCCTATTTTTAAACGCATCCTATTTTTAAACACAATCAAAACTAAAAGTTAAAATAATTTCTATTATAATATATAAAAATTTTATATTATAGTTTATTTTTATTTTATATTATAATATATAAAAATTTTATACTATACTAATTTCAACTATAATATATAAAATAGAGTTGTCCAACATAGAGTTGTCCAATACACCCATACTCTAATTTCTCAGTTTGTTTTAATTTTTCATTTTTAGAAGAAAAAAACAAAGCGAGTTGGGCCCACACCGTATGGAGGCCACGTTGGATGTTGACACAAACGCACGTGAAAATCTTGTTAATATTAAAAAGGTGGACGTTGACAGATTGACCAACATATAACCATATGTTATCATAAACAAGAAAAATCCTTTCCATCCAGCTTGTATCCTCGTTTCTTATTTGATGTGTAGTATATTTTTTAGACTAAATTTTATTATTTTGTTAACAATAAAATGATAACTTATAAATTAAATAAGATTGTTCAATAAATAATATTTGGTTTGAAGAAAAAAGCAATTTAGCATTTAAAAATTGCAGTCTTTTATCAACCTTCGTCATCTTCTTATGCCATTTTTTTTTTTTCAGTATGATAACCACATCAGGAAACAGACACAAGATAATGTACTGGATATATTCAAACACAGATAAAGCAGTTTAAGCCATAAATCCTAAATTGCAATTCATTAGTTGTTAAAAATATACGTACTGTCTTTTAATCAACGTTTTGTCGTTTTCTTCTTAAGATAACCAAAGGGGTTTCTTGGATAAGATTTATATCAGTTCTTGATCAAAGGCTAAACCATCAGGAAAAAAAGAAGAAAGCCAAAAAAAAGAAAAAGAAAAATGGTGGATACAAACACAGATGATATTGTAGCTTATGAAGCCAAATTCAAGGCAGAATACGACAGAGCAAGTGAACTAAAAGCTTTCGATGAAACCAAGGCCGGTGTTCAAGGACTTGTTGATTCTGGGGTCACTGAGATTCCTCGTATTTTCCGTCATCCATCAGAATGCTTGGAGGAAATTAAGTATGTTTCATCAGGAGATAATTCCCAGCTCAGCATTCCGGTCATAGACGTCGGAGGACTGTACCGAAGATTCTGGTAAGCGAAAGGGAATTGTTGAGAAAGTAAGAGATGCATCCGAGAAATGGGGGTTCTTCCAAATTGCCAATCATGGAATCCCAGAAAGTGTTCTTGAGGGGATGAAAGACGGCATTCGTCGTTTTCACGAGATCCCATGAAGCCAGTTATTTATAATAGCAATTTTGATCTGTATACTGCACCTGCAACAAATTGGAGAGATATTTTTTTCTCTTATATATGTTTAACAATAGTGCTCCAAATCCCAAAGACTTGCCCATAATATTCTGGTGTGTGCGTGTGTGTGTATATAATATAAAATAAGAACACCCCATAGTTGTATTTTTACAACTATAAAATATTTCGGAGCAAATCACTTGTATTTTCTGACCATTCATAGATTCAGATCTAACATAAAAATTTCGAAGAACTTTTTATTTGTACAGTTAATGATTGCTTCGAATTAAGATACAAGGTACTAGGATATGATTTTCCAAGGTTGATTTCGGTCCTGTGTAATTTAAAAGCTTAAGCAATCTTCATTCTTTTCCCAGTAAAGTACAAGCAAAAGTAAGCATGTTCTTTGCACACAATCAAAGTGATATTTATTTGTGATTTATGTTTCAACTTGCGGAAACATACATATGGACAACTCAAAGCAACTGAAGAGAGTGGGTATTTCACTTTTCAAGTTGCTTTCGGAGGGTTTAGGGCTGAATCCAAACCACTTAAATGGTATAGACGGCACAGAGGCAATTGCGATTTTAGGCCATTACTACCCAGCCTGCCTGCAACCGGAATCAACCTTCGGTATAGAAAATTATCCACTGTAAGAAAATTATACAATATTAAAGTAATACAGTATAATAATTGGATTATTTAAGGTCGTGTAGTATAGAAATTAGACTATTTAAGTTAAAGCCATATAGAAAGAATACTGCTAAGTGAAAACGTAGATATGAGAAAAGTTATGTTTGGCCTCCAAAAATAAACCAGAGGCAAGTAAAATATTTTATATAGTCTATGATATGTTTTTGCACCGATTTTACTATGACAGTATAAAAAAAATATTGTTTGGTAAAAAATTACATAGTGTAAAGTTTGGGTCCTATAAAGTGGACACCCACTTGAATCTCATTGGGCCACCAAGCCATGAAAGGTGGCCCAATCCTATGGTGACACTTGGTAACCCAAAGGGTTACTTGATAAGTAACCAAAGTGAATAAGGAAGCATTAAATGCATGTTTAGCCAAAAAATTTCATCTCCTTCTTCTCCAAACCCCACGGCAGCCATTGTTGGAACTCTACAAAAATTTTCTCAACCCAAATCTTTGTAAAAATAACCCAAATTAAGTTCAGGAGGCAAAGTTCAAGGAATTTTTACAAGTATTAAGGTAAAAACCTAAACTTTTTCAAGGGTTTTCTTGGGAAAAAGAAAGGAAATTAACTCATGATTTTGCATGAAAATGGTGTCTCAAAAGGAGTTTTAAAGGAGCCTTGGAAGGTTAGAAATTAAAAAGTGCTATTTGGGGTAAGTTTTGATTTTAAAGTTTTGAAATTCTATGATTTTTGTTTTGATTTTTATTTTCTCAAAGGTATATAGGTTCTTGTGCAAGTTTTTGGTTAAAACCTATGGAAATATGAGTTATGGCATGTTGATATTGTGAAATTGAGGGTTGGATGTTGAAAAATGTTAGTTGATGTTAAAAGTGTTATTTTTGTAATATTAGAGTTAGCTTTGCAAAAATGATGTTTGGACATGAAAAATGATTCAAACAAGGGTTGGAACTGCCTAAGCAGGGGTAGATTTATTGTTTAAAAATAGATTTTTACAAAAATACCCCAAGAACTAAATTGCAAGAAAAAGTTTTCCCTCGACAGATTTATAAAATGCCCAAAAACACCCATGTACAGTGAGAATTTGGGAAAAGTTACAACATGAAAGTTGTAGAACTCATCGAAACTGTTAGGCTAACATGGACATTTTCTTAAAATTCTGCTCAGTTTAGGAGTAATGAATTTTACAAGAATTTGTTAAAATTGGAAAAAAAATTTAAAGGGAAAAAATGCATTGTCCAAAGGATTTTGAATATAGTACTTTGAGAAAAAATGTTCCTCATGAAAAATGAGGACTAATGGTTTAAAAATATTATTTTTGGTTATGGGGCAAAAATGTAAATATTTTTGTATTTTGGGCCAAAACTACGAAATTGTGTGAAAACTGAGTTTTTACTAGGAATGTTAATTTCCAACACTGTTGTAGGCAGTAAGTACCATAGATGTTAAGTTTTAAGGAAATTAAAGTTTAGTTAAGAAAAGAATGAAAGAAAAAGAGTTAAGGGCAAAATGGTCATTTTATAGAGTCGAATACTCTAAATTAGCATAACGTCCGTAGACGGAAAATGTTCCGTAATGTGTTAAGTAACAAAACAGCAAGTGAGACAAGAAGTTTAACTAAGGGACGCTTAAGAACAAAGGTAACCCGATGGGTTACAAAATTAAGTAAAAAGAGGGGTAAACCGATAGTATACAAGTTAAGTTAAGAAGGAAAGAATAATTAATGTTTATGTTTTATTATCAATCGAGTGGATTGATAAAAAAAAGTTAATTAATGAGTCGACTGTCGTATGATCAGGACACAGAAGTCGACCAATGGAAGGAAAAGGAACGAGAAAGAAACAGAATAAAGAATGCTAGGGTATAGTCCGGGTAAGTTCAGACTTCACCTACAGCATGAAGTAAATAGTTTTCAAATGCTTACATATATGTTTGTAAATGAGTATGCAAGTTGTTTTTAAAGTATATATTTGCATTTATTATGCAAAAAAGTTCTAAAGTACAAAAGAAGATTTGCAATGAATTTGCAACTGTTATGTTTAAAGTCTATTTGTATATTGATATGCATAATATTTTTAAAAGTTCAAGTTAGGATTTTTAAAGTATTTAAAGTATGTTTTGCATTATGACAATGCATAATATTTTATAGTTTAAGTTATAAGTTTTATGATGCATTTATTATGCAATAAGTTGTATTTGTTGTGCAATAAGTTTTAGAATAAAAGTTATGATTTGCAAAATGTGATTGCGTTATATGATTCATTTGTTATGCAATAAGTTGCATTTGTGATGCAATAAGTTTTAGAGTACAAATTATGATTAGCAAAATGTGTTTCCATTTTATGTTACATTTGTTATGCAATAAGTTGCATTTGTTATGCAATATATTTTACAGTACAAGCTATGATTTGCAAGTGTGTTTGCATATGATGTGATTGCATTTAATATGCTCACTAAATTTAATAAGAAGGTAACGTAAAGATAAAAAGAAAGTCTCGTACCAGCCTCCCTGTTGTGAGGTAATGAAAGTAAAGTTAAAGTTTAACCTCCTAGATGTGAGGTACATGACCACAAAGTTCGATGGTCTTAAGTCTTCCACAAGGAAAGCATCACATGTATGATCTCATGATTAAAGATATTGGTACGAACACTAAAGGTTATAAGATAAAGAAAGTTAAAAAACAAATGATAGAAAGTTAAAGTAAGATACGGAAAGATAAGGAGCAATGATAGAAAGTTAAAGTAAGATAAGAAAAGTTAAGAAACAAAGATAGAAAGTTAAAGTAAGAAGAGAACGATCATAAGACACTCATAAATGAAAGTTCATAACTGAGCATAAATAGAAACATGCATTGTGATTTTACTTGTTTTCCTTGTTATGAAACATTTATATGCTATGGAAAACATTCTGAGGAATGTTTTATATTAAGTGTTTATGAAAACATAAATGATGTTTATGAAGAGCAATCTGAGGATTATTTTTATGTTATATATTTTATGAAAAGCGTTTATGAAATATGTTACAGAAAGACTTTATGAAAGCGTTTATGAAAAACGTTTTAGAAATGTTTTATGAAAAACGTTTTAAGAAAAAGTTTTCTATGAGAAAAGTTTCTAAAGCATGTTCAAATGATTTGTGAGAATATGTTTGAACTTACTGAGCGAAAGCTCATTAAAAAGTTTCTTCATGCTGTAGGTAGTTTTATGAGCAACCAGTAGGACCCGTTAGAAGAGCTGGGTGCTATGGAGGACGGATGCGAGGATTTGAGTATGGATACCACTACAGTAAGTTTTCGTTGTTTAAAGAAATATTTTTCACTATTTAATATAGTGTTTTCAAAGTTTTAAGAAAAACAAAGTTTGAAGAAATGTTTCCAAGTTTTAAGATATAATTTATGAACTGTTTAATATAATTATAAAGTTAAGTTTTAAGTTATGTTTTAGTAAATGTTTCTTATTAAGTTTTAAGAAATGATTTGAAATGGTTTTAAAGTCAAGTGCTAAGCGAGGTCTTGACATGAATGGCGACAGAGGTCGCAATAGTTTTTAAGTACTGTTAAAGAATGTTTAAAGAATTTTTTTTTATTTCAGTATTTTTCTAACTAAGTAAGTAAGATTATTGTTTAAGTAATGATGTTTAAGTAAGTAAAGTGACTGCCCGAAAAGCCAGGTCGTCACAGGTGGTCTCCAAGTTGTACATCAGGGCAAGTGGATTGACACTATAATGACCGAGAAAAATTTCATTAATAAAATCTAATATTTAATTGGGTTTAATTAATGAATTTACTTTTAAAAAGAATGTAAATTGTTGTAAAAATTGTAATTTTTATAAAAATTACGATAAAGTAGGAATAAACGACATTGAATGTAAATTTTATGGCAAATGTGATGCAATGTTGGATATTACTGAGTACAGATTTTATGAGTTTAATTACTCAAAAATTTGTAAATAATATCCATAAAATGAATTTTATATCATAATTAATTGTAAAATTGTGATATAAACAAGTGGGTGATTAGAATGTAAATAGGATATAGAAGTTGTCCAAACCCAAATCAGGGGTAAAAAGAAAGCCGGAGCAATATGAGTATACTGCTAAATGAAAATGCAGATACGAAAAATGTTATGATTGGCCTCCAAAAGTGAACGAAAAGTAAGTCACATATTTTTATACAGTCTAAGGATAGAAAGTATACTGATTTGATCACGACAGTATAGAATACTGTGTGGTAAAAAATTACACAGTATAAATTTTTAACTCCATAAAGTTGACACTCCTTAATTTTCTATTGGGCCACATGTCTAGAAAAGTAGCCCAATCATCTCATGACACCTAGGTGGTATAATTATGGGTTACCATGAGTCACCAAATGAGATAAGGATGCATTTATGGCAAAGTTATCTCAAAATTTTCATTCCTTCTTTTTCTCCAAGTTTTGGCAGCCATTGTTGAGACTTCTAAAAAAAATTTCTCAAGCCCAAACTTTGTAAAAATAACCCCAAACAAATTTTAGAAGTAAAGCCCAAGGATTTTTTTACAAGTTTTAAGGTAAAATCCTAAACTTTTTAATGAGTTTTCAAGGGATTTTTCACGGGTAAAGGGGAAAAATTAATCCATGGTATTTTTGCATAGAAAGGAAGCCTAGGAGGGAGTTCAAAGGAACTTTGAAGGCAAGAAATCAAAAAGGTGCCATTTGGATAAGTTTCAAGTTTTAAAGTTTTGAAATTTTGTAAATTTTATTTTGATTTTTATTACTTTGAACCTATGTGGGTTCTTGAGCATGTACTTGATGAAATTTCATGCATATGTGAAGTATGGCATGTGTAAGTTGTGAAATTTTAATTTATGGTGCAAAATGGTAATTTTTGCAAAAAGTATTATTTTTGTAAATTTAATGTTAGTTTTAGTAAAAGTGATGTTTGAGCATGAGAATGTTTTGATTAAGGCATGGAATGGTTTCTATAGGGGTATAATTGCAATGTTTAAACGGATTTTTGTAAAAATGCTGTAGGGACTAAATTGAAAGGAAAAGATTTCTCTCGGTAGAATTAAAAAATGACCAAAAACACCCCTATATAGTGAGATTTTGGGAAAAGTTAAAACACAAAAGTTGTAGATCTTGACAAAAATGATAGGCATTTTAGACGGTTTGTCCAAAAACTCAGTCGTTTGTGAGATTTTGATTTTTCAAAGTATTTACGAAAAATGTAAAAAATTTTAAAAAGGGCAAAAACATCATTTCTCAAAGGATTTTGAATATGGTACTTTGAGCAATGATCCTTGAAAAAAATAGAAAATTTTGATGCAAAGAAGTAAATTTTAGTCCTAGGGACAAAATCATCAAAATTTTCAGTTCAGGGACTAAACCGCAAAGTTTTATGAAAATGGGGCATAATTGAGAAATAAAGGGATTTGACCCACTAGGGTGTTATTTTAAAATTAGTATGTGGTTATTTTCGTAAGAATAATGAAATCGAGTTAGGGTAGGTTAGTGGACCCACGGAGGGCAAAATCGTCATTTTGCCCGAATAACCTGAACCCTCTGAAACGTGTCCGTTGGAAAAATAATGGTAAAAACAAAAAAAAGGGTTCCCGCCCTTCGTTAGAAACGATAGGGTAGAGTTAAATAGAACTAAGAAAAACCAGTGGTTTTTAGAGTTGTATATACTAATGCAACTCAATTTATTAACTAACGGATGGTTTGTATCGAAACATAGTGGAATTTGGCTAATGGCTTTGAAATTGGCCAACAGGATCCTAGGAGTCTAGGAGAAGGAAAATCGAGGTTAAGTTGCCTAACATTCGCATCAAGTAAGTACCCATCTCACCTACCAGTATGAAATTATAGGCTTAGAGTGTAAAATGTGTATATGTATACCTGTGTGTATATCAAGATGTATACTTATATGTATGCAATAACATGAGTATTTATAACAATGAAAGGGTATACTTGTGAGTATATGGAATATATATATGTACCTGACAATATATTATGACATGTACCTGAGTGTATATGATGATCTGTACCTGTGTGTATATTTTATGTTAAGTACCTGTAAGTACATTATGCTATATACTTGTGCGTATATTAATGTGTACTAGTGTGTATATTTTATGTTAAGTACTTGTGAGTACATTATGCTACATATCTATGCATATATTAATGCGTACCAGTGTGTATATAAAGTATGTACCTTTGTGTACTATGTCGTACAAGAGCATTTATGTAGATTATGTTATGTATAACATGTGATCATCATTTCATGCATGGTATGATAACCATAATAAGTGAATTGGTAAACGAATCACCAAAACTTAAGAAAAGTGTCGTACGGACTCCTGACTCAAGGGGAGTTTAAGGATTACAAAATGGTCATGGTGTTACGTAGACCTAAGTGCGTAATGGTACGAACACTTGGGCCCTAGTTAAAGATAAGAAATGATAATGATAAAGAAGGATTATAAAAAAGGATAATAAGATCATGCATTTTATTGAATATGCATGTGGATTTATATGGGACTCACTGGGCGTAGGCTCACTAAGTATTTCATGCTGTAGGTATTCCGACGAAAAGGTCAGAATAAATCATAATGATGAGCTGACGGACGAATGATGTGTGCAGATTGGGTATGGTTTCTGCCATAGTATGTTTTCCGCTGTATGGTGTTTTAAGATATTTTGAAAGTAATGTTTGATAAGCTACATTGTAAAAGAAGGGTGATTATGTAAACACAAGTATATGTTTGTATTTTAAAAGTTGTTAAACCAGTATATGTACAGTATTTATTAAAAAGAAAAAAAAATTTCTTAAATTTTTGCCCTAAAGTAAGTAAGAAAGAGTTTTATCACAGCCTAAAAAGGCAGGTTGTGACAGACATGGTCCTTGAGCCTGGGGCTCTAGTGGTTAACATTGGAGATCTTTTACAGGCAAATGTTCATCATTCTCTTGTGTTGTTATTGTCAAGAATTAGACGTTCTAATATTTTACTATCAGGAGCAATAAAATTGTAGAAAAAAAAAATAAAATAAGCACATACAAAATTTATAACAGTTCACAACTAATATGAGAGTTATGTCTATTTTCAATTGTTATGTCCATTTTCAATTGTCATTGAATTTGATTGTGATAAAAAAGAAAGATTTTATCGAATTTTATTTGAAGAAAAAAGAAGATTAACATTCATCTCTCAAACTCATGGTGTTATTTTGCGACCCCTCCTACTAACCTTTAAAGTTTTGGAAGCAAAGCCCCCTCAATAAAAGTAAAAAAATAGGGCCAGCAAAATACAGTTTGAAAAGTCTAAATTATCCTTATTAAATGTGAAATGTTAATCTACCTACTGTCTTTGAATGAATGGTTAATTCACTGGATACCATGTCAGGGTAATAAGCAGGCTCCACATGCTTGAGAATTATTATTTTTTGACTAAATAAAAAAGTTAGATAGAGAAAGAATATTGCTAATGACCTTACTTGAAACTAGAACCGTAGCTGGGAATTTTGCATAATACGAGCGTCATGACCAACCATCTGGTTTTAAGCTGGTGTTTTACAAGGTTAGCACTTAGAATTGTCCTCTAGGATATTTGTTTTATTTTTTGTTTTTGTTTTCTGTTTTTTGTTTTTGTTTTTGTTTTTTTAAGAGTGCGCTCCCAAAAACAAGGGCTAGTGACTATCTTGTCACATTATTTACTAACAAAGCTCAATGTTGCATTACAAATTGCGACATTCCAAGATTATTGCATATGTAGTTCTTGATTTGGTCTTAGCCATGGCTCTGTACACGTGTTGTTGAGGTTGGACTCACAACAAATTCTTCAATAGATGTAGTTTAAAATTGCATCTTTTTCTCTTCTGTTTCTTCAGCTTTTATCAAATGACAGATTCAAAAGTGTTCAGCATAGAGTTTTGGCAAACCGCATCGGTCTCAGAGTATCTGCTGAGACCTTCTTCTTCACCGGTCATAAGCCGACATCGAAACTCTATGGACCCATCAATGAGTTATTATCGAAAAAGAATCCTCCAAAGTACAGAGAAACCACAGTGCTGGAGGAGAAGAATGTGGGAAGGAGAAAGAAATTCAAAGAAGAGGCAAAGGAGTGGCGGAAAAGAAATGTGGTCGAAGGAGGAAGAGGAGAACTAAAAGGAAAAAAGTGAGGAAAAAAGGATCAATTACAAAAATTTGCCAAATTTTGCTCATTGAACTTCAAAACATAACATCCGTTTCTTCTGAAGTATGACCTGTTAACAAAAATAGTCATTTTATTAGAATTTTTAACAAAAAATTAACAAATGATTACAAAATTAGAGATATTTTGGTAATTTTTGTTAAAATAGTCTCTACTAATGATTAAAAATAAAAGAAGTTTGTTAAAGGCATAATTAGATGGGGAACTTTAAAACACTTTGTTTCTCGAACTTCAAAACGTAACATCTGTTCCTTCTAAAGTATGAACTGTTAACAAAAATAATCCTTCTGTTAGAATTTTAACGAAAAATTAACAAATAGTTATAAAGTTAGGGATCTTTTGGTAATTTTAGTTATAAAAATAACCATAAAAATTAAAACCATAATAAAATAGCCTCTATTGATGATTAAAAATAAAAAAATGAATTAAAACCATTATAACATTGGAATTCTTTGTTGTTTATATACCAGTATTTTTTTTTCAAAATTTTATTTTTTCACATCCAAAAAGTATTTTGAAATTTTAAAATTTATAAATATTAGTGAAATAAAAAAATATAATATAAATATATTCAGTAAAACAAAAAATATAAAACAAAATTTTAAAAGAGAAGAAAACTCTGGCAATATTAATAAAATTTCTTTCATATTTTTGAAGGTTTTATTGGTATTTATACCTTTTAAAATTTTAAAATCTTTTTTTAGTGTGAAAAAAAGTTAATAAAATTTTGAAAAAAAATTTGGTGTATTTAAAAAAAGAAGGGATCCATATGGTAGGTTCTTTTTAATTATTTTTTTATTATTCTTAATCATCAATGACAACTATTTTTTATCGTATTTTTATTTTTTTGTCATTTTTATGACTAGGATTACTAAAATACCCGTAATTTTAAAATTATTTATCAATTTGCCATTAAAATTCTAACAGAAAAACAATAGTTGTTAACAATTTATACTTTACGGGGAACAGATGTTATATTTTAAAATTCGAGAGACAAAGTGTTACAAAAGTTATAATTCAAGTAAAATTTTTGCAATTAATCTAAAAAATAATAATAACACGACAAAATACAAAGAGCATTTTTTGAACAATAGTTTTGGGAACATTCATTTATAATATAAGTTATAGATTTGTCCCCCCTAAAAAAAATTGTTTCCCTTCATAATTTTTTAGTGTTACCATAAATAACTAGTTAGTTAATAGATCTATCAACATGCTTTACATAGACATTGGTGGGAAATTCTAAGGAAGAAAGTCATTGGTCAAAAGTCTTAAGGATTTTCCTTCAATGTAAAAAGGGAAATTTTCGTTCTAGAAAAACAGGGGAATTTTGAGAAGTCCCCTAAAAGAGGTGTCCTTTTAACTCATGCCTCGTGATGTTGTCACGTGCAATTGATTTGTATCCTTCAAATAGACTGGTCCAAGGGTCCATATTTGCGCGCCCCCAAAAGGGTAATCTATAAGATTACCGTCCGTAATCTACCAGATATTGTTGGAAGGCAGTCATCAACTCTGGTCACGGAAGAGTGATCTGGTAGATTTAGCCGCCGTTACCGGAGCTGAGAGTAATATGATAGATTACTTTTTATAATCTACCAGTGTTTCTTTTGTCGGCAAAATAATAATAATAATAATAATAATAATAATGGAGAAGAAGGAAATTAGACCACTATTTATTAGAATTAAAAATAAATAGTATATTTAGATTAAAACAAAATTTATTTTGGTGTAAAATAATGTAGGAAAAAACACGAAACAACATTAAGATAACGAAAAATCAAAACAAAAAAAAGAGAAGAAAAAAGATGAGATACAATAAAAAATTCAAGTGTTTAAAAAGAGTATATAATTTTAAAAATGTTAAGCACATGGTAACAAGTGTGATATTTATTTACATTAAAAATTAAAATGGTACTATTTAGTACAATTTAATAATGGGCCGTTGTTTACAAAAACAAAAAACAAAGAAATAACAATCGGCCGTTGGCCTGCGCATCACAACTCCTGCTTCTTTTTCAGACGTCACTTGTCATTGTCAGAGAAGCACTCCGGCGACATCAGATTCTAAGCGAGCAAACTGATCTTATCCAAGGCCTAAACAAAAACCATATAACGAACAACAATTTATAAAACTGAATTCATATGATCAATTTTACAAGCAGATTGAATTTAAGACAGGTCAAAAAGACCTGCGAGTGCTAATACTTTCACCACTGCGTGTTGCTTGATTGGAAGTATTGGTGGCGAGTAAGCCACGAAGACCTAGGGTTTTCAGAATTATTGTTGCAATAATTACAGATAAGAAATGTTGGATTTTTTAAACTTTTCCTAGCAAATATCATACGTAGTTTTAAATGTTAATAATTGTCAATTAATGCCACCAGGTGTACAGATTAAATACCGTGCAGATTAAAAAGGTGTTTAGAAAGGTGGTAGGAAATAGTAATGAGAACTATTTTTATTGTAGCATGTGAGAATTTTACACTATAACATATTTTTTTTATTGTTATTGTAGTATGTGAGAGTTTTACAATGTTCATAACTAAGATTGTGGTGAAAACTAAGTGGTTCTCATCACTATCAAACACTCTATAAAATATCCTCAATTTTAAATCTGACTTTTTTTTTCTCTCTCCTCTCTTCAAATTGTTTTTTCCCTCTCTCCTTCCCACTTGTTTCACTCCATCTCGTCTCTTCCTCTTCTTCGTTAGCGCCGCCGCAAGAATGCCCAATCGACGGTTGCCGCTCGTCGTCCTCATGCTTCGTTCGTGGCTCTTTGTCGTCGTCGTTTTTATCTTCATCGCTAAGGATGAGATAGATCGGAGAGAGAGACAAGCCAGACCCTTCTTTGCTGCCATCGCATCGAACCAGAACACTATCACGTCGAACCAGATCTGCTTGTCATCCTAGTTTGTTGGCCCCGTTGTCGTCACTATGGAGTTCACCCGTCGACGTCGTTGTCGTGTCCGACTTCGCCCATCATTGTTGCGTCCAATTTCGCCATTGCGATTCGTGAAAGTCGCAAACTCTAGAAGGTCTGAGTTGCTCCGTCGTGAGGATCATCGTTGACGGATCTATGGCGCTGGAGAAGACATCAGGGGAGTAACTAGAAAAAGACCTAGGAGAAAGGAGAGAGAAATACAAAGAGGGGATAGAAAAAATAGTAGAATTGGAAAGTTTGAAAATTTTTTACAATTGAATTTAAATAATTGATATTTACTTTGATTATTTTCAAATGTGAATTTACTATCAATTATTTTAGTAACGTGTAATGTGATATATCTCTCATTCTTCCAAATTATTATTATTATTATTATTAGTAGCAGTGAATGATTATAATAAGAATCTTTAAAAAGTTCTTGTCAATAAGAACTTCTTTTAATTTTATTTTTTTTTGACCTATTGGATTAAAATTTAACGGTCTAAAATCTAAGTTTTACAAAAACAAAAATAAGCAAAACCATATTTGATCCTATCTTTTTTTACATAGAAAATATAAAAATAATTAAAGAAAAAAACCAAAATCTGTTAAAAATCCCAAAATATATTAGACATATTTCTGTTTCGGTGGGGGCCGCCACCATTGGAGGTATAGTCTTTCAATGGATGGGGTGGCAGGTGGAGAAGAGGCACATCGATGGTCAACAGAATCACGATGCTGACTCCACCTCCGCTCAACCTTTGCAGAACGCCGTTCGACATCTATGAGGACCGCCACAAGATTGCCATCTTAGTCACAACAAGATCATCGTGATGGAATCCCGATCTACTACGATTGTAATGGCTGTAACCTCCTCACAACCCGACCCCATCTCTGCAAACGTCAGTGATCCGTCATAGTGGTCACGATCGCGGCGATTCCATTGCGAGACTTGTCAGCCCACCTTAGGTCACGAGCAAGATCGCGACGGTTGCGATCCCAGTCATGCCCTCTACGTTGACGATGGTTCACGATAGTTCATGAACCTCCATCGTCACAATGGGGTCGCAAGGGGGGTGGGTTGCCCCAAGCAGTCACGTTCTAAGTTCGCCGATGTCCCCTCTCTAGCGACGGCCACGTTATTTTGGTTTTTTTTTTTTTTAGATAGGTTTAGTTTTTGTTTTTAGTTGGTTTTGGTGTGGGTGAGCTTATTTTATCAAAGTTAAGCATGTTTATTTTACACTGTACCATTCAAATCTAATGGTCAAGAAACATTTCTTATTGATAAGAACAAATAAGAGGTCTTAGTGTAGTTTTGCCCTTATTATTATTATTATTATTATTATTATGTGTATTGTTCCCTAACCTAATGACAGAAGTTTGAAATTCTTCTTAGAGTGGGCTAATAACAAACACAAAAATTGGCTCATAATTACAACAAAAAGTTTAATCAAAGTCAACAGTTATTGATGTAATACAAATGTTGTCAACCTTATTATCAAAGCTATGAAGATGCCTTCTCGGCATACATAAGTAAAATATCATTTCATCAATTGATCTCACGTTGGATCGTATAGTTAAATTTTTATATTATTTATAGCAGAAAATATCCTTTTCACAATTGTAGTAACCTCATTAGAATTAATGTGTGTGTATGTGTTTTTTTTTTTTTTTTTTCACAATAGCAGGAAATACCCTCTCACCTTTGATTACATAATCAATTCTTCATCATGTGATTTTTTTCCGTTTAAACTATGTTTCGTGTAATATTACTAATATCTCTTTATCAAGCGCTGGTTATTAGAATGGCTGTTGACAAAATAAATATCAAATTAATCATCCAAGTGTCATAAGCTCTAAAACATAATTTTTTGGGATATGACTTAGCAAATTGAGATATTATAACCTTTTCTTGTCAAAATTAGAATGAGTCATTTAGACTAATACATGTCACATAAATAAAGTTTGTGGATTAAGAGAACCGTAGTATTTATCTTATCAAAGCAAGCTAGTATCTACTTAGTGTATTGAGCATTTTAGATAAATTGACCATTTTTCATAAAAAAA
The DNA here is from genome assembly GCA_025403435.1 of Artocarpus heterophyllus. Lineage (NCBI taxonomy): Eukaryota > Viridiplantae > Streptophyta > Magnoliopsida > Rosales > Moraceae > Artocarpus > Artocarpus heterophyllus. The sequence goes on from CM046342.1 coordinate 8,506,292, forward strand.
AAAAGTATGAGAGAGTAATATTTATTTAATTTTAGAAGATGAACATTAATTTTTCAATTTTTAGGGGGCCGTTTTGTAGTTTAATCTAATACAATATTTATATATACACATAATATATATAGGTTAATAAAAAGGTTTAATAGAAGTGTTTGGAACTAATGGTTTGAACTATTGGTCGAACTATGAATAATGTAAAGTTCTTATATGCTACAGTAAAATGCTACAGTGTAAAGCTCTCATATGCTACAAGTTCTCAAACCTAAACCGATGGTTTAAACTACTCGTCTAAACATCCTATAAGGCCCTAGTCTTTCACTGCCTTCGTCTTTGCTTTAACCTTTCAGTCGTATTTGTCTTGTAAGAACCCAGTTTAAAAGAAAACTTCAAGAAAAGATACAAGAACACCGGTTGATAATATATACAGAAAATAACACGCGACTCAATCCTGTTAAAATAATGGTTAAAACCTTTGGCTCGAAATTTTTGGCAGTCCTTACACAAGCCAAATCATTTTCTCATCCTGCAAGAAATGCACTATTCTGTAACGCCAACTCAACATAATACAACTTGCAAAACTTATCATATCCCTCAATTCAATCTGACCCCACACGCACACACATACACATACATATATATATATATACATACATACATATATGTATATATATATATATGTATGTATGTATAATATAGGACCCCAACAATTAACCTGATTAATTGGAAATTTGGAAAGAGGCGTCCGGCACTTAATTTGAACGGATCCTATGTTCTTTATATGTATGTGTGTATCTATATGAGCACGAGATATATTTTTAATGTAAAAAAGAAATATTGAATATGCCACATCTATGCTTGTCGGTGGCAGAATCTGTAAATTGCAATATATTAAAGTGGTACATGGCACTGAGTTCTGAATACAATAAACAAAGTACCATGTGAAATAACAAACAAGTAAAAGAGCATTCTATAATGGGACATTATATATTGAAAGATACTCTATCAAAAAAAAAAAAAAAAAGATAATGACACAAAAATTGGACAAATGGTCCCATAAAAACAAAAAGATAATGACAGATAAACTGAGAGCAGAAGTTAAAAAAAAGCTATAGATAATATGGCTCGTTTGATAAGCTAATAATTTAGCAGTAAAAAAATTGTGGTCTTTGTATAAACTTTTTCTCAGATCTCTAAAGAAAATTTACCTATGGAATTTTTAGTTTAAGATCTAGATCTACATCAGTCTTTGTCCAAGCCTAAAATCAGGAAAACACAAAAAACAGAAAAATGTAATAAATACAAACGCAGATGAAACAGATTTAAGCCATATTCAAGGCAGAAGTTGCAATTCAGTTGCTAAAATATTTTGTGCTTTAACCAACCTTTTGCCGTCTTCTTCTGCTGTAAGATCTGCTCGTTCTTGATCAAGGCCAAACTATCAAGAAAACAAAAATCAAGGACAAAATGGTGGATACACACACAGAAAATATTGTAGCTGTTCATGCCGAAGTCAAGGCTGAACATGACAGAGCAAGTGGACTAAAAGCTTTCGATGAAACGAAGGCCGGTGTTAAAGGACTTGTTGATTCTGGGGTTACAAAGATTCCACGAATCTTCTATTGTCCATCAGATAACTTGGAGGAAGTATCTGCTTCATCAGCAGACTCCCAGTTCGGCATTCCAGGTCATAGACCTTGGAGGACTAATTACCGGAGATTCAGTTAAGCGAAAGGAGATTGTTGGGAGAGTAAGAGAAGCATCTGAGAAGTGGGGCTTCTTCCAAATTGTCAACCATGGAATCTCAGATAGTATTCTTGAGGAGATGAAAGATGGAATTCGTCGGTTTTTCGAGCAAGAAACCAAGGTGAAGAAAGAGTATTACACCAGAGATTTTGCGAAGCCGTTTGTGTATAACAGCAACTTTGATCTGTATAGTGCACCTGCAGCCAATTGGAGGGACACGTTTTGGTGTCGTATGGCTCCGACTCCTCCAAGGCCTGAAGATTTGCCCATAGTATGCAGGTATGTGGCTATCAACTTTTAGAGTAACGGTGTTTAGAAGAAGAGTTACAACTTTAGAGTTTCAACCTGCACACTTGTAGGACTTGTTTTGTTCTTCCATTTTTGCAGAGACATACTCATGGAATACTCAAAGCATGTGATGAAAGTAGGAATTTTGCTGTTTGAGCTGATGTCTGAGGCTCTCGGGTTGAACCCGAATCACTTAAACGACATAGATTGCGCAGGGGGGCTAACGTTTGTGTGCAATTACTACCCTCCATGTCCCCAGCCAGAACTAACTTTGGGCTCAACTAAGCACGGTGACAATGACTTCCTCACCGTGCTTCTACAAGACCACATTGGTGGTCTCCAAGCTCTACACAACAACAAGTGGTTTGACGTATCTCCTCATCCCGGGGCTCTGGTGGTAAACATTGGAGATCTTATGCAGGCAAGCTTTTGCCTCTTTCTTGCGTTGGTTTCTTGTCCAGCAAGTTATTATTATTATTATTTTACCATGATCATAGCAAGGATCGTATAGGTAGATGTCTTCGTGCTAGAGGATACAAGGAGCTCTTTTTAAAACGACCCCAATAGAAATCTTATTTTGTAAAATAAATTATCAAACATTTTAATTTGCAACATGACCCCTACTTTGTCGAGTAGTCTTTTTGGCAAACTCCCAGGAAATGCGACCTCAATCTGCTTCTAGGGTACTTTTATAACTTTGCCACTAGTGATTATAACATCCTATTTTCTATTATGTTGAAACAATCACTAGCTGCCAACATGTACAGCTCAAAGCTAGATTATAAATACATAGGTGATGGCAGAGACGAATCCAAAAGATTTTTTTAAGTGGGATTTGATTCAAATCAAAACTTAAACTAAATTAAAGTGTAATCAAGTATTATTAGAAATGAAAATTAAAGGTGTAAATTAATGAAACTATTTAATTAAAACACTGTACATAAAATTTAGGACTATTAAATTTTAGGCGGGTGTAATTGAAATAATTTAAAACATTCAACATAAAATTTAGAATTAGAAAAATCTAGGGGGGAAAAGCAAGGAAAATTGGAGTAAAATAGTAAATTTTTAAAAAATTAAACGGGTCCAAAGGAGTGTTTTTTTAAAGCAAATTACATCTTATGCTATACTTTAAAAAATGCGTTCATTAAGCCACACTTAAAAATTATCGTGCCACACTACTATATATAATACTTGTTTGATCAGTTTGCCATATGACATTTATAAAAAAATTAAATTTTAAAAGATTACATTTATATAAATTCTGTCACTATTTATTTTTTAATTTTTTTAACCTATGCTGCCCTACTTGGAGTTGGCTGTATAATACCAATTTCCCCTAGAAATAATGGAGAGTTTCAAGTCTTATCTTTCTTTCTTCTATTTTTTTCAGCTTGTAACAAACGACAGATTCAAAAGTGCTCAACATAGAGTGCTGGCGAACCGTGAAGGTCCCAGAGTATCGGTTGCGAGCTTCTTCTGCACCGGTTTGAGGCCAACAGGGAGACTCTACGGACCCACCAAGGAGTTGTTATCAGAAAGCACTCCTCCCAAGTACAGAGAAACTACAGCGAGGGAATATATTGCCTATAACACTGCAAAAGGCCTTGATGGAACTTCTTCTTTGGATCATTTCAAACTTTGATCTAGTGAATCCAAACAGAATAAAAGAAGACTCCTGTGTAGGTTGCTTCGCCGATTTAAACCACAATTTAAATTTTTTATTATGCTGTTTTTTTTTATAAAAATTTAAATTTCTATTCAAATTTTCTGTTTAAACCTCAGATGCTCTGCCTATTTGAGGAAATAATTTACTATGCCATAGCGGTTACGCTGAAAGGCAGTACCCTATTTGGTTCATTTCCGTTTATTCATAGCTTTTTTTTTTTTTTTTTTTTTTAAGGGTTGTGTGCATGCTAAAGCCATGAGAAAAGCCCATCGTCATCACTCGAATTCTTGTACCTCTAGAATTATTAGAGGAAATTTTCGTCAATATTATCTTTTAAGATTATTTTTTTAATTGTTATATATATTTATTTGTGATACAATTATTGTATCATAAATAAAAAATATTTTTTTATAATGGAAATATTATAAATAAATTGTAACAGCTGAAAAATGTTTAAAAAAAAGCATTAACTATTTATTTATTCTATAGAACACCGAGAGAATTTAAATAAATAGAATAAAAACTATAATTTCACTCATAAAAATTCTCTTTTATATATATATATATATATGACGAGATTAGCATATTTATAAACTAAATCATCTAAACAGTAACTGAAAACTACAAATAAAATTAGAAGAATCAACAATTCCGAAAAATAAAAATAAAACAGGAAACAGAATTATATTTGATTGAAAAATTAAGCCAAAATAAAATTTTGACTTTATTAGCTCAAATTATTATAAAATTGCCAATTTAATTTATTAAAACTACTAAAAACAATTTTTTGACTCCAAAAAAATTATCCTCCAACTATAAATATGATTCCCAACCTCCACATTTCTTTTCTAACATGGACATCAGATTTCAGTTTCTTTGCCATCAGTTATTTGTGTAGAATATGTTGGCACGGAGACGACGAGGAGGCGTTCGTCTCAATACGTCGGCATAATTTAATAGCATTAGATATATATTTTCCTGAAAAGTTCAAATATTTCTTGGTGGAACGTCTTGTCGGCTTCGACAAAACGACAAAATCTAGTTCAAATTAAAAATGTAAAACGACGTTGATCCATAACATAGAAAATAACAAAAAATAATCTATATACTATTGAGTTTGAAAAACTAACAACTAAAAGTTAAAAGCTTTTTGTGTCTTTCTTGTCCACATTTTCTTGTCTTCTGACCTAGACGGTTGACTTTTGGAATCTCTATTATAAGGTGTATAGTTCTTCATCAAGGCTCAATTACCCGTGAAAAAAAAATAAAAAAAAATAAAGAAGGAGAAACAAAAATGGTGGACACAAACAAAGATCTTGTTGTTCAAGCCAAATTCAAGGCTGAATATGACAGAGCAAGCGAACTAAAAGCGTTCGACGAAACCAAGGTTGGCGTTAAAGGACTTGTTGATTCTGGGGTTACTGAGATTCCTCGTATTTTCCATCATCCATCAGAACACTTGGAGGAGATTAACTCTGTTTCATCAGGAGATCATTCCAAGTTCAGTATTCCGGTCATAGACCTCGGAGGACTAATTACCGAAGATTCGGTTAAGCGATCGGAGATTGTTGAAAGAGTTAGAGAAGCATCTGAGAACTGGGGTTTCTTCCAAATAGTAAACCATGGAATATCGGAGACTGTTCTTGAGGAGATGAAAGATGGGGTTCGCCGATTTTTCGAGCAAGAAACCGAGGTGAAGAAAGGGTATTACACCAGAGATCCTACAAAGCCATTTTTGTATAACAGCAACTTTGACCTGTATATTGGGATTTCTACAAATTGGAGGGACACACTTATGTTGCGTATGGCCCCTAATCCTCCAAAACCTGAAGACCTGCCCATAGCATGCAGGTAAGCCTCTACCAACCTCAAGCATATCTCTTGTTTGTGCCTGTAGATACACATATATGGTTGACGGCGTAAAAACAAACATATATGGTATTTGATAAATTGGTTCAAACACTGTAAAATACTGTAGCATGTAAAATTTTACATCGTAATTATTTTTTGTTTTATACTATAACATTTGAGCTTTACGTTATTATTACTTCAAACCAAACACCTTAATAAACTTGTAAGAATACTAAGTAACTTTATTGAATAGAATAATCTTTTAAGATGGAATTATGTTATGAAAAGTCCAAAATCCTTGTAGTATAAGAGCCTAACAAGCTTAAGTGAGCGAATAAAGGTAAATTTCATCTCTTTTAAATATCAAAACAAACAAATAGTCTTTTAAGATCAAAGCCCAGATCATCACATCTGTCTTTACAATCAAATTATATAAATATATTAATATACATATAAATCGAGGGATTCCTTTGAATTTTGCCCACTTTGTTTATACTTTTATTATGCGCAATGTTAGTTTTATGAATTTCACATCATACTGTCCATCGTTTTTTTTTTCTTTTTGTTGAGGCTATAATAATGTCCATATTTCCTTAACTTATGATCAAAATTATTACTTTTTCCCCCTGCAACTCTACGCCTATATGGCTTGTTCATAATTGGTACTTCAATTTTTATAACATTAGCTGTAAAGATTGAAAATGGAGCATATCAGGCTAACTGTAATGTGTTCTGCATGTCCACCTTTGCAGGGACATACTTATAGAGTACTCAAAGCAAGTGATGAAAGTCGGAATTCTGCTGTTCGAGCTGATTTCTGAGGCTCTTGGGCTCAATCCGAGTCACTTAAATGACATAGACTGCGCTGAAGGCCTAATAGTTTTGTGCCATTACTACCCTGCATGTCCGCAGCCAGAACTAACTATGGGCGTAACCAAACACAGTGACAATGACTTCCTCACTGTCCTTCTACAAGACGACATAGGCGGTCTCCAAGTTCTGCACGACAACAAGTGGATCGACGTGTCTCCTCAGCGCGGCGCTCTGGTGGTAAATATCGGAGATCTTCTGCAGGCAAGTGTTTATTGTTTTATGATCTTATAAAGGTTGTTTCTTTCTTAGTTCTGTTTGAAAAGGAGTAATAACATGCTAGTAACAATCTAGTCACTTGTGATTATTATGATTTGTAAACAGAGCAAACAGAGCTCACATCTTTTTTCTTTCTGTTTCTTCAGCTTATATCAAATGACAGATTCATAAGTGTTCAGCATAAAGTAGTGGCGAACCGCATAGGTCCGAGAGTTTCTGTTGCGAGCTTCTTCTGCACCGGTTCTTTGCCAACGTCGAAATTATATGGACCCATCAAGGAGTTGTTATCGGAAAGCAATCCTCCGAAATACAGGGAAACCACAGTGAGGGACTATGTTCTTCATTTTAATTCGAAAGGCCTTGGTCGAACTTCACCCTTGGATGATTTTAAGCTTTGATAGTTGGCCAGCCAGACCAATGAGTTTAAGGATCAGTTTCTGTTAGTTTGGGGATGTTGGGTTAATGCTCATGTTGTTAATAAATAAATAAAGTGATATTTATAATTATTTTGGTTGATTATATGTATTATGAATACTTTAATAAACATCAAGAAAATTTTATGATTATTTATGTGATTATAAATTTTTATGATTATTTATGTGATTATAAATTTAGCATATAATTCATATGCTTAGGGATAAAATTTATAGATAATAATCTAAATAGTTTGTGATAATTAATTAAAGTTTGAGATCTTTAATTAAATATCACAAGTACAGTTCAATCTTATTTAGAATGAAATAGTTTTATCCGGGCTATTAATGTAGAGACATTGGATTTGAGATATTTTATGTAATGAGATTATAGAGGACTGGACTAAATAAATAATGAATCTCCAATAATCGTCCGTTATAAACAGAGCATTTAAATTTATCATTATAATGATCATATGTATGACAGTTTTAATCTTGAGTATTTATTAGACTCTTGTTTATGACATTATGTTTTTTGACTTGCATGGTAAGATTTGTCTAAAGACAGATCATGACTTAACATCTTAGAAACATAATAGAATAAATGACTAGAAATAATATTATACATATTGGAGGGATTTGCTTCTGTGTTGTATGGCTCCTAATCCTCCAAATCCTGAAGACTTGCAAGCAGTATGCAGGTATTTCGCCTAAAAGACCAGAATAATTTTTTTTCCCCCTAAAAAGGGTCTTCTTCTAGTAGAGACCTCCACTGATGGTGCTCTTTATTTGCCCGTTTGATTTGGTCAATTTTATTTATTTGTTTTTTTTTTTACAAATCTAAAGGTCAAAAAAGAGATACCCATCGTTAAATTATTTTTTTGATTTCTGTCGAAAAATTGCCAAAAAAGTAAGTTGTGATATTTTTTTTGTAGGTATTGAGCACCTAATATAATAAAAAATGTTTATATTTTTTTTTCATTATTATTTTCTTAATAGTTAAATGTCTTCTTAATTTAAATTAAATTATTTTTTAATTTTATTAATATCATAATATTGGTATATATTTATTATTTTAGATAATTTAATTGTTAATATTTCCTTGTTTTTTCAGATTTCTAATCCACGACCTTATAATTCTACACTCTGCTGTGCCAAACGGAGCCTTCTTGTCCTACACGAAGTCTAGGATCTTCTAGTTTATAATAGAGATTATATTACTGACCATCCCATCTTTCTTGTCATCTACTATAATTCTGGTCGCATCATTTTCCGTCGTTTTTAATAGTGCATCTGTATTGCATAAGATTGATTGATTTATTTATTTTTTCCTCCTGGCAAGGCTCTGTTGTCTGTGTGACCTGCTAGTTGTCGTTTCTCAAGGCAGTGCCGTTTTCAGAACACCATCGCTTTTATTTATCTTTGTCGTTTCAATTATTTTTCTCTTGAATTATTGTCGTTTCTCTTGATAGTGTCTTTGTCATGATCTCTATTAAAACGTTGTCGTTTGTTTGATCTGATTCTTCTCGCTTTTGTTTTTGGTGAATTACTTTTTTTTTTGGTGAACGATGGTCCTCGCTTTTCAAGCTGATGTCGTTTATTGCATGTCATCCAATGTAATCATCATTTTTTCTGTCGTTTTTTGTCTTCAATAAATTTAACGAATCAACCTCACACTGCTAGCTGTATCCATATTCGTAATCACATTAATTTAGACGGCTTTTGCCACCACTTCACAACTGGACACTATAAACTATTTACAAAATAATAATAAATCTAAAATAACCCAAAAAAAAAAAAAGCAAAAAATGAACCTCAAATACATATTCCATTGCAGGTACTAAAGTTCAACAACAAGAACAAAAATGGTCCTGACGAGCACCAGAGACGCTAAAGCAGGCGCCGACGAGTGCTTTTCCGACAGAAAAACCGAACTGAAGGCCTTTGACGACACCAAAGCCGGCGTCAAGGGACTTGTCGACGCTGGCATAACGAAGATTCCTCGAATATTTGCGGGCCCGAAACATGATCAGGATCATGATCATCTTCACAATCCAAACAGTAGTTCCAAGCTCAACATACCGGTGATAGACTTGGGAGGCGTAGAAAAATTAGATCATGATGAAAGTCAACGCTCGAAGTTGGTTGACCAAGTGAGGCAGGCGTGCGAGGAGTGGGGGTTCTTCCAGGTGGTGAATCATGGGATTGAGGAAAGTGTTCTGGGAAGGATGATTGATGGGGTGCGTGGATTTCACGAGCTCGATTCCCAGGTGAAGAAAGGTTGGTACTCGAGAGATCACTCGCGGAAAGTTTATTACAATTCCAACTTCGATCTTTATAGTGGGCTGGTTACTAACTGGAGGGACACCTTGGCTTTTGTTACGGCTCCTTGTGGTCCGGATCCTGATGAGCTGCCTGAGGTTTGCAGGTATTTGGATTACTGTTTTCTCGTTTTGCAGTTTGCAGATATATATTATATTAAAGGCAATTTTGGGTAGTAGATTAAAATTATTGTTATTATTTTTAAATTTAATGGCAGATATATATATATATATATATATATATATATATTTTCACCAGCTTATCACCAGCTGACTTGTTTGTTCATATGAAGCCAACTAGTTACCACAGTTGGTGTGTGTTTTAAATTCCTAATAATTATTATTATTAGGAAGCGGGGAGAGAGAGATGTTTTTTAAGTGAGGAAGGGTCTTTTTCCTAATTAAAAACGAAGGAGGTGCATTTTTTTTTGTTGCTCATAAAATCTGTATGGATAGGTAAGTAATAAACAATCTCAAATGAGCTCATACACACATGAGATTTATTAAAAATCAAATCAAAATATAAGGAGGAGGAGGACAACTCCGCTGCCGCTCGTGTGGGGTGCTTGCCTGCGACCCCAAGATCTGAAAAGAGTGTCCAGAGATTGCAACGGCGGGTTGAGACCCATTCACGGGTTCATGCCCACTTTGGGTTGCAATTTCTTCGCGACTTTTAGTGTGGGTGACAATGTAGCCAGAGTGAGATAAAACATGAAAGATTAAATTACATAGTCCAAAACAGTCCACCAGTCATAATATGATAAAAATTACATAGTCCAACCGCCAAATTAGTCTCTTGGAATCCTTTGTATTTTCAAAGGAGCCGGCAGTGGAAGGAGGTAGGAGGGCAGTGGAAGGGGAGAGAGGGTCGGGGGGAGAGGGTGGGAGGCGAGGGAGGGTCGGCATTCTGGGAAATGATGACCTATAAATTAAGGAGAATCAGGAAGGGGGGTGGAAGGGTCATGGTGGGTTGGGAGCGGGTGGGATTTTTGGGGGTTGGCTTGTTTTGTTAATAGCTATTTTTTTCAACTGGTTCAGATTACAAATTATTAATTAAATGACTGAAATTAAATTGGGTATTTTCATCATTTCAAAATAAAAACTAACAGACGGGCATTAGTGTTATTAGTTTCATTCAAAAGGGTATCTTTATTATTTTGAGAAAAAACAGGAGCTATAAATGTAATTAACCCTTTTGAGAACGAGGAAAATGGATGCAACCCAATACTTGTTGACCTATTTTGCTGTTTCATAAACAGTTTTGTTTTGTACTGAAGATTTAAGGGAAGCTACATTGGTTTGTGATCAGGGTCAGGCAGCTGGATAGCTTTCAGAAAGGCTTGGGTTATTTATACCTAATTGGTCAATGATATCTGCTCTTTATTTGTGAGACGTGTTTGCATATGTTGTCAGTTTTTTTTTTTAACATAAAGAAAAACAATAAAAATTAATATGGGCAAAACTCAGAATTTGCAGGAACTTGCTTTTTCTTCAAAATTTTCATGCAAATGGGTTCAAAATAATAAACCATCTTACGTGGCAGTCCTGTATGAATTTTTGACCTGCACAGTATGAGTTTAAACATGAAGTCATAAAGAGAAATTTTTGTGTGAAAAATGTCTGAGGACACCACTAATGCAATGAACTACATTTAATAGAAAATTAACCTCATTTGTGAGTATAATCATATATTTGCGTGTGGTGCTGACACCGTGCTCCTAGTATTGCACCTTTTACCTCTTTTTTATATCAACAATAGTATTCAAAGATGAACAATGCTACTAGAAACCTCTCATTGGGAACCATAACCAAAACATAGTATATGTGATACTTTTGACCTTTCTAATGCATACACTAATTTTCAGGGAGATAATACCGGAATACTCTGACAAAATACTTGCTCTAGGGACTACTCTGTTCCAATTGATCTCAGAGTCACTTGGGCTAAACCCCAACCACCTCAAAGACATGGGCTGCGTCGAGGGACTTGTTTCATTCGGACATTACTATCCACCATGCCCCGAACCAGAACTTGCGGTGGGCACGAGCGGCCACACCGATAGTAGCTTCTTCACTGTGCTCTTGCAAGACCAACTTGGTGGTCTCCAAGTCCTCCATCAAGACAAATATTGGGTCGATGTCACGCCTATCCCCGGTGCTCTAGTCATAAATCTTGGGGACTTACTACAGGCAAGTCTTTGATACTTTGCATTAATTAAGACTAATTGTAAACGTGAAACATAGTGATGATCATCTGTGATAATTAACACCTTAAATAATTTGAGTCACCTTAAGTGTTACGTCAAAATGTGTTGGCCTTGTACCATAATCATGTTTTCCTTGTATAATGCCTCTTGTAATTATTTTTGACAATATGTCTCCTTTCAAGCAGCTAATCTCCAATGACAAGTTCATAAGCGTAAGTCACAGAGTACTGGCGAAAAGCGTAGGCCCGAGAATTTCGATTGCGAGTTTTTTCAGAACTCATCATCAACCGGAAAATAGCTCGAGGCTATACGGGCCTATTAAGGCGTTGGTATCAGAAGAAAGTCCAGCCGTTTACCGGGAAACCACCGTGAAGGATTTTGTTGGGCATTACTATGCGAAGGGGCTCAATGGGATCTCTGCATTGGAATTTTTCAAGCTAATAAAGTAATTTTTGTGAGATGTTCAACTTTGTGTCTTGTAAAAGAGTAAATTGATGTCGTTCTGTTCTAGGCTAAAGATCCTTCTCGAGAAATTTGAACTCCTAAAAATATGCGCTCTTCTCAATTTTACGTCTTCTTATACATATTTATCTACGCTTAAGGGATTCTTTTTTATAACAAAATTTCCTAATCTGGATTGGTAGGCAACTCTATGCACCATGCATACTCTGGATCGTCATCATAAGCATCGGATCTACCATCAACGTTACTATTTTTAGTTTAGGTTTCAAATTATTTTTTTATTTTTTTATTTTTTTTAGCTTTTATTTATTTTTTTGGTCCACCGTGGGCTCTCTTTTGAAAACGCTTAGTGTTGTCTTCGTGTTGCAGTCTGTCTGAAAAAATAGATTACTAATAAAGGGATCAAAATTAAATCTATATTTTAAGAAATGTCAAGATAACTAGACCTATAAAAATGAAAGTTCGGGGAGAAAATGAACAAGTGCTTACCCAAAGAGACAAATGGTAAAAGTATTCTTTTAATACACACATATTTGAGCAAAAATTGATCAATACTTGTTTTTGGGTTGCTCAAAAGCAATACCAAACAGAGCCATAATTATATTCTTGGGTTTCTTTTTTTTGTTACGCACCTGATTACTTAGTGCGAGTCACAGTCCTAGCAAAGATTGTATGCTCAAGGGGGTTTCTTTATTTTAAGAAACTATTCTTTATTTTTGATCTTCTCAGATTTTTTTTTCCTTCATCTTGAACCTTTCAAAAATTATTTGTAACTTTTTTTTCTTGAAATTGTAAGGGCTACAATATAGAATTTTTATTATTTAATCCACATGGTTTTTATTTTTTACACCTCATACTTTAAGTTTACATCTTTACAAATTTATGAAGCTTAGCTCATGGAATTATATAGAAATGTGGATGACCCATTTTTGGTTTTGTACCTGATCAACACCTCTTGGTGTGCTTGTATTTGTTTTCCCTATTCTTTTCATTCTTTTTAGTAGATTAGATTATGTAGAAGGTGAATCAATGAGTGTTGCACTTTTTCCTTTCTTTCTTTTTTTTTTTCTTTTATTCACGCCTATATTTTTTTTTAACGTTTACTTCAACTTTTTGTTTACATTCTTTGTACTTTTTTTTTTTTTTGGCTCTGGATACATTCTTTTTTGACTTCAATACGTGCTTGCTTGTTCCTTTTTTTAGTTTTCTTAACCTTGTATTTTTATTTTTTTATAGAAATTCTATAACTTCTAATAACTTAAGCATGATATTATTTTTTAAATTTAAAAATAGTTGTATATTTGTTGTGTTTAATTATGTTTACATTGGTTATAACTTTTAATAGCCTTGTATTTTTTTTTGTTAAATTTTATGGTATACATCTTCAAGCTCAATTCAAATTGGAAGTGAAATTGTTAGCATGTTTATTTATATATCTTGAAGGAGGAAAAAAATGGAAAGTTAACTATTTGCAGGAAAATATTATTAATTATGCTTTATAATTGTATATGAGGTATAAAAAAAAATGCAAAGAACAATAAAGAGTTATTAACAGGACGTCATTCTAGTGTATAGAAGAAAACGTTTGCTGCAAAAGCTTGAAGAACTTTTTGTGGAACATAATGTTTGAATACTCGGTAAGGTCTCCTCACAAAACAATATTACTATTTGAGGTTGGTTTTGTGTTTAATTCATTAGATGTAAATTTATATTGTTTTGTGGGTAGCCTTTGTGCACTGATTTCTTGATCTCGCTTGATTGAAAGTTTTCATTGTGCCTTTTGAGTTTTTTCATCATCAAAACTAGGTACACGTTTCTCTCTTCTAAGCAGTTCATTCAAAAAATACTGATGGAATGGGTCTGTGTTGGAGGTTAAATCTACTTGTTTTGCTGAGATCATTCAAATGAGCATTAGTGCTTGTAACCCTTTAATTTGATATGAATTTTATCTTTGAAAAAGTTACCAATTAAGGCAAGGAGATTGGGGCCTACTCTATTGGAATTGATATGAGAGCTCTTGGGCTAGATCCAAACGACTTGATAGATACTTTGTAGAGAAAACTACACAAAATACTCTAGCCCAAATGACTTGAAAGATACTTTGTAGAGAAAACTACACAAAATACCGTTAAAACATATCACTTATAAAAGCTGCCCTTTACTTTTTAACTTTTTAAAATCGTCTCTTTATTTTTTTTTTCAATTTGATTTTTAATTTGAAAATTTTGTCCCCAGTTCAAAAATCAAATAGAAAACCTAATATGATATTTGTTTTGTTTTTCTCTCTCTTTCCTCTCTCAATTTTTTTTCTCCCCTCTCTTTCTGCTTATCACTTCTCTCTTTCCATCAATCAATCTCGATCTTTGCATGTAACGCCCCTTCACGGGACATCACAATTACCGTCTCATAACATCTATTACTTATGATAAAACATAATTTTTATAGAATTTAAATAATCAAGGTAATATGAAAATAGCTTAATTTTTTTAAACGATACTTTTTAATCAAATCAAACAACTTCATCAAAAAATAAAAATATAGTTACAACATTATCAAAAACATTAAACTTAACAAAATATCTTTAACTTGTGATGTCACAACCCGTCTTTTTCGGGCTGTGATAAACCTTTTTCTTACTTACCTATAGGCAAAATTTTAGGAATTTTTTTATTTTTAATAATACTTTACATATATTGGTATAACAATTTCTGAAATACAAACATATACTTGTATTTACATAACCACATTTTCTTTGCAATATAGTTTATTAAACATTACTTTCAAAATATCTTAAAATACAATACAGTGGAAACATACTGCAGCGAAATCCATATACAGTCTGCACACTGATCATCCCTCCGCCAGCTCATCAATAGAATTACTCTGACCTTTTCATCGGAATATCTATAGCATGAAATACTTAATGAGCTTATGCCTAGTAAGTCCCATATAACCCACATGCACATTCAATAAAATGCATGATCTCATTATGCTTTCTTATAATCCTTCCTTATCATTATCATTTCTTATCTTTAACTATGGCCCAAGTGTTCGTACCATTGTGCACTTAGGTCTACGTAACACCGTGACCATACTGTAATCCTTAAACTCCCCTTGAGTCAGGAGTCGATACGACACTTTTCTTAACTTCTGATGATATGTTTACTAATTCACTTATTATGATTATCATATCATGCATGAAGTGATGATCATATGTTATACATAACATAAATGCTCTAATACGACATAGTACACACGTGTACATACTTTATATACACACTGTTACACATTAATATACGCACAGGTACATAGCATAATGTACTCACAGGTACTTAACGTAATATACACACAGGTACACATCATAATATATACTCAGGTATATGTCATAATATACACTCAAGTATATGTCATAATATTCACTTAGGTACATATTTCGTATACTCACAAGTATACACCATCATATTTATAAATACTCATGCCGTTGCATACACACAAGTATACACCTTGATATACACACAGATATACATATACACATTTTATACTCTATGCCTACAATTTCATACTGTAGATAGGATGGGTACTTACTTGATTCAAATGTCGAGTAACTCAACCTCGATTTCCTTTCTCCTAGAATCCTAGGATCTTGTTGGCCAATTATAAAGCCATTAGCCAAATTCCACTGTTTCGATACAAAACATCCGTTACTTAATAAATTGAGTTGCATCACTATATACAACTCTAAGAACCACTGGTTTTCTTATTTCTATCTAACTCTACCCTATCATTTTTAACGAAGGGCGGGAACCTTTCTAACAATTCTTTTTCCATTTGGAACATTTCGAAGCGGTTCGGGTTATTTGGGCAAAAATGACGATTTTGCCCTCCATCGGTCTACTAACCTACCCGAGCTCGATTTCGTTATTCTTACGAAAATAACCACATACTAATTTTAAAATAGCACCCTAGTGGGTCGAATCATCTTATTTCTCATTTATGCCCTATTTCCATAAAACTTTACGGTTTAGTCCTTGAATTGAAAATTTTGACGATTTTTCCCCCGGGGCTAAAATTTATCTCTTTACATCAAAATGTCCTATTTTTCTAAAGGAACATTTTTACTCAAAGTACCATTCCTTAAATCATTTTGAAAATTTACGTTTTTTCCATTTTAACATTTTTTTTTTACTTTTAACAAATTCTTGAAAAATTAATATCTCACAAACGGTTGAGATTTTCAAAGAACCATCATCAAGATCTACAACTTTTGTGTTTTAACTTTTCCCAAATTCTCACTATACAGTGGTGTTTTTGGGCGATTTTCATTTCTACCGAGAGGAAAGTTTTTCTTTTAATTTAGTCCTTAGGGCATTTTTGTAAAAATCTATTTTGAAACTGTAAATCTACCCCTGCAAAGGCTGTTCCAACCTTTGTTTGAATCATTTACCATGTCTAACATCACTTTTAAAAAACTAACTCTAAAATTGCAAAAATACATTTTGTTACATAAAGTACCATTTTTCAACATTTGAACATTAATTTCACCATATCAACATACCATACATTAGGTATCTACGATATTCCATCAAATATATGCTCAAGAACCCGTACACTTTCAAAAGAATAAAAATAAAAAAAAATCACAAATTTTTTAAAACTTACCTTAAATAACACTTTTTGATTTCTAACTTTCCAAAGCTCTTTGAAACTCCTTCCTAGAGGTCATTTTCATACAAAGATACATTGGGTTAATTTTCTTTCTTAACCCATAAAAAATCCCTTGAAATCTTGAAAAAAAGTTAGATTTTTCCTTAAAATTTGTTGAACTTTCTTGGATTTTGCCTCTTGAACTTAAGTGGGGTTGTTTTTGCAAAGTTTTGGGCTTGAGAAAATTTTTGAGGTCCTTCTCTAATGGCTGCCGGAGCTAGAGGAAGAAGAAGGAAGAATTTTTTTTTGATAAAATCACATTAATTGCTTACTTATCCAAATGGGTGACTCATGGGGTAATCAAGTGGGTTACCCTAGGTATCACAAGGTGATTGGGCCACCTTTCATGACATGTGGCCCAATAGAAATCCAAGGAGTTTCCATTTTATGGAGCTAAAAATTTATATTGTATAATTTTTCATCACATAGTATTTTTCCTATACTGTCGTAGTCAAATCAATGCCAACTCATATCCTTAGACTGTGTAAACTATTTTTCTTACCTTCGGTTCACTTTTGGAGATCAAATGTAACATTTCCTATATCTGTGTTTTCACTTAGTAGTATACTTATACTATATCGGCCTCTTTTTTACACTGGGTTGGATTTCGGTGGACTCTATGTCTCGTTCATACCATAACTATCCATTCGTATATATCACAATTTTACAATTAATTGTGACATAAATTTCATTTTATGGATATTATGTACAAATTTTTGAGTAACTAAACTCATAAAATCTGTATTATAAATATCCAACATTGGATCACATTACAATGAAATATCTATTGAATATGGCTTATTTATATATTATTGTAATTTTTACAAAAATTACAAATTTTAAGGGTAAATTTATTAATTAAACTCAATTAAATATTAAGTTTTTATTAATGAATTTTCCTGGACATTACATGTGAAATCTCATAAAAGAATTAAAAAACTAAAGTCAGCGAAATTATAAATAATTGAATAAAAGTTTAAATCATCATTACTTTGATATTCCGTTTCTACCACCACGCACACACCCATACCGAGCTCCTCCATCCTCATACCTAACTTTTGTTTCCTGGCTGCAATATGAGAAACATCTATTAAGTATAATGCTTAATAAGTACATCCTAACTCTCACAAAACCTTTTCATCAATTAACAATGTTCGATAAAATAAATTCATCATTAAATAAATATATATTTTAAAAAATAATATATATATACTAATACTTCAAAATATCATATAATAGGGCCCTAGCGTTGTACTGTCATCACCATAGCGCGCTAGCCATGAAAAGAGTGAGGGGGTGACCCCTAAACCAACCGTGACAAAGATGAAGCGACCGCTTACCGGTCGGTCCGCTCATCGGACCCCCTCATCACCATCAATCCGTCAAGTGTACAACACCTTTTTTAAATATCAATATAATAGAGATATAACATATATATATATATATATATATATATATATATAGGTTTTCATCAAAAGATGTCCATCAAATAAAACAATGAGGTAAAGATAACATTATCTTTCATCGTTTTCTATAAATTTCCTCATTATTAAAAATCCTCATCTTAAAAGATCTTCATAATATATCATCAACATCAATCTTTTTAATTTTGAACAATCATATTGCAGGTGAGAGATGTACTTACCTGATCTCTAGACTTACTCAATCTTTTATGGTAGGTGACACGGCGACTCGGGTCTTCGGTGTGCTCGCTTCTTTAAAGAGTTCATGCCAAACATTCATATTGACCATAGTCACTAAAAATACTACTAAAAATATATAAACATCTCATATTGTCATTGAACATCACCTTATCATGTAAAAATATCAAGAAGCATGAAATCACAATTTATGAACCTAGGGCATAATTCTCAAAAGTTGACAGAATGACCTTTATTCACTTAAAAATTCATAATATTTTTATCTCAACTCCAAATCAGTCAAAACTAGTGGCATTAGAAACTAGACTCAAAAACAAAGAATTTGATATATTACACATATATTTTCACAATAATTTGCATGAAGAAAAAGTCTGTAAAAGTCAGTCTAAATTTTAGTTATGTGCAAAACTGCATAGCTTTCAGGGTTAACTTTGAAAAATCATAACTATTTAAAGAAAACTCTAATTCACGCGATTCAAAAGCCAAAAGAAAGCTTAAGATGTTTGGTATTTGAAAAAAAAATAAAAAAATATAAATAGAACAATATAGAATAAAAAATTACTAGAATACGACGGCTATTAGGTGTTTGTATGAAAATTAGGCATAAGGCATAAAAAAAAAATTCAATACCAATCCATAACCCAATGAAACCTCAATTAAAATCATAAACACATAAATAACACGATGCTAATTGATAATAAAATACACCCATGAAGATCTACATAACAAAAATATGAAAAATTTATGATATCTCTAATCTAGCGTTTAATGAGAGGTTAATCAAAATAATCACATCATCAACTCTTTTCAATCACAAATTGACATAAAATACATACAATAAAAGAATTCATGTGATGATAGTAATAATTCTAAGACTAATAGAATACACAAAAACATCAAACAAACATGTTAAATAATTGATACGCTTACCAAGATGAATAAAATTAGGAAGATTAGAAATCTTGATAAAGCCAACGAGAACCAAGCATAAAGCCAATCAACGAGAAATGAATGAAGTATGAGTCTAGGATTACTAATAAGAGGTCTTTGTATAGATTTTATGTGTGGACTAAAACTCTAAGAAAACTTTTTTTTTCCACGTTTATTCTTCTTCTTCTTCTTTTTTTCTTTTTCTTTTTATTTATTATTCACGGCAAGTTTTGCCGCAGGCCCAAAAGGGCCAAGCCTTATTAACTTACATATGCCAACTGATATTAGCAGTTCACGTTTACTATATATACATATATTAACATATTAATAATTAAGCGTAACTAAAATATACAGTGGTATATATATAGATATATACACTAACGTGTGTGTGTATATATATATACACGGTAAAATTGAATAAATCACATATTATAACACAAACTAAAATTTATATTAATTTCTTGTTGTCATATTTTATTCAATTAAAACAAAATAAAATGCATAATCACATCATCAATTCATAAATAACCATAATCTCTACATAATTGGCATGAATCTTTCCTAGCACATCGAACTTTTCATTGCTGCCACCTGTAACATTACTAAATAGTACGTTAGTAATGATATTATTGTCGTCAATTATTGCATTAAACTCTCTATTTGCCATTAAATAAAAAACTTGGGTGTTACATTGCAAGTCTCGATTGGTAGCCATTGAATGGCGTTTGGAAGCTCTGCTCTCTACGCAACCACGACGACCATCGAATGGTCGGCATTTGGAAACCATGGCCGACAATTAAACAGTGATTGGAAGCTCGGATCGCCACACGATGACCAACAAGAATCAAAGCAGCTATTGCCTTCATCCTTGTCGATAGATTGCCTCATATCATATCTCTGCTTCGTAGCTGCCGCCACCATCCTCCTCGTCCGTCGATCGCCTCAGATTGGCTTTTTTCTTTGAATGTCACCAGTTTTACCCTTTTCTTATTACAGTTTTTTGTTTTCACGATTTAATTGATGATCAGAGTTGGTTGATTTGATTATTCATTGAATTCTCCTCATGTGATTGAAATTCGATCATCAAGTTCGTTTTTTTGCGTGTTTATTTGATTGCTTGGTCAACAGTGTATTTTTAATTGTCTGCAGTGTAGGTATTTTTTTTTCTTTTTTGCTTAATATTTGGAAGGATTAAACATCTTTGTCATTGGTTTATTTTGATTTGTTTTTCAGCTCTGAGCAGGTCCACATGGACTTTTTGAGGCAAAGTAGCATCAGCGAGTGGTTTTTGGCTTTTTTCAAAAAAGTAATGCCATGTGAAATAATTTTTTTGTTCACAATTTCTTATAGTAATACTTGTCTTTTACAATATTTTGGTCCTAGATTAGAGCCTGTATGTTGATTCTTTCCTATTTCATTTCTGTCAACGATTAATGAAATGAATTCTTGGATAGCTGTTTTTGTGCTCGTTAATTTTGGGATTTTTGTTAAAAATAAACAATAAATAATCCTAAAATCTGGTAGGTTTCATGTTGAAATTTGACTGGTTTTAGCGAGTTTTAAATGAAATTTGGCGGTTTTGGAAATTTTTTGGATGGAATTTGATAGGTTTCGATGGGTTTCAGGATAAAACCTGGTGGTTTCTAATAGGATCCCCCATGAGGGAGTTAGAAGGGAGGCTTCTTTACTTCGAAGAAAATTTGTTGAAATATAGTAGGTTCCATTTTAGAACTTACCACGTTACAATCTAGCACCCACACGGGCGACGGAAAGCGGTTGGCGCTTCTTTGTTTAAAAAAATATATATATTGGAATCTAGTAGACTCTACCATGTTATAATTTGGTACCTCGTGCCAGCAACCGGAGGTGGGTTCCATAACAGAACTTGACGGGTTCTAATACGAAACTTGAAGGGTTCCATTTTGGCATCTCTCATGAGTGAGTGAGAGGAAAGGTAATTTGGTATTTTAATAAATTATTAATTTTTAAAAAGGAGCAGTTTTAATAAGTAATTTGTTTGAGGCAATTTTAATAAGGTGGTGTATTTTGGTGGATATTTTCGTAAGTTGCCTTATTTTGTATAGTGGGAAGGAACTATTTTTGATGGACCATCAGATTTAAATATTTATTATTTGTATTTAATTTATTTATTATTTGTTTTAAATATTTATTGAATTCCTTATTTTATTTACTTGTATAAATGATGTTCTTAAACTTAAGTTCTATTGAGCCTTTCGTTTATGATTTCTAATGTTTTAATTCCTCCCCCACCTCTCTTTAGGTGGTTCGTAGTGCGCAGTTGAGTAGATTGTTGTTGTTTTACTCGCAGAGACCATGAATTACTTAGTTATCTATTTTATCAAGGCATGTAATAATGAGACCCTATCTATGCCCTTTGATTATGTTTGTTGGACTATAGTTTGGTTGTGTTTCTTTTTATGTCTATACTGTGTAAGTACTACTGTATGGTCTGGTGAGACTCAAACGATATTTGGCAGATTTCTTAGCTTTCATGATTTTCTCTCATTGTTCTTTCCAAACATTAATGCCATGTTTTCTTGCGTTTAATATGTTATATTTATATTTTTTCTGAAAATCTTTTAAGAATTATAGAAAATTCTCAGATTTTAAATTAAACCCTATTAATAATCTTAATTAATTGCCACATCATCACCTGGTTTTTGGGGCTTGATAAAATAGTATCAGAGCTCTAGGTTTCAGATCTTTCGAGAACTAAACGTATGTAATTTTTACTATTTTGTTTTGATTTTTTGAGTTCTAAGTCAAAACGGTTGTGGTTATAGTTACACTTGAGTACACAATGCAGCTTGTGATTGCAAACTTTACATTTTTTAAAAATTTCAAGGATGAAATTTCTTTTAAGAGGGAAGGGAGGAAATGCCTGTGAATTTTAAGTGAAATTAATTATGCTAAATTTAAATATTAAATGTACCAAGTGTGATTTAATTGCTAAAAAAATTGTGTTGCATATTTTATTTATAAGATCATTTAAAAATCTGATTTTTAAGTCTTTAAAAGTCAAAGAACACTTTTGCCCATGCCACTTACCTCTTATTACAAAGATTGACATGTTTGATCTTTTAAATATACCTTTTCATGTATAAAAGCCCTAAAACATGCCATTAGTACTCCATCTTCTCTCTCTCTCTCTCCCCTTCATACATTTTCTTTTCTCTCTCTCTAGAAATCTAGTTCAAACACACTCTTTCTCTCTAAGAAAATTCAAAGTGAGGATCTAACAATTCAAACAAGCTTCAAACTCATATTTTTTCATGATTAACGTTAGTAATTTTCAAAAAACAAATTGGTGTTTTCTCTCTTTCTCAAATCTGAGTTTCATTTTGGTGTTTGTTTTTGTTTTAGACTTTAAATATGAAATTTGGTGAAATATTGAGCATGGTTGTCTAGTACAAGATGCTTTGAGTATGTTCCTGGTTTAGTTTTGGTAAAAGCTCTGATTTTTTAACATTAGATTGTGTATTTGGACATGAAATATGGGGAAAAAGGTTTCTTGGTGTTCATACATGATTTTCTAAGAGTTCTGAATGAGTTTGGAGCAATTTTAATTGATTTGGCAAGGAAATTTGAGAAAAACCCAAGTTTGGCCATGATAAGGGAAAGTCAGTTCCGCTTAGATCGCCCTTGAGGGCGGTTGGCTGCCTCTTTGGAGGCCGGTTGACAGGGGGTACTGGCCGATGATCTCCCTGACTCGTGCCATTTTGTTTCCTTGGTGTTTTGTAATTTGTTTGTTGACATTTTATGACTTGAAATGTTTTCAAAGATTATGTTTTTATGTTCGAAAACATTGAGAATTGAGAAATTTGCATTTATGGTTATTTTGCATCAAGAGGCACACTGATGATTAAATTAATATAATGATATCCGCATGAGTGTTATCGTTGACTTTAATTGCATTTTTAAGGATTTTAACAAATGAAGCTTACGGTCGATTTTGTTTGGAGCTGATGGTTTTTGAATTTCTAATATCGATGTAGGATATTTTATATCCCTTCTTTGATAGCTCACTTTATAATGACTTTTGCCAAGTTTATTTTTAAATGATTTTAAGAATGATTTCTATTTTTATTTTCAAGTTACTTGAAAGTATGAAAATTTGAGATATTTGATTTTAAAGTCATTCTATGCATTTAAGGAATTGTATTTTAGATATTTTTTAAGTTCCAAAACCCATACAGGCCACTTTGGTGGTGTCTTATCAGATTTTGTACAAGTAAGTATTTTGTTATCTATGATTTCCGTTGAGATTCTATGTTTCAGTTTTGCTAAGTGTGTTTGCGAATAATTCTTTTATAACTGCGAGTTTTGAACAACGTATTTTAACATATTATTCTATTTAGCTTTTCGCTCATATTTTACTATTTTAAAATATCCCTTGTAGGTTTTGTAAAACCATTCGGGTTCAAGACTGAGTTCGATGATCATGGAGTTTTAAATAGAAATGGTATTTCTCTTTCAAACTATTGTATGTCATGTGTATTGTATCACTTGTCCAGATATTAGTCTTATTATATTACTTGTAAATCTCGATGTTGGTCTTAAAATGTTATTTTTAATTAAACTATATAAGATCCTTTGTGGACGCAAAACCCTACATTGACGGTAATTATTATTTTATTTTATTGTGATGTGATTTCGGCTAAACATGTTATTTTATTCTCTAGTTAAGGATTTTATTTAATTTTTCTTGATTTTTTAGTCGCGGTCCACTCTTTGGATTGTGACATTATATTACAAAAAGTATAATGGCACAGACTTTTGGAAATTCTTTAATAATTTACTGTAACTATGAACTGAAATCCTACAAGAAATTCCACCTCCTAATGCAAAGATGTAGCTTCTAGTTTCTCGTTCTTATAACGCCTTTCTTGCTTCTAATTTTTTTAACATAAATTCTCCAAAAAAAAAAAGAAAAAAGAACTGCTACCAAACACTGGAAGTAAAAAATATTTCCTTCTCTTTAGGCATAAATTAAACAAAAATTTTACAACAAAATAATAGTTCAACTATATATCTTATAACTATCTCTGCAGTATACAAAATTCTGAACTTGTATTGATAATGTTATCGATTGTTTTATTTATTTGACATGCGAGGTACTTAAAGGTTAAAATTTGGATTGTAATAAAAAGAATTTTTTAAATTTACTTATTATAAAAGTTTAGATATGCAAAGTAAAAACAGAAGTGTATTATTATTATTATTTTTTTTTGTAAACAAAAGAGTTAATTAGACAAAAAGCTACGTTACTGTTTGGAAATAATTTCTTTGCCTACTTGATTGCGACTGCTTACATAAAAGCTTACGTATTCAAGGGAACCTCCGTTTGGAATTTGCAATATCTACAAAATCAAGCTTGTCTTGTAAGTGTTGTCGTCACCATTTAGTTTAGGCCATAAAAGAACAAACAATAAACGACATGGGCGGCCGAAATAAATAACTAAGGGAGACAAACGTTATTTTTAGTTAGTTTATGGGGTATATTATTTATCCTTGGTGATCAACTTTGAAAAACAAGACAAGTGGCTGGGATATAACTGTCTTGTTGGTCTTCTAAAGATTTCATTTGAAAATATTTTTTTATTCTTTTTTCGGCTATTAAGAAAAGAGCCGGCTTTAACTAAAAAAATGTTTAATAAAATTAGCTTTAACCAAAGCATTTGATTGCTATAGTGTTAAAGTTTTTATATGTTACAATAATCAGAAAAAGTAAATTACAGTGTAAAGCTCTCACATGTTATAATTTTTAGTTCAAAAGTTTTAGTTTTAATCATATTTTTTAAACATCCAAATGATACTTACAGCTACTAGAGACCTTAAAGAACTCGTTTGATGGGAAAAAAAAAAGTGAAAAGAAACAGAGGGTGAGAGAACTAGCGAAAGGATTTTACGATCAATCATCGTTTGATAGGGCTGATTTGGGTGAGAGGATTTCAAACAACCCCAAATTTAATTTATTCCAATATGGAAGAATTAGAAGAGCGAATCAAAAGGTATCAAGTTATACCAAATACATTTGTTGAGGTATTACAACTTCTTTCTTTTAGGGACTACAATAATACCTTTTTTTGGGAATACAATAATATGCTTTTTTCGTCTCCAGATTACAGTCTTTTGCCATGTCCAATCAAAAGCTATCTATGTTTGAAGTTCACGTTGTACTTGTTTTAATATAATGTCGTTTTTATGTTTTCCGCCTTTACATTGTCGTTTTTATTCATCTTTGTCAGATACGTTTCGTTTGAGCTTAATGTTGTCGTTTTATTAATATGATGTCGTTTTTATGCAGTCTGCCATCATTTTGTTGTTTCTGTTAATATCTGTCGTTTATACACCGCAGCCATCGTTCTTAAGATGCTGCCGTTTGGCAGACCCAAGCCTTCTTAAGTTTATGAAGTTTTTAGAATGTCTACTCATTTTATTTTCTTCTTCAATTGGTGTTTAGCAAACTTTTAATACTTCAATAGTATAAAACGTACATATACTTCAATATAACAATATAAAGCTACTTTCAGCTCAAACTCTTACTTTTTAACTCTCTTTTCAGTATTATTTATATTTGTCGGTACTTCTCAGTGTTATTTATATTTGTCGGTACAACACTTCCTGTCGCTTTTTTTTTGTTTTGTTTTGTTTTGTTTTTTTGTTTTTTAATTTCCAAAGTTATATTGTTTCTAAAAAGCAGCTTATACTGCGGTTTGTTCGAGCTGCGTAAATCGTTTTCTAAATCTGATGTCGTTTTTCAAGCTTACCGTTGAAGTTGATGTCGTTTCAGATTACGAGAGAATTTTGTAAATAAAATTACCTTAGGTTTTACGCTTTTGCACCCTCATAAATTCTTTCTTTTTCTATCATACAAGAAACAAATGGAATCGAAGTAGGTTCATGTAATCAGACTCAATTTCAATTACCTTTTCTTTAATGTTTCAATATTATTGTAAAGTTTTTTTTCCTTTTTTTTTTTAGTGTTTTTTATATGCATTAGTCGTTGATCTTATCTTCAAAATAGTGTCAATGTCATCACAATTAAGTTTTATCCCAGAAAGAACAAACAAGAAAGGACCCGCGACCCAAAATATAAAACAAAATCGGAAGAAAGACGTCATCATGGGAGCTACATATAATATATCTTTATTCTTTGTGAGTTGTGATTGATAATGCACAAAAAACGTGGTTCTGGTTTAATATTTATTGCATTAAGAAAGAGAACTCTTTACCGGTTCCCATTGAAAATACTCTCTCCTACAACAAAAAATGGCAACAAACTCAGGCGAAGTTATGTCAGAAAATCACACCGAATACGACCGGGAAAGCGAATTGAAGGCGTTCGACGACCGGAAAACCGGCGTACAAGGACTAGTAGAAGACGGGGTGTCGAGAATTCCACGGATTTTCATCCATGATCAGGATAAGCTTGGTGAGAGGTCAGCTTATGGGGACACTAATGAGTTCTCTATTCCAATCATAAACATCGAAGGCATAAGTAAGAGCGCAACTATTCGGAAGGAAATAGTTGACAAAGTTAGAGAAGCGTCGGAGAAGTGGGGTTTCTTTCAAGTGATCAACCATGGAATTTCATCAGACACTTTGGATGAAATGATTGAAGGAATAAGAAGATTTAACGAGCAAGACCCTGAGGTTAGGAAGACGTTTTACTCGAGAGAATACGGCGGAAAGCTTTCATATAACACGAATTTCGATTTCTATCTATCATCCGCAGCTACGTGGAGGGACACCATTTACTGTCTCATTTTTCCAAATCCTTCTAATCCTAAAGATTTGCCTGAAGTTTGCAGGTATTGATCTCTCTCTCTCTCTCTCTCTCTCTCTCTTTAAATTTGGTTTTTTTTCTTTTGGACAGCTGAAATTGTTTAGCTAGACTTGATTCTTCATGCTATTAAAATTGTTGATATTTACTCAGAATCAAATAGATCAAATGGTATTTAGGAAACTAGAAAAGTATCATAGTACTTTAGTATATATTGAATTTTAAAATTTATGTAGAAAAATCTCTATCCAATATATGATGTCATTTTTTGTGCTAAGATACTCAACGTATAATATACTTGTCACCGAATTTTGGTACCTATTATAAAATATGTCAAATTTTGACATATAATTAACCTTTTCATTTGATAATTCAACATTGTCACTTTATGTAATTACAAATAATAAAATTACGTCAAAATAGTATTGTGCATTGAATTATAGATTGACGTCTATATATATATATATATAACATTTGAAATAGTATTAGAATATAAAATTAAATAAATAGAGTATGAGATTGTTTAATCTCTTTGATAGTTTCATTAATTACACAAAGTTGACATATACAACTTCTTGGCAGAGATATAATGATGGAATACCAGGAGAAAGTTAGGATATTGGGGTTTACTATATTGGAATTATTGTCAGAAGCTCTTGGGCTAAATCCAAACCACCTAAGAGACTTGGATTGTGCCAAGGAACTCCTTTTTGTAGGCCACTACTACCCAGCTTGCCCTGAACCGGAGTTGACTCTAGGCATTGCCAAACACACTGATAGGGCCTTCATGAATGTGCTCCTACATGACCAAATTGGTGGACTTCAAGTAATCCATGAAGATCAATGGGTCAGTGTGACACCAGCCCCAGGATCTCTAATTGTAAACCTTGGAGATATGATGCAGGCAAGTTTTTAAAAATGCTAAGGGAAAATGTTTTAAGAGTAGGAAGAAAGAGATTTCTATGGTAGGACTCTGAAAAATTGCACATCCAGTAGGGCTATGCTGTTCGACCATCAAATCTGCATCAGAACTATATATTTTGTATTGTTTTAATTTATCTTAATATGATTTTGACTAAATCTAATAAGAAAAAAATTATACATTACTGATATGAGGTCCTACAAGAAGAAATAATACTCAAGAAAGATATTTCTACAATATGACCTCGAGAAATGTACCAGAAAAACATAATATTCTGATAAATTTTTATTATCGTTATTATTTTTTTGTGCAGATAATCACCAATGGGAAGTTCAAAAGTGTATATCACAGAGTATTAGCACAAAGTGTAGGGCCAAGAATTTCTTTGTCAAGTGTTTTCAGAAATATGGAACATGATCAAGAAAGTGGTCCAAGAGTCTATGGACCAATCAAGGATTTGTTATCCGAAGAAAACCCCCCGATCTACAAAGAAACCACTATGCTAGATTATGTGTCCTATATATACGCAAATAAAGGGCTTGATGCGAAACCTGGTCTTGATCAGTTCATGCTCTGAATTAGTTCTTTGTGAATCAATAAAATACGGCTATACAAGTATGATTACTTGATCAGTTACACCATTAGTACTGGTTTAGAATATTTGTGTCTATAAATTTTGAGTGTGGTTAATTTCATATTGTTCCGCGTGTCTATGTAAAAATTTCTCTCTCTCTCTCTCTCTCTCTCTTTTTTTTTCTTTGTATTTTAGTGTGCTGCTGATGTTATTGAAAAATGAATAATAATAATAATAATAAAGAAGCATGTCACTTTGACAGAAATATTAAGTGTTTGAAAGTGAGTTAAAATTGCAAGACTTCTACTAGTTTAATTTTTTTTTGTTTTTCTTCTAAGTTGTGTGGGCGTGCCAGCATTTTGTTCATCTTCTTTATTTTGTGTTTTTTTTATTTTTTTATGAAGTTGTAAAAACTTTAATATCTGTAATTTTTAGAAATCTTAGAACTCAATAATTTTCACAGAAGAAGATTTAAAGTGTATTTTGATTCATGGCTTCAATTTATAGAGAACATTAGAACAAAAATTGTCAGAGAAGAAGAACTCATTTTCTCTCTCTAAACCCACAATTATTTTTTTTAACGTATTTTTTCTGATGAAGAGAAAGAATATAATCTGATTGGGTGGAGAGAAGACTAGACACGTATTTATATACCCTCAATAGGTGCCTTTCCATTAAAGTATACATCTCTTCAAATATAGACACATCCTTTTAGATGTAGACATATCCTTTAATAAGAGTTGTAATCCCTCATAGCTAATAGGATTTTAGCATTTAAGTAATTATTAAACTAAATAAATAAATGATAAATCTGATAAATTTTATAGACCTTTAATTAATTATGTAGACCATAATTCTAACATTCTCCCACTTGACTCATATAATATTCCTTTATTAGTTTAATAAGGCTATAATGTGCACAACAATATTGTGCTAAATCTTCTTAAAATTGGCTAGTACTCTACATCATAATTAAATAGAAAATCTAAAGTAAGTCATGGTGGTTGTACATCACTAATTTAGTGTAATCCCTTCCATGTACTATAACATTAGACATCTATTTAACATGATTCATAATTGAGAGGTATAATAATAGTCCACTTTAATGTCTTCGATGAGACAATCTTGTCAAACATTAATATATAACAATCATGTATACAAAATAGAAAACAAGATATATCGGGAACATAATAAGTGAGCTCAAAGTGTTATATCATTAAAATGAAATAAAACATAATACATAACCACTAATGACGTCCAATAACACCCATACGTTCAACATGTTCAATAAATGTTTTTGGGCGGTGATCCTTTTGTTAAAGGATCTGCAATTAGTGCGAATTTGTTCAATTGACACATTACATTCCCGATCTTCTTGCTTAACGACTAAGTACTTAATATCCATATGTTTCGCACTATCAGAATACTTGTCGTTCTTGGTAAAGAAGACTGCTATGGCATTATCACAATAAACTTTCAGCAGCTTGGCTATACTGTCGATAACTCCAAGTTTTGAAATAAAATTCCACAACCATAAACCATGACTTGTGGCCTCAAAACATGCCACAAACTCGGCCTTCATAGTGAATACAACAATGATAGACTGCTTCGCACTCTTCCATGAAATTCCTCCTCCAGCCAAAAGGAACATATAACGGAATATAGATTTTCTAGTGTCAGCACATCCAGCAAAGTCTGAATCTGAGTAGCCGATTACTTCAAGATGATCACATCTTCTATAAGTACGCATATGGCCCTTTGTTCCTTGCAAATACCTAAGAACTTTCTTTGTAGCTTTCCAATGATCTATTCCTGGATTACTTTGTTATCTTCACAACATCCCAACAGCAAAACTAATGTTGGGTCTGGTGCAAGTTTGAGCATACAACAAGCTACCAATGACAGATGCATAAGGAATGTTTTTCATTTGCGTTCATTCCATTTCATTCTTTGGACATTGCATATGACTAAATTTGTCCCCCTTCTGAATTGGAACTATACATGCTAAGCATTTTTCCATCTTAAATTTCTCTAAAACTTTGTTAATATAGCCTTTCTGAGACAACCCCAATAATCCTTGTAATCTATCATGGAATATTTCAATTCTTATCACATAAGTTGCCTCACCCATGTCTTTTATTTCAAAGTTCTTAGAAAGGAATTTCTTAGTTTCATGTAATAATGCAAGATTGTTAGCAGCAAGCAAAATATCATCAACATATAGGACTAAGAAAATAAACTTGCTCCCACTAACCTTCATATATATACACCAATCAATGGTGTTCTCTTTAAATCCAAATGAAGTAATGATATCAATACTTTCCATGGCTTGTGAAAACAAAACTAGATCTAAAATTGGATCATTATCGATTTCCAAGTCAATTTCTGACTCTTGTAGATAAACCACATAATCATTAGGAACAATAGATCATCTTTCTTTTTGAGATCTTCTTAATACTGCTTCTTGTGGTTCAGCTACTATAGATTCTTCGAGTACAACTTCATTGTGAAGTGGTTGATCATTCACTTGTTGTTCTTGAACATTGTTAGGCTGTACAACAATATTAGGAACAATCTTGAAAGTTATAGATAAAGGTACAACTACCCTAACTTCTTCATGACCATATTACGTGGTTCTCCACTCCCACTAATTTCATCATTCTTGATGAACCTAGTATTTCTAGATTCTATTATCCTGGTACTACAGGTAGGACAATAAAATTTATAACCTTTGGATTTTTTAGAATAACCAATGAAATAACCACTAGTCATCTTAAAATCCAATTTCTTTTCATATGGATTGTAAATTTTCGCTTCCGCCGGGCAACCTCAAACATGCAGGTGTCTTAAACTAGGTTTTCTTCTTTCCATATCTCAAAAGGAGTTTTCAGGACAACCTTACTAGGAACCCTGTTTAGTATATACATGGCTGTTTTTAATGTATACATCTGCAAAAATAAAGGTAAAGATGAATAACTTAACATGCTCCTAACTATATCCATTAATGTACGATTACGCCTTTCTGCTACACCATTTTGTTGTGCTGTACCTGGCATGATGTATTGCGCATATATGCTTTGCTTTTCTAGGAATTTAGCAAATGGACTTGGACATTGTCCTGACTCATCATACTTTCTATAGTATTCACCACCTCTATTTGACCTTACAATTTTCACCTTTTTATCTAATTGTCTCTCAACCTCATTAATAAATACCTTAAGGGCTTCAATGGATTGATATTTTTTTTGTAATAGATAAAGATAACCATAACATGAAAAATCATCAATAAAAGTGATAAAATACTTTTCTCCACCAAAGGATGGAGTATCGAAAGGTTCACATATGTCGGTATGTATGAGTTCAAGAAGCTGTGTACTTCTTGTAGCCCTTTTCTTAGTGTGTTTGGTTTGCTTTCTTTTAATGCAATCAACACACACACCGAGATCAGTAAAATCTAAATTCAAAAGAATACTATTCTTTACTAATCTATCTATTCTTTCCTTGGATATGTGACCCAAGCGTTTGTGCCATAAGTAAGTAGAACTTTCATCAACTAAACTAAGTTTAGTTCCAATATTCTGATGAATGGTTAACAAAGTTTCAACAAAAAGATTATCAAGCTTTAACTTATATAAAAGATCATAAAGGATTCCAGAACCAACAAAATTGTTATTTTTATATAAACTGAAAGATCCAAATCCAAACTTACAGTAAAATCCCACTACATTTGTAACACTTGCCAAATTTTCATGTAACGGATATTGTTTGTTAAAGAATGATGTTAAGTATTTCTCCTCATGATATTATGTTACTGACTATTTTATTGAGTATTATGATAGGTGACAGTCACGTAGAATTGATGAACTCCATATGTTCATGTCATTTATGTTGCATGTTTGATAATTACTTATCAATAAATTAAGGTTTTGTTGTATTTAAGTGTATATGGCAGTTTGGCAGGCCGATACTTCAAGTTCGACAGGCCAAATTGTCCCTCACAGAACAACAGGCCGATGAATTTAATCGGTCGGCCAGACCTCACGACTTCGACAGGCCAAAGTAAACCGTTGGCAGGCCGAAGATGGCTGATGAAAAATCAGCAGACACTCTCCAAAATGTTGGCATTTATGATCAAATATGATTGGATGCAATTTTTGATGATTGGCATGTTTTGTTCCTTGTTTATGCGAGATAATATTTGACCTTTGTGATGATTGGATAAATTGATAAGATTTCCTCTTTTCACAATTCAAAATTGGGTAAGTAGAACAAATTATTTTGACCTTCCCTTAATGTCCTCCATTTTACACGTGATTGTTTCAGCATTTCATAAAGGAATTCTGCCAATAAGGAGTCATTCTTCCATATTCGAATATTTTTCAAGCATACGTTTCTCTACCACAAAAAAAATTTCTCTTAGACACTCTTCCCCTTTTTTCTCATGCTCTCTCTCCTTCTTTCCTCTTCTCCACGATTTCTTCCTCTTTTCTCTTTCAATTTTTTTTTCGCTGCTAATATTTGAATGAAACATCGAGTTTTCTTTTGGTTGAATTCAAAGGAAATTTGAGAAGAATTGTTTTGAGGTAAGACTTCATTCTCAGTTTATTTCTGAAATGTATTTTTCCCCTTTTATCCGACTACTGTATTTTTGTATAGGAATTTCCATTTGCTCTGAAATTTTAGTATCATTTTCATGTTTATGCTATGTGATGTTGCTCCAAATTTCACGCCATTTGGATTTTTTTACACTGAAATATGAATTTTCTTTTCTCTGCCACTCACTATTCTATGATTGTTGATCGGTAAAATTTATCAAAAGGTAGTCTTTGTTCCTAAGGAAAATGAATGTTATTTCCCCCAAAATTTTACAAATATGTTCATGTATATGTTAAGCTATGGACTAGAAATTTTTGTGATGATTTGATAAATATTTGATGT
Source organism: Artocarpus heterophyllus (assembly GCA_025403435.1). Classification (NCBI taxonomy): domain Eukaryota; kingdom Viridiplantae; phylum Streptophyta; class Magnoliopsida; order Rosales; family Moraceae; genus Artocarpus; species Artocarpus heterophyllus. Next base: position 8,539,868 of record CM046342.1, read on the forward strand.
GTTATTGAATTTTCATTAAGACTAGGTTTTGAGACTGTTTTATTACTGGATTATTGGACTTTTGTTGTGTGACGTTTTTGTATAATTAAATGAATTTATTTGACGATGAGACTTTTTGTGCTTCTGTATTTATATGTTAATAAGATCTCATAAGAATTTTAGGGTCTAAATAAATTTATTTTAATTGTTTGAGAATGATAATTGCATGTAACTCACTGCCTAATTTGTTTGAAGTTATTTTTGTCTCTGACTTCTAATACATGTTATGGATCTAAATTTATTTAAAGGTGATTTTTGGAAATGTTATAGTTTTAGGTGTCTATTATATATGTTAATTTTTGTAGATTTTTCTACGACATCAATAATATGATAAATGGACTTGAGCTGAGATTGTTCACTGCTTACCTATTGCTAGCAGATTTTTTGTCCTGAAATTTGTGACTTGTTTTTAAATATCAAATGGAATTTTTACGGCCAATGAAAAAAATCATAATAATATGTTTATGTGCTAGCTTTGTCCCTCTAGAGTCTCATGCTCTAATTGTGCACGAATTCTGAGTTATTAAATTATGAATACTTAAGGGTCAAGTAGGTATTAGTATTGCAGTTTTTGCATGAATATTTATAAGATAGTAAAGTGTATGTATGCTTATGTAATTCTTGAGATAAGGGTACTAAAAATGTCTTATGCTATTAGTTGAATTCATGAAAGTGAAAATTAATTTTTATTTTTATATGAATGAATGACATGAACATTTCAAGAAGTGAGCATATCGAGACCGTGACGACATCATGTAAAGGAAAATTTTAGCAAGCTAAACAGGTAAGTACATTCTCATATGCAACATGATGTGGTTTGTGAAAAGTTTGAATTTTATGTTCATGATGATTCCTATGATGATTCTATGACGGCTTTATTTAATGTATTATTATGAAAGTTATTGTACAAAAAGGTATGCATGCTTTGATGATGACGTATTCAAAGGAATAAAAGTATAGATATATATATATATATATATGTATATATGTATCACCTAAATAGGTGTTGCACACCCATGTTTATGTTATGTTTATGTTATGATGTCATGTTTGGTTTGGGATTAGCTATCCCTCTTCTCTCATGATGGCGCGCCTATACTGATGATAATGGTGCAACACTTGGGCCCCTAAGGATAAAATGAACAAAGTTTTAATATGGTTAATGTTAACGAAAGATATGTTCTATATGAAACTGTGCCTAGTGCACTATTATGATGATGATGATTATGGAAATGATGTTTCATAAAGAAGTTCATAAATTGTTTACATTGTAAGATCTGAAATGTACTTACTAAGCTTTTGCTTACTAAGTTTTACATCATGTTGCAGATAAGAGTAAGAGAATTATGGAACAGGCAGAGGACAAGGACGGGCGTGTGAGCAAAGAACGATGAATTGAAAACGACAGACGCCAAGAAAGAAGTTTTAATTTTTTTTAAAAAACTATGATTTTATTGCTTTGTATGTTTATTTTTCCACACTTTGAGATAATTGGGACTTGTTTTAATTTACTTTTGTTTTAGACAGAAGATCGGTCTGCCAATCATTATTGGTTAGTCTGCTGATGTTGGTATCGGCCTGTCGATTACCCTAAATTGGCCTGCCGATCTTAGCGATTTTAAAAAATCTGATTTTGCAAGGCCTCAGACGGCCTGCCGATGGTTGAAGTTCAGACTGCCGGTCATGTTTGGCCTGCCAATGTCTAGAGTTCGGCCTACCGAACTATGAACAAAATTTTAAATTTTTATCTGCTTTATGGCTTCATTAATTGGTATAGATAAACTATTTAAGTAAATATAAAAGGTTTGGAATATTGATAATTGGTAATATATATATATATATATAACATATATATGTATGGATCTTGGGATATGTTTGCAAACTACTTTTTAAATTAAAATAAATTGTCTAAATAATAGTAACTCGGATGCATGTAACGACATTTGTGACGTCTGTAAAGGGGCGTTACAACATCAAGTTTTGATAAAAAAAAAACTAAATTGTCAGAAAAAGTAGGAACATAAAGAGTTTGGTGAAAATGTCTAGTATTTAATATTAAACGATAAGTGCCAATTCCCTCGATTTCCTATGTAAATAAAGCTTTCATTTGCTCTTATGGTTGGATTGTAAGGAATCTCTGCATCGTATTAGAAATGTGAGTAGTTGAACCTGAATCAATCCACCAAGTATTATAAAGAACTTCAGTTAAATTTGATTCAAAACAAACTAAAGCATAAGGCTTATCTTTCTTTTTAGACCAAGTTTTACATTTCTGACAGTCTTTCTTTAAGTGCCCAAATTTATTACAAAAATTGCACTTAACATTGTGTTCCTTTTTGTGGATTTGAGTTGACTCATTCAGGTTATACAACTCCTTTCTTCTTGTTAGTGCTTTTTTTAGCCTCTTGATTCACAAGATGAACGGAATGAGGTTTCTGATTCCTCAATCTCGTCTCCTCTTGAACAAGCATACTAGTTAATTCATTAATATTCCATTTATCTTTAATGTGTTATAGATTATCTGAAATGGACCATATTGTTCAGGAGGAAGCAAGTTGAGAATGAACTGTACTAGAAAGAACTCATCCACAAACATCCCTAAAGACTTTAATTTTGCTGCTATATTTGTCATTTCAAGGACATGCTCATGCATAGTACAAGAACCATCAAATTTCATGTTGGTTAATTTAGACATTAATGTACTAGTAAGAGAGTTATCAGTAGTTTGAAAGCGCTCTTCTACAAGTTTCATAAATTTCTTAGCACTTTCAGCCTTGAGAAGAGTACTTTTAATGTTGTTTGCTACTATCATCCGCATAAACATTAAGCTTAATCTGTTTGACATTTCTCATATTTTATGAAAAGATTTCTCCTCTTCACTACTATCATCAGTAATAGTAGTGGGTTCCTTATCTTGAAGTGCTAAATCAAGATCCAAAACAACTAAGTGAAATTGGATTTGTTCGCACCAATCAAGGAAACTCAATCCATTAAATAAGGGAACAGATGAAGCATGTGAATGCAGAGAAACATGAATAGATACTGCAAATATGCAAGAAATATTCATACATTAATGCTTTGAGATGATCATATAATTAGATTCAAACTAAGACAATAATTGTATATCCTAGTTCTCATTTGGGTGATACTAAGATATACAAACTATAAATGCTGCTAATTAAAAATAAAAATTTAATTTGGTAATCATAATATGTCCAATAACAAAGCTTGCTATCTTTAGATAAACAAACAAAATAATAGGACATATTAATTGCCAACTATTATATTCATCAATTATTAAGAAAGCTAATCAACCTTTGGGCGATTCCTAAGTTCTTATAATAGATGAAATTTAATGATCCGTGATCTATAAATGTGATTTCAATTATAAGCATCAAAATTCATGAGTAATTAAACTTTTGTTTCTCAATTTAAAAATTACTAATTTTAAAGTTTGACTATTTTGGTGACTAACAAACTACAATACTGTAATTTCAAAATTGGAAACAATAAATTTAAACATCATATGTAATTTGAATAAAAACATGAGATCGTAGTTACAAACACAAACAAAACACAAACCCAAAGTGCATGTGATCATATCTTAAATCCAATTACGGGAATACACTAACATTATTGTCTTATGTATATTATACGAAGTATCGTTTACACAAAACAAGTTTTAACTATTTGCTCTATATATGTATAGATATTCTTGCCAATCATCTTTTATTTTCCATTTACAAACAACTTGAAACGAAGTACGGTAATACATTGAAGAAACAGTATCATCAATTCATGTATATATCCTTCTTTTGTTTAATCCGATTATGGGAATGCAAGAAGGAAACCTGTATCTTTTATGCATATATACTCTCTCTCTCTTTTTTTTTTTTTTTTCATCACAGCACAAGCAAATTCTCTGTGCAAATGGAGTATATTATTTTGATAGGTATATAATCACATATAAGAGAGATTTACGAGAATGATCACATATAACGAAAGCAAAACTAGAATCTAATAACCGTAAATCAGAATATTTTAATTGCAGTTAATAATTGAAAATGTAACCTTAAATGAAAATAATGAGTTCCAAAACCTAATTGCTCTTGATACCACATGTAAAAACTTTAATATCTGTAATTCCAAAAATCTTAGAGCTCAATAATTTTCACAGAAGAAACTTTATAGTGTACTTTGATTCACGGCTTCAATTTGTAGAGAACTTTGGAATAGAAATTGTTAAAGAAGAAGAACCAAATTTTTCTCTCTAGATCCATAGTTATTTTTTTAACGTATTTTTTCTAATGGAGAGAATGAATACAATTTGATTGGGTAGAGAGAGGACTAGCCTCTTATTTATAGACCCTCAATAGGTAACTTTTTATCAAAGTACACATCTCTTCAAATATAGACACATCTTTTTAGATATAGACATATACTTTAATAAGAGTTGTAAACCCTTATAGCCAATAAGATTTTAGTATTTAAATAATTATTAAACTAAATAAATAAATGATAAATATGATAAATTTTATGGGCCTTATATTAATTATGTGGGTTGTAATTCTAACATAAGTTTGTAATGGAAAACAAATGAGAGATTCAAAGCACGTTTAGCCATCGTTTTCACTTGCTTTTTTTTAAAAAAAAAAACCATGAAATCTGCAAGTCGTTAAAGATTATCCACAGAACTTTTTTAGCGTAGTTTTGTACTTTTTAAACAATTGATGTCAATTGTTAATAACAAAAAGACAAGTTCTTCTTATTCAATTGACGACGATAAACAAAAAAGCAATATCGTTCCCCACTAAAAGTTTATTTGCTACGATTGTTAATAAACGGATTTCTAATTTTTAAACAAGGTCAGAGACCAACAACTTTGATTCTAACCTTTTACCAATTTTGATTTGTCATTTTTCATTTAAAAAAATTACTTCATACCAATTAATAATAAGATATTCAAGTTATTAATAAAAAAATGACAACTTAAAGTTAGGATTACAACTAGTCTCTAACCATTTTATATATATATATATATATATATATATATATATATATAAATAAAGTATGTTTCTTATTTTAGTTATTAAATGATACTATTTTAAGTACGTGCATTTAAAGTTTTTACAATGTCAATTATGAATGAAAAAAAGAACAAAACAAAAAGTTATTTAGAGATTTAAATAGAAAAGGTTGTAGAAATAATCTTTAAAGCCAAAGACTTATTTTATTGTGGCTGCCAACATTCACGTTTTTTTGGGCCTAACTTCCTTAATATTTGTAAAATATACGGTTTTATTTTCTTAGTCAATAAATTGATTATTTTTGGATAAAATTTGATACATGTATAATAGGTAAGGTTTTATGAGGAGTAAATAAGTAAAAGAAAAAATAGAAACAAAAATATTTTCTAAAAGGAACAAAAAAAGATTCAGATAGATGACAAAATTAATTTTATTTCAAATATATATTTTTAAAATATTTTAGCATTACTTTTTTTATTATTTTATCTTTTGAAACACCCTTACGTGCTATTATTATGTTAGATTTTATTTTAAAAAAGACAGTGTATTGATTAAGGCTTTGTTTGGCAACATCATTTGAAACCATTAGTTGTTACAATGTAAAGCTCTCATATATCATAGTATAAAATAAAAGTATATTACAGTGTAAAGCTCTCATATGTTATAGTATTTTGATTCAAACTACTTTTTCGAACGCACTATAAGAAATCAAAATGATATATTTTATTGACAAAGTAAAATTTTGATTTAGTTCTTTGGTTTAGATAAACCCGAAAATATTGAGACACGTAAAAAAAAATATGATCATGAAAAGAATAAGAACTAACCGAAATATAACTCAAAATTGACCATAAGTTAATTAGGAGATTATTGGGATGAGAAAATTGATATTAGAGGCTGAAAAATCTATGAGAGAGACTAATTAAGCTGAAATGGAGAGACGATGAAAGAGGTACCGAAAGGGAAAAGATGAGGGAATATTAGGTATAGGAGACTATGGTAGGTAAATGGAGCCAAGAAACTTAAATTGCCAGAAACAAAAAAAGAGAAGAAAGATAAAATGCCATAAAAAGGAAAGAAAAAAGAAAAAAGAAAAAAAAAGATAAAGCATTGAATGTAATAGAAAATTGTAGACAAATAGAACTTAAAAGAAAAAAAAATAAATGATTATTACAGCAAAATACCAAAAAAGTAAGAAAGGAAAAATAAAAGTAACGTCATGAAAAAGAAAGAAAGAGAAAAAATTTGACAAAATAAAAAATAAAAGAGTTAAATAATCAAAATGATGGAGCTTAAAACAAAAGAAAGATTCAAGTTCCTACAACATATGCTAAACAAATGGTACTAAAAAAAGGTGAAAATAGAGGGAAAAAAGGTTAAAAAATTAATAAAAAGAAAGAAAGGAAGAAAAAAGACAGAGCACCGTGGATGACAGATAAAAGAACAAGAAAAAAGAATAGTATGTCTTGAGTTTGAGTTGAAATCTGTATTGTTGGAAAATGGAAAGGATTAGGTATGAAATAAGAACGATTAAATGAGTTAAAAGAATTAAAAAAAAAATAGAATGACATGCCTTTGTATAAAAAGAAGAAAAAAATAAAGTACACCAAAACAAACCATTTTGGATGACAATCAGTTGAACATGCCTTTGTATGCACTTTTTTATTATATTTTAAGAAAAAAAATACAAAATTTATAGTGGAAAATTCAACTAATAATATTATTTTTCAATCTCAACGTTAAAATGAGACTAAGTACATCCTGAAAAAGGATAAAGGGGATAAAAATCCTTCTTTTTAGTGGGAAAAAGAAATAGAGAACAAAACATTTAGTTAGTCAATAAATAAAGAAAATTTAATATTTATCATATTCATCTCATGGTCAAATTTGAAAAAAAAAATAAAATATGCATCTCATGACCAAATATGAAATGATAGTTGTTTGGGCATTTATAACAACCATAAATCATAGAAAACGGAAGCGTATTGGATCGAATTTATTACCTCCAGCTATTGTCGTTTTGCTGCTTTGTTTTCCACGATTTTTACACTGTGATCAATGAATACTTAGTTTTTCTAGGCACTCTCAATTCTACAGTTGATGGTGTAATTTTTGATGAATGAATTGTGTACTCAGGGACCCGAACATTTAAACCGCGACCATCACACGGTTGTAACGGTTGGTACCAACCGTTACACGTGAGGCACTTGAGACGTGAATCATATCACGTGGGCCAAAAATTGAAACGGCCAAATGAGTTTTTTTAACATTCTCCCACTTGGCCCACGTATTACATCAACTGCTATAATGAGAAACAAAACACATGAATCATGGCGACAGGTCCTCTAAATAACGAGTATTATCTTCCATGTATCACAATATATCTTGTTTCTTAGATTTTCTCTCTTATCTTAATGAATAAACCCTATGTTTATTCTAGGTCCTAAACTTTAGTGATATTTCTCAGAAATAAAGTTGCGCACTTAATTGAAGCTGAAAAGAGAAAATATCATAAATATAGAGTTTCACAACAAAGTATGACAAAATTACATAAGGGAACCAAGTCCCATTCTATCCACATGATCCCTAAATTTTACTGGTGGCATGCCTTTAGTCAAGGGATCGCCAATCATCAATTCAGTGCTTATGTGTTCAATGACCACTGCTTTATCCTTAACACGCTCTCTTATGGCTAGATACTTAATGTCGATGTGTTTGCTTCGACTACCGCTCTTGTTGTTTCTAGCCATAAAAACAGCAGCTGAATTATCACAGAATATCTTCAATGGCCTAGAGATAGAATCCACAATCCTAAGCCTAGAAATGAAACTCTTGATCCTTACACCATGTGAGGTAGCCTCAAAACAGGATACGAACTCGGCCTCCATAGTGGAAGTAGCAGTCAAGGTTTGTTTGACGCTCCTCCATGAAATAGCTCCACTAGCTAGCATGAAAATGTATCCGGAAGTTGACTTCCGTGAATCAATGCAGCCAGCAAAGTCAGAATCAGAGTAGCCAATGACTTCCAAGTTGTCAGTCTGTCTATACATAAGCATGTAGTCTTTGGTTCCTTGTAGGTACCTCATCACCTTCTTTGCAGCCTTCTAGTGGTCTAATCTTGGATCACTCTGATATCTGCCCAACATTCCGACAGCAAATGCAATGTCAGGTCTTGTGCAAACCTGAGCATACATAAGACTTCCAACAGCTGAAGCATATGGAATGTTGTGCATCTGTTCTCTTTCAAGGTCATTTTTCGGGCACTGATTCAAATTGAATCTGTCACCCTTCACAATGGGAGCTATACTCGGTGAACAATTTTTCATCTGAAATCTCTCAAAAACTTTGTTGATATAGGCCTCTTGAGACAGACCCAAAGTGCCTTTATATCTGTCTCTGTGTATCTTAATGCCTATAACGAAGGATGCATCACCCATATCCTTCATGTCAAAGTTTTTAGAGAGGAATTGTTTTACCTCATGTAGCATACCCTTGTCATTGGTTGCAAGTAAAATGTCATCCACATATAGAACCAGGAAACAAATTTTACTCCCACTGACCTTCTGGTATATACATTGATCCATGATGTTCTCTACAAATCCAAATGAAGAGATGACATCATGAAATTTTAAATACCACTGACGGGAGGCCTGCTTTAACCCATATATGGATTTCTTAAGCTTACATACCAACTGCTCACCATTACTAGAGGAGAATCCTTCTGGTTGTTTCATATAAACCTCTTCCTCTAGTTCACCATTGAGAAATGCCGTTTTCACATCCATCTGTTGCAACTCTAAGTCAAAATGAGTAACAAGTGCTAAGATAATGTGGAGAGAATCTTTCTTGGATACAGGAGAAAAGGTCTCCTTGTAGTCGATTCCTTCTTTCTGAGTGAATCCTTGGCCACGAGTCTTGCCTTATATCTTTCAATGTTGCCCAATGAGTCTTCCTTCGTTTTATAGACCCATTTACACCCTATGGCTTTTGCACCATCAGGCAACTCGACAAGATCCCAGACTCCATTGGATGCCATAGAATCCATCTCATCCTTCATTGCATCATACCAAAGTTTCGATTCTTGGCAACTTATGGCTTGTGAAAACGTTTCGGGATCATTTTCGGCTCCAATGTTGTAGTCTGATTCTTGTAGATACACAACATAATCACTAGAAATTGCCGATTTCCTTTCTCTAGTAGATCTCCTTAATGTTGGTTCAACATTTTCCAGAGGAATCTGTTGTCCAACTTGTTGCTCGATTGTTTCCGTTGGTTCTTGAGCAACTTGACCTTCTAGATTATTATCAACAATTTGTGAAACCTCAATGATCGGTTGCACAACACTCGGTTGAACTATAGGAGTGCTATGAACTATGATCAACCTGTCACTTGATGTAGATGGTTGAGCTTCAGTATGATCTCCTTCAGAAACTATGTTTCGAAATTGATTGCTCCCACTAATCAAGTCATTCTCAAGAAACTTGGCGTTCCTTGATTCCACAAATCTAGTGCTATGAGTTGGACAGTAGAATCTATATCCTTTGGACCTTTCGGCATATCCAACGAAATATCCGCTAATGGTCCTTGGATCTAGCTTCTTCTCTTGTGGGTTGTATACTCTTACTTCAGACGGACATCCCCAAACGCGTATATGTCGCAAACTCGGTTTCCAACCTTTCCATAACTCAAACGGCGTCTTTGGGACAGCCTTAGTCGAAACCCGGTTTAATATATACACAGTCGTTTTAAGAGCTTCAGTCCACAAGGACTTAGGTAGGTTGGAGTTACTCTGCATACTCCTCACCATGTCCATTAATGTTCGGTTTCTTCTTCTGCCACACCATTCTGATCCGGAGAACCAGGCATGGTGTATTGGGTAACTATCCCATGTTCTTGAAGAAACCTTGCAAATGGACCTTGAGCTTGTCCATCCTCAGTGTATCTACCATAATATTCTCCACCTCTATCTGTCCTCACGATCTTTATTTGCTTTCCGCATTGTTTCTCTACTTCAGCCTTGAAAACTTTAAAGGCATCTAATTCTTCGTCCTTTGTATGAAGCAAGTAGAGATACATGTACCGTGAGTAATCATCTATGAAAGAGATGAAGTATCTCTGACCATATGAGTCCATTACTGGACTACAAATATCTGAATGTATGATTTCTAATATTTCTAAACTCCTCTTGGCACCTTTCTTAGACTTGTTGGTTAGCTTTCCCTTAATGCAACCCACACAAGTCTCGAAGTTAGTAAAATCCAAAGTACTAAGTACTCCGTCAACCACTAACCTCTTGATTCTCTCAATGGATATATGTCCTAATCTCTGATGCCACAACATAGAGGAATCCTCATTTATAACACAACGTTTAATGCCAGATTGAACATGCATAGCAGTATGATGTGGTTCATTTTGCAAGTTAATTGAGAAAAGACCATCAAACAAAATACCATTCCCAACAAGATCAGATTTATAAAATAAACTGAAACATTTGTCTGAAAAAGTAAAGGAATATCCCAAATGTACAAGTCTGGAAACAGAAATCAAGTTCCTAGAAAAGTTTGGAACATAAAATGTCTTATCCAATTCCAAATTAAAACCACTACTTAAAACTAAGGTGCATGTTCCGATGGCTTCCACATGTGAACGCATCTTGTTTCCTGAAGAGATGCTTAGCTCACTTCCCAGTGGCTTCCTTAGTTTTCGCATACCCTGCAAGGTATTCGAAACATAGATTGTAGATCTAGAATCAATCCACCATGTGTTATAAACAACATCAATCATATTAGATTCATAACAAACCAATGAGATTGGATTACCTTTCTTCTCAAGCCAACTCTGAAATTTCATGCAATCCTTCTTCATGTGTCCCTTCTTTTTACAGAAGAAACACTTGGATTCCTTCTTAATGACAGCTTTGGGAGGTATTTTGCTCTTCCCTTTGTCCTTGGCCTGATATTGGTCTTGATTCTGATTCTTTCCTCTCGTGGTTGTTAGTGCAGTTTCACCCATTTCCATTACAAGCCGCCCCTCTTCCTGAGTACACATGGTCAGAAGTTCATTTATTGACCATTTGTCCTTATGTGTATTGTAGGAAATCTTAAAGGGCCCATATTGTTTTGGAAGGGTGTTCAGAATGTAGTGCACCAAGAAAGATTCAGACATATCCACCTCAAGGTTCTTTAATTGAGCCGCTATGTCCCTCATCTCCATGATGTGCTCACGCACACCTCTCACACTGGTGAGCCTTAAGGATGAGAACCTCATGATTAGGGTGCTGGCAAGTGCCTTATCTGAAGTTTCAAATTGCTCATCAATGGCCTTCAGTAATGCCCGGACCTTGTCATACTGTTCGACGGAACCACGTATACCAGCAGAGATTTTAGTCTTTATGAACATGACGCTTAGGCGATTAGATCGCTCCCAACGTTCATAAAGAGCAATCTCATCTTGAGTGCTGGTGTCAGTAATTACGGGCTCGTCTTTCCTTATAGCATAATCAATGTCCATCCACCCTAAGTGAAGGAGTATTCTCTCCTTCCAGACCTTGTAGTTATCCCCTTTCAGCTTAGGGATATCACATCGTACATCAGAGAAATTCACAGGTTGTATGACTGCATAATTAAAATAAACATGCTTATGATCCAAATTATTGAGGCTAATAAACATAAATCATGCTTTACCAATGTAAATCATGCATAATATCATGAATCTATGACATAAAACTTGCATGTGGGCTAAAGTTCTAATTCAATTAGATTCATTTAATTGTATGATAAAACTATCAAATTATGTTCCATTTTCTAATCCCTGTGGGTAAATCAGAAAATATAATTTGATATTTTATCCCAATTAGTCATACCAATATAATAAAAATTCCTGTGGGATAAAATTTATTATATTAAGTACAACTAATTACAATAAATGTCCTTTAATCAAATGTGATCTTAAATCAATTAATATATAATTTTGTATAATTAGAGTTGCTGTGGCTAAGCTCTAATTATTCAAAATTATATGGATCACTAGACATTTAATTTTGTTCACAAAATCTTAATTTGTGCTAAATAGGTTAATTAACTTAATTATATGCATAATAAAACTCAAAACAATGCATATAACAACAATTAGCACAACAATTACCACAATATGTTTTTTCAATAAAACATTCATTAATATATAACATTTTCTAAATTATATGCATAATTAATTCATGCATAAAAAGTATTTCCAAAATTATGTACATAACAACAACAATAAAATTATGCACATAAAACAAATACTTGGCACATAATGTATAAATTGAATTTCCCATGAAATTATTGCAAAAATTATGTGCATATCCAAAAATCAAAATTAAATAAAAACGGTAAATTTTTTTTTCAGATTATTTATTTATTGAGCAAAACGGCGTCGTTTAACTTACGGGGGGGGTCCCAAAACGGCGTCGTTCAGCTTTGGGAGAGTCTCGCGTTAGCTAAAAACGACGGGTCGTTTTGCTGCCCGAATGCAAAACGACCTGTCGTATGGATCGTCTTTAACCTCCAGCCGGGTCGTTCTGACCCGGTTGCGACCCGCGCGACCCGACGGAAAACCCGACGGTTTCTCCTCCCTCCGACATCCATTTCAGGCGTTCCAAATCCCAAAATGCTCAGAAATGAATAATGTGATGATTTATGAATTTAAAATACATAATTAACCAAGAATTCATATTAATCAAGATTTGTTTTTCTCGGCCACAATGCCCGCATGGACAGACTGCAGAAATTTGTCGAATTTCTCGGTTTTTCATCATAAAACATTAAGAAAACATTAACTTAATGGTTTTATAGCAGTAACAATGAAAAAATGCCAAAGAAAAACAAAACCCAAATCACGGTTCTAATGTCGTGAAAACAGAATTTTTTCGTTCAAAATTTGAACATCAAGGCAGAGGTGCAACGGCTCTGATGCCAAATGATAGTTGTTTAGGCATTTATAACAACCATAAATCATAGAAAACGGAAGCGTATTGGATCGAATTTATTACCTCCAGCCATTGTCGTTTTGTTGCTCTGTTTTCCACGATTTTCACACTGTGATCAATGAATACTTGGTTTTTCTGGGCACTCTCAATTCTACAATTGATGGTGTAATTTTTGATGAATGAATTGTGTGCTCAGGGACCCGAACATTTAAAACCGCGACCATCACACGGTTGTAAAGGTTGGTACCAACCGTTACACGTGAGACAGTTGAGACGTGAATCATATCACGTGGGCCAAAAATTGAAACGGCCAAATGAGTCTTTTTTACATGAAAAACAATCAAAATTTATTCAGATTCATTTAATGATTAAATTGAGTAAATTGGAGATTTATTTTATCACATAACTAAATATGATAGATCTTGTTTTTATCAAATTACTCACATGACGCTAAGTTACGTCCATGTTTCAATGAATATCTATTAAATTTGTGTTTTATCAATTTTGTGGTTAACGAACTAAATTTTTATTATAGCCTAACTCTATTACACAAAAGCCCTGAACGATGTCTTCTCTCACTACTCAACTTGCCTCCGACTCTTTCCTTCGCCAACAAACACAACATTGCCAGAGAAGACAATTGCCCAAATCAACAATGATCGTGGGACCACAAAAGAAGATAATGAGACAAAGTCGAAGACTCAAAATCACCGAAGATTATGATTGGAGTTCTTCTCTGATGCCAACCACAACCTTTTCCGCCTAGCTTTTCTGTAACATCTTTGAATTTTAAAATGAAATTAATTATGTTAAGTTTAATTAGTTAGTATGTCAATTTTGAATTTATTTTTAAATTCTGTCATTTAAGATTTTATTGCATTTGTTATGTTTAAAAATTTAATTTTTAGTATTTAAAATACCAAATGATATTTTTACACCATATTTTTTCTCATATTTATTAAAATGCCCTTGATCCTTTTACTTTTCCCTCTCTCTCTTTTTCTCTCTCTTTCTTTCCTTTTCTTTCCTGTTTCTCTCAACTCTAGATCCTCTCTCTCTCTCATTTTCTTTGCAAAATTTCAATTTCAAAGCTTCATTTCCGCTAATTTGAAGATGGAAATGAGTTCAATCTATGAAGCTTTTCTTTGAAAACGTCATTAAGGTTAGCATTCTTATTTTCTTTAAAATCTCAAAGTTTTAAATTTCAATTTTTTAATTTTTCTTTGATTGTCGAATCCGAGCTTCTTTAAGCTCAAATAATGTTCAATTTAAGTTGTAGAAGCTATTTTATAATGAATCTAAACTTGATTTGAGCTAAAATCGATTTAATCAGCTATTTATATTTTTCTTATATTTTCAAATCCATTGTGAAATTAAGTTTAAATTTGGGGAAAAAGGTTCAAATTTGTTCTATTATGATTTTCTATCCTTTCTATATGACTTTTATACTCTAGGAATTGAAAAACAGGCTTTAATTTGAATTTTGGGCTTGGGGAAGCCAAAACCTAAGACCTAAAAATTTCTAGAAATTCAAGAGTTCGACAGGCCGGATTCATGTCATCGGCAGGCTAAACTCAAGCCAGTTTGGTAGGCCAGTTCTAGAGTTCGGCAGGCCAAACTGTGCAAGTTCGGCAAGCCAGACTAGGATATTCGACAGGCCAACTGTGAACTTTGAAATTATACTTTTAACCCTAGTTTTCAATGTTTAATGATTCCAAAATTTGTCAAAAAGGATTATGATTTTGTGTCATGATTATTTTGAGTCAAAGGGTATACTGATAATTAAATTAACATAATGATATTTGTTAAACGTGATTTCTGATTTTAAGTGCAGTTTTTAAGGTTTTAAACATATATGGAGCAAAGGTTAAACTTTATTTGGAGCTTAAGTTATTGGAATTTCAAATGAGGTAGGATATTCCTACCCCTTTCTTTGACAACACTTTTTAAACTATTTTGGCCAAATGCTTTAATTTTGAATGATTGTTGAAAATAATTTTTGTCCTTGATTTTGAAGAATTTATTTTGATATTTCAGTCGGATTTTCAAAACCCATACGGTGATGCTTTATCAAGTTACTTTCAAGGAAGTGTTTTTATTGACTTGTTAAGATTTTGAGATTTATTTTAATTAGAACGATTTGTGAATAATTCTCTTTTTTGACTACTATTTTTAAATAACTTGTTTTTAACTAATTATCCTACTGAGTTTTCCGCTCACGTTTTATCATTTTTAAAAATCCCCCTTTTCAGGTTTAAAAAGGAAAGAAGGTCCTAGGATCGAAACTTGGCTCTATGAGTATATTTGGTATTTTCTCTAGAACTATTGTATGATACGTATACTGTACGTCTTGTCCCGATGTTGGTGTTGATGTCGTTCCCATATCTGTCAATTGTATATTTTTAATTTATTTTAAAGAAGATGATTTTTCAGTATTTTTGTATTATCATTCTTGTTATTTGTATTTTATTTACCTACCTATTTTCGTGGTAAGCAGCCACGTGATGCTGAATGAGAATGAGATCTCGGCCCCACCTTTGTGGCATTCATATGATGGTAATCGTCGATGATATTTATTCGGTTGTGAAATCTACTATATTTATTTACTTTTTCTTTATTTACCTTATTTAATCCGCCTCATTTACCTTAATTTTATATTCTTTACCTAAAACTTACTGACCATCTCCCTAGGGCATCACATTTTCTGTGCTCACACACAACATGGCTTCTTCCAATGATCTTCTATCATGAGGGCGAGGACTGTCCAGACTCATAGCAAAGATGAAGCTTTACTCGCCAAGCTTTAGTCGCTAGCATAAATCGATCATACATACAAATAGAAATTATTTGTGGGTCATGCTTGGACTTACTGAGCAATAGTTCACCTATTTATTTCATGTTGTAGAGAATCTAGCCAAAAGATTAGAATAAAATTATTGTTAAACAAGCAAGATGGATGAGTCAATGTGTAGTCAAGGGTATGGACACCGCCATAGAAATGTTTTCGCTATATATTAAGTATTTTAGGATGTATAATTTTGAAAGAAAATATTAAGTATGCAATGATGTGTAATATAAGATAAGTATTATAAGCTCTTTAAACAATGATGTGTTTATCACATATGTTATTTAAAAATGTTACAAAAAAAATATTTCCTAATTTTTATAGCTAAGTAAGTAAGAAAAATATTAGGAAATGACTTGAAAAATTGGGTTGTGACAACCTTATCCCTATGAGTATCATTGTTTTTATCATAGGATTAATAGACAGGGGATAACCCTACAGTGATCTTACACAGTCTTTACAACTAGGTCGTCTATTTGAACCTAGATTTTGGTATCTCCAGTAAACTAGGTTGGATTTCCGTTGTATCGAATAATTACTTCATGGGCTTTATTCCTGTTCTGCTCAATGATTTTTCAACCAACTCTTTGTTTAACCTTTTGGCTAGCGGATCCACACTATTATTTTTTGGCATTAGATAGACAATAGAGATAACCCTAATTGAGAGTAGTCGTCTAATAGTATTGTGTCTACGACGTATATGTCTAGACTTACCATTGTACATATTGATCTACACCCTTCGAATTGTTGATTGACTGTCACAAGTGTATACATATTGATGGCATAGGCTTTGCCCACCTTGGAACATCCTCTAAGAAATGGCTAGCTATTCTGCCTCTTCACTGTATTTATTTAAGGTAACAAACTTAGACTCATTATGGATCTGGCTATGACTATCTGCTTTAAGGATTTCCATGGCACAGTTGCATGTCCTAGTGTAAATACATATCTACTCTTTGACTTTGAGCCTTTAATATCAAATATCCAATAAGATACATGGTATAATGCAACTCATTATCATGAGTATACTGTAAGTACCTTATTATTCTTACTATTGCTCTTCAATGATCAATTCCTAGATTACCTGTGCATCCACTTAGTTTACTAATTGCATAACGTATATCTAGTCTTTTACAACTCATGAAGTACATCAGACTTCCTATTACTCTAAAGTACTCCACTTGAGAGTCACTCTCATCTTTGTTCTTGCACAAACGTAGACTTGTGTCTATCGGTGCTTTGGCCATACCAAAAGCATCCTTATTGAACTTTGCTAGTATTTTGTCCACATAGTGCAACTAACTTAAAATGAGACCTTCCAATGTTCTAGAGATTTTAATTCCTAATATCACATTAGCTGGTCTTGTATCTTTAATCATATCAAATCTCGAATTTGATATATCCTTGGTAGACTTAATTATTCTATCATTGCTACCAACAATAAGCATGTCATCTATATAAAGACATAAGATTATATAGCCATTTTTGTATTCTTGACGTAGACATATTTGTCACATTTATTATTTTAAAACTATTCTCTATCACGGCGTATCAAATTTCCGATGCCACAGTTTTGGTGCTTGTTTCAATCCATACAAGGGCTTCATCAATTTACAAATTTTCTTCTCTTGTCTTGGAGCAAAAAAAACCTCAGGTTGCTCCATATAGACTTCTTCATCTAAATCTCCATTAAGAAAGACTATTTGCTAAAAAAAAAAAAAAACTCGACAATGTTTGTTACTAGACTTTATAGGCATAGAAATACCTATCAAATATCTTATATATGTATATGTATATGTATATATATAATGTTATTCTTTTCTAGAATAGTAAGCACTTTTGAAGAATGGAGTAGCCTTTCAAGAGTAAATAGTTGTTCATCTTTTAATAGGCTTCACAACATGGCTGGAAGCTGGCAAGAATTTTGTCCCTTTAGCCTTTAGAATGAGGCACTGTCCAAAGTATGCCTCTATGAAAGCCTCAGCTGGGCTTGAAAAAGAGCAAGACAAGAGATATGAAACCCAAGCTAAAACAAAAAAGGAAAAAACAAAAACAAAACAAATCTTTGTTTACTACCTTCAATTAAGCCTAAAAAGAAAAAGCATGTCAAGAAGAAAAATACAGACAAAATCGTTGTGTGCCAACATTCCCTTTTCCTAAAAACTTTTACTGTTTAGAGGGTTTCTCTCCTTGTCCTATACTTAAAATCATTAGAGTAGGCAGTCGCTAGAAGAATAACAGCTCCTACTGGTTACCTGATAATGCAAGTGGTTTGATAACGCTGTCCTGTGTCTAGTTCTAGTTGACGGTTAATTGAAAAGATAGAAGTTAAGAACAATAATATATATAAACTAAAAAAAATTATACGTATATGTTTAGATGTATGATTATATGTATAAATATATGTATATTAATATATTTATGTGCATCTATCTAACCTAACACATTGGCAAGCCCGAAAAACCAAACTCTACAATGTTTATTACCAGACTTTATAGTCATAGAGATACCTAACAAATATCTAATATATTTAAAATGTTGTTCTTTTCTAGAATAGTAAACACTTTTGAGAGAGTTGAGCAGCCTTTCGAGAAGAGTTCATACTAGTTCATCTTTTGACGCAAACTTATCAGACTGATTGATTATTTTACGCAGGAGAACAAGTACAAGGAGAGAAAACCTCTAAACAGTAAAAGTATTGGGAAAAGAGCATGGTGCCACGCAACCACTTTGTCTTTACTTTTTATTCCCGACTTGCTTTTCTTTTTAGGCTTGATTGAAGGTAGTGAACGAAGATTTGTGTTTTTTTTTTTTTTTTGGGGGCTTCGGATCTCTCGTCTTCCTTTTCTCCAAGCCTAACTGAGGCTTTTATAGAGGCATACTTTGGACATAAAAGCCTTAAAACACATCATTAGTACTCCATCTTCTCTCTCTCTCCTTCATACATTTTCTTTTCTCTCTCTCTCTAGAAATCTAGTTCAAGCACGCTCTTTCTCTCTAAGAAAATTCGAAGTGAGGATCTAACAATTCAAACAAGCTTCAAACTCGTATTTTTTCATGATTGAGGTTGGTAATTTTCAAAAAACAAGCTAGTCTTTTCTCTCTTTCTCAAATCTGAGTTTCATTTTGGTTTTTGGTTTTGTTTTAGACTTTAAATATGAAATTTTGCAAAATATTAAGCATGGATGTCTATATCAAGACGTTTTGAGCATGTTCTTGGTTTAGTTTTTGCAAAAGTTTTGATTTTTTAATATTTAGACTGTGTATTTGGACATGAAATGTGGGGAAAAATATTTCTTGGTGTTCGGACATGATTTTCTAAGAGTTTTCAATGAGTTTGGTGCAATTTTAATTGATTTAGCATGAAAATTAGAGAAAAACTCAAGTCTGGCCATGAGAAGGGAAAGCTAGTTCTGCTTAGATCGCCCATGAGGGGCGATTGACCACCTCTTTGGAGGCTGGTTGATGGGGGGTAGTGGCCAGTGCTGGCTGCCACCATTTCCTGCGCCAGACAACTCCCTGACACGTGCCAGACTGTTTTCTTGGTGTTTTGTAATTTATTTCTTGATTTTTTTTGACTTGAAATGTTTTTGAAGATTATATTTTTGTGTCAAAAAATATTGAGAATTGAGAAGTTTGCATTTGTGGTTATTTTGTGTCAAAAGACACATTGATAATTAAATTAATATAATGATATCCGTACGAGCGTTATCTTTGACTTTTATTGTATTTTTAAGGATTTTAACAAATGAAGCTTACGATTGATTTTGTTTGGAATTGATAATTTTTGAATTTCTAATATCGAGGTAGTATATTTTCTATCCTTTCTTTGATAGCCCACTTTATAAATGACTTTTGCCAAGTTTATTCTTAAATGATTTTAAGAATAATTTTTGTTTTTATTTTCAAATTACTTGAAAGTATGAAAATTTGAGACATTCGATTTTAAAGTTATTCCACACATTTAAGGAATTGTATTTTAGATATTTTTTAAGTTTTAAAACCCATACGGGTCATTTTGGTGGTGTTTTATCAGACTTCGTACAAGTGAGTATTTTGTTATCTATGATTTCTATTGAGATTCTATGTTTCAGTTTTGGTAAGTGTGTTTGCGAATAATTCTTTTACAACTATGATTTTGAACAATGTATTTTAACATATTATTCCACTGGGCCTTTCGCTCATATTTTATTGTTTTAAAATATCCCTCCTAGGTTTTGCAAAACTAGTCAGGTTCAAGACTAAGTTCGATGATCGTGGAGTTTTGAATAAAAATGGTATTTCTTTTTCAAACTGATGTATGTCACATGTATTGTACGACTTGTCCCGCTATCAGTCTTATTATATTACTTGTAAATCTTGATGTCGGTCTTAAAATATTATTTGTAATTAAATTATAGAAGATCCTTCATGGACACAGAACGCTACATGACGGTGATTATTATTTCATTTTATTGTGATGTAATTTCGGCTAAACAAGTTATTTTATTCTCTAGTTAAGGATTTTATTTAATTTTTCTTGATTTTTAATCAGTCATGGCCCCGCTCTGCGGATCGTGACATTATATTACAAAATGTATTATGGCACAGACTTTTGGAAATTCTTTAATAATTTACTGTGGTTTTGTTTCATAACATTCTATAGTTCTGCTGAACTATGAACTGCAATCCTACAAGAAATTCCACCTTCTAATGCAAAGATGTAACTTATAGTTTCTCGTTCTTGTAATGCCTTTCTTGCTTCTATTTTTATTTTATTTTTGCATAAATTCAAAAATAAAAAAAAGAAGTGCTGCCAAACAGTGGAAGTAAAAATTATTTCCTTTTCCTTAGGCATGATTTAAACAAAAATTTTAGAACAAAATAATAGTTCAACTATATTTCTTATAACTATCTCTGCAGTATACAAAATTGTGAACTTGTATGATAATGTTATCGATTGTTTTATTTATTTGACATGTGAGGTACTTAAAGGTTAAAATTTGGATTGTAATAATTTTTTTTAAAAATTTCCTTATTATAAAAGTTTAGATATGCAAATTAAGAACAGAAGTGTATTTTTTTTTAACATAAGAGTTAATTAGACTTAAAAGACTGAATTTACGTCTTTTAAGTCTAATGTAATTCCGTCACCGTTTGGAAATAATTTCTTTGCTTGCTTGATTGGGACTGTTTACATAAGAGCTTACGTATTCAAGGGAACCTCCGTTTGGAATTTGCAATATCTACAAAATCAACCTTATCTTGTAAATGTTGTCGTCACCATTTAGTTTTAGGCCATAAAAGAACAAACAATAAACGACATGGGCGACCGAAATAAATAACTAAGGGAGACATACGTTATTTTTAGTTAGTTTATGAGGTATATCTTTTATCCCTGGTTATCAACTTTGAAAAACAAGACAAGTGGCTGGATATAATTGTCTTGTTCGTCTTCCAAAGATTTCATTTGAAAATATTTTTTTATTCTTTTCTTCGCTATTAAGAAAAAAGTAGGTTTTAACTAAAAAAATGTTTGACAAAATCAACTCTAACCAAAGCATTTGGTTGCTACAGTGTTAAAGCTCTTATATGCTCTACAGTGTTAAAAGCTCTTACATACTACAGTAATCAAAAAAAGTAAGTTATAATATAAATCTCTCACATGTTACAGCTTTCAATTTAAAAATTTTAGTTCTAACCTTGTTTTCCAAATATCCAAATGATACTTACAGCTACTAGAGACCTTAAGAACTTGTTTGGTTGGGAAAAAAAGAGTGAAAAGGAATAGTGGTTGAGAGAACTAGTGAAAGGATTACGATCAATCATCGTTTGATAGGAATGATTTGGGTGAGAGAATTTCGAACAACACCCCAAATTTAATTTATTCCAATATAGAAGAATTAGAAGAGCAAATCAAAAGGTAAAGATGCAACAATGGGCCAGGGCCTGTGGGCCGGCCCAGGCCCGTCCTGCTACAGTGATGGGCAGGGCCGACACGGCCCGATAATGTTTACGGCCCAGCTCAGCTCGGCCCGGCCCATAAATATTAGTGGGCTGGGCTAGGCCAATATATGTCGGCCCATGGGTCGGCCCGGCATGGCCTATGGAAAATCATGGGTCAGGCCGGACTGGGCCTGGGCCAGGATGGCCCTGTCCGTCTAGGCCCATAATGAGCCGGCCTATCCTTGCCCACAATGAACAATATTTTTAATTTTTTTTATGTTTTTTTTTTGTTTTTAGTAATTTTGTAAACATCTTATGTATAATTATCTCGATTGTACTCTTTTTTCCTTACTAAAGCTCTCATATGCTACAGTGTAAAGCTACTTTCACCTCAAACTTTCAATTGTAACTCACTTCTCAGTATTATTTATATTTGTCGGTTCAACACTTCCTGTCGCTTTTTTTTTTTTTAATTTCCAAAGTTTTATTGTTTCTAAAAAGCAGCTTGTATACTGCGGTTTGTTCAAGCTGCGTAAATCGTTTTCTTAATCTGATGTCGTTTTTCAAGCGTACTGTCATTTGATTGTCGTTTTCATTAAACTTTGACTTTTTTCTTGAGCTTTTGGTACTTTTGTTTTTCCACCTAGAATCTCTTTGTTAATATCACCTTTGTATAGTTCAGGTAACTTTACTAGGATTCCTTTTTTGGAACTGATGTTGTTTGATGAAGTTGATGTCGTTTCAGATGATGAGAGAATTTTGTAAACACAATTACCTTAGGTTTTACGCTTTTGCACCCTCATAAATTCTTTTCTGTTTGTATCACAGAAGAAACAAATGGAATCGAAGTAGGTTCATGCAATCAGACTCAATTTTCAACTACCTCTTACTTTAATGTTTTAAATATTATTGTAAAGTTTTTTTTTTTCCTTTTTTTAGTGTTTTTTTTATATGCATTAGTCGTTGATCTTATCTTCAAAATAGTGTCAATGTCGTCACAATTAAGTTTTGTCCCAGAAAGAACAAACAAGAAAGGACCCGCGACCCAAAATATAAAACAAAATGGGAAGAAAGACGTCATCATGGGAGCTACACATAATATATCTTTATGCTTTGTGAGTTGTGATTGATAATGCACAAAAAAAATGGTTGGGGTTTAACATTTATTGCATTAAGAAAGAGAAGGCTTTACCGGTTGCCATTGAAAATACTCTCTCCTGCAACCAAAAAATGGCAATAAACTCAGGCGAAGTTATGTTAGAAAATCACACCAAATACGACCGGGAAAGAGAATTGAAGGCGTTCGACGACCGGAAAACCGGCGTTCAAGGACTAGTAGAAGACGGGGTGTCGAGAATTCCACGGATTTTCATCCATGATCAGGATAAGCTTGGTGAGAGGTCAGCTTATGGGGACACTAATAAGTTCTCTATTCCAATCATAAATATCGAAGGCATAAGTAAGAGCGCAACTATTCGGAAGGAAATAGTTGACAAAGTTAGAGAAGCGTCGGAGAAGTGGGGATTCTTTAAGGTGATCAACCATGGAATTTCATCAGACACTTTGGATGAAATGATTGAAGGAATAAGAAGATTTAACGAGCAAGACCCTGAGGTTAGGAAGACGTTTTACTCGAGAGAATACGGCGGAAAGCTTGCGTATAATACGAATTTCGATTTCTATCTATCATCTGCAGCTATGTGGAGGGACACCATTTACTGTCTCACGGCTCCAAATCCTCCAAATCTTAAAAATTTGCCTGAAGTTTGCAGGTTTTGATATCTCCCTCCTTTTTTTTTTTTTTTTTTGAAATTTGGTTTGTTTTCTTTTGGACAGCTGAAATTTTCTAGGGTTACGTAACGACTGGACTTGATTCTTCATTCTATTAAAATTGTTGATATTTAGCATATATTGAATTTAAAATTTATGTAGAAAAATCTCTATCCAATATATGATGTCATTTTTTGTGCTAAAATGATCAACGTATAATATACTTGACGCCAAATTTCGGCACCTATTATAAAATAGGTCAAATTTTGACAGTTAATTAACCTTTTCATTTGATAATTAAACATTGTCACTTTATGTAATTACAAATAAGAAAATTACGTCAAAATAGTATTGTGCATTGAATTATAGATTGAAGTCTATATATATATATATATATAACATTTGAAATAGTATTAGAATATAAAGTTAAATAAATAGAATATGTGATTGTTTAATCTCTTTGGTAGTTTCATTAATTACACAAAGTTGATATATACAACTTCTTGGCAGAAATATAATGATGGAATACCAGGAGAAAGTTAAAATATTGGGGTTTACTATATTGGAATTATTGTCAGAAGCTCTTGGGCTAAATCCAAGCCACTTAAGAGACTTGGATTGTGCCAAGGAACTCCTTTTTGTAGGCCATTACTACCCAGCTTGCCCTGAACCAGACTTGACTCTAGGCATTGCCAAACACACTGATAGCGCCTTCATGAATGTGCTCCTACAAGACCAAATTGGTGGACTTCAAGTAATCCATGAAGATCAATGGGTCAGTGTGACACCAACCCCAGGATCTCTAATTGTAAACCTTGGAGATATGATGCAGGCAAGTTTTTAAATATGCTAAAGGAAAATGTTTTAAGAGCAGGAAGAAAGAGATTTCTATGGTAGGACTCGGAAAAATTGCACATCCAGTAGGGCTATGCTTTTCAACTATCAAATCTGCATCAAAACTATATATTTTGTATTGTTTTAATTTATTTTAGTATGATTTTGACTAGATCTAACAAAAAAAAAATTATACATTATCGATATGAGGTCCTACAAGTAGAAATAATTCTCAAAAAGAGATTTCTACAGTATGACCTCGAGAAATGTACCAGAAAAAACATGATATTCTGATGGATTTTTATTATCCTTGTTATTTTTTTGTGCAGATAATCACCAATGGGAAGTTCAAAAGTGCATATCACAGAGTGTTAGCACAAAGTGTAGGGCCAAGAATTTCTGTGGCAACTGTTTTCAGAAATATGGAACATGATCAAGAAAGTGGTCCAAGAGTCTATGGACCAATCAAGGATTTGTTATCCGAAGAAAACCCCCCAGTCTACAGAGAAACCACTATGCCAGATTATGTGTCCTATATATACGCAAATACAGGGCTTGATGCGAAACCTGGTCTTGATGAGTTCAAGCTCTGAATTAGTTCTTTGCCAATCAATAAAATTCAGCTTTACAAGTATGATTACTTGATCAGTTACACCATTAGTACTGATCCAGAATATGTCTCTATAAATTTTGAGTGTGGTTAATTTCATATTGTTCTGAGTGTCTATGTAAAAATCACTCTCTCTCTCTTTTTTCCTTTTTTTCTTTGTGTTTTTAGCGTGCTGCTCATGTTATTGAAAAATGAATAATAATAATAATAATAAAGCATGTCACTTTGACAAAAATACTTAGCTTGTGAAAGTGAATTGAAACTGCAAGACTTCTATTAGTTTAATTTTGTTTTGTTTTTCTTCTAAGCTGTGTGGGCGTGCGAGCATTTTGTTCATCTTCTTTATTTATTTTTTTGTTTTTTAATAAAGTTTGCAATGGAAAATAAATGAGAGATTCATAGCACGTTTAGATATCGTTCTCACTTGCTTTAATAAAAAACCATGAAATCTGCAAGTTGTTAAAGATTATCCACAGAACTTTTAGCGTAGTTTGTACCTTTTAAACAATTGATGTTAATTGTTAATAACAAAATGATAAGTTCTTCTTATTCGGTTGACGAAGATAAACAAAAAAGCAATATCGTTCCCCACTAAAAGTTTATTTGCCACGATTGTTGGTAAACGGATTTCTAACTTTAAACAAGGTTAGAGACACCAACTTTCATTCTAACCATTTTACCAATTTTGATTTGTCATTTTTCAGTTAAAAAATTGCTTCATACCAATTAATTATAAGATATTAAAGTTATTAACAAAAAAATGACAACTCAAAGAAGTTAGAATTACAACTAATGTCTAACCATTTTTTTCACACACATATACATATATATATAAAGTATGTTTCTCATTTTGTTAGTTGTTAGATGATACTATTTTAAGTACACGCAATAACAGTTTTTTACAACGTAAATTATGAATGAAAAAATGAACATAAGAAAAAGTTATTTAAAGATTTAAATAGAAAGGCATAGATTTATTTTATTTTGACTGCCAACATTCACTTTTTGGACCGAACTTCCTTAAGATTTGTAAATATACAGTTTTATTTTCTTAGTTAATAAATGGATTATTTTTGTATTCAATTTGACAAAAGTATAGTATGTAAGGTTTTCGGAGGAGAAAATAAGTAAAAGAAAAAATAGATACAAAAATATTTTTTAAAAGGAGCCAAAAAATATTTAGATAGACGACACAATTTAATTTTATTTCAAATATGTATTTTTTTTTAAATATTTTAACTTACTTTTTATTATTATTTTATCTTTTGAAACCCTTACATCCAATTACTGTGTTAGATTTTGTTTCAAAATAGACATTCTATTGATTAAGGCCTTGTTTGGTAGTATCAGTTGGAAATTATTAGTTGTTATAGTGTAAAGCTATCATATGCTACAGTGTAAAGTAAAAAGTATGCTACAATATAAAGCTCTCGTATGCTATAGTATTTTGATTCCAACTACGTTTCTAAACACATTATAAGAAGTCAAAACGATATATTTCATTGACAAAGTAAAATTTTAATTTAATTCTTTGGTTCAGATAATTCCAAAATATTGACACACATAAAAAAAAATGATCATGAAAAGAATGAGAAACGATCCGAAATATAAGTCAAAATTGATCATGAGCTAGGAGATTATTGGGCCGAGAAAATTGACATTGGAGGTTAAAAAAAATCTATGAGAGAGACTAATAAAGTTGAAATGGAAAGAAGATGAAAGAGGTACTTAAAGGGAAAAGATGAGGGAACATTGGGTATAGGAGACTATGGTAGGCAAATGGAGCCAAGAAGGAAAGACAAAAGAAACTTGAATTGCCAGAGACAAAAGAAAGAGAAGAAAGATAAAACGCCATAAAAAGGAAAGAAAAAAAAAGAGTAAAGCATTGAATGTAGAGACAATTGTAGACAAATAGAGCTTAAAAGAAAAAAGTAAATGATTATTACAGGAAAACACCAAAAAAGTAAAAAAGAAAAAGAAAAAGAAAAAAAAAAGAAAAAAAAAAGCAACATCATGAAAAAGAAAGAAATAGAAAAAATTTGACAAAATAGAAAAGAAAAGAAGGTAGAGCGTCAAAATAATAGAGCTAAAAAAAGAGAAAGATTCAAGTTCGTATTATATATGCTAAACAAATGGTACTAACAAAGGTGAAAATAGGGGGAAAAAAAGGTTAAAAAAATTAATAAAAAAAGAAAGAAAGGAAGAAAAAATACAGAGCGTCATGGATGACAAATAAAAAGAACAAGAAAAAGAATAGTATGCCTTGAGTTTGAGTTGAAATCTGTATTGCTAGAAAATGGAAAGGATTAGGTATGAAATAAGAACGACTAAATCAGTTAAAAGAATAGAAAAATAGAATGAAATGGGAGAGGGAAAAAAAAAAGGAGAAAAAAATAAAGCACACCAAAACAAACCATTTTTGTTGACAATAAGTTGAACATGCCTTTGTATGCACTCTTTTATTATGTTTTAAGAAAAAAAGAAAATATATAAAATTTAGAGCAAAAAATTCAACTAATAATATTATTTTTCAATCTCAACATAAAAATGAGACTATATACGTCTTGAAAAAAAAGGATAAAGGGGATAAAAATCCTTATTTTTTGTGGGAACAAGAAATAGAGAACAAAATATTTAGTTAGTCAATAAATAAAGCAAATTCAATCGTTATCATAATTATCTCATGGTCAAATTTGAAAAAAAAAAATCATATGCATCTCATGACCAAAAATTAAAAAAATCAAAATTTATTCGGATTCATTTAATGATTAAATTGAGTAAATTCGAGATTTATCAAGTTTATCACATGATTAAATATGATAGATCTTGTATTTAGCAAATTACTCTTATGACGCTACGTCACATATATATTTCAATGAATGTCTTTTAAATTTTTGTTTTACCAATTTTGTAGTTAACAAACTAAATTTTTATTATAGTCTAACCCTACTACACAAAAGCCCCCAATGGCGTCTTCTCCCGCTACCAAACTTCCCTCTGACTCTTTCCTTCGCCAACAAACACAACATTGCTAGAGAATACAATTGCCCAAATCAACAATGATCGTGAGATCACTAAAGAAGATGGTGAAACAAAGCCGGAGACTCAAAATCTCCTAAGATCATGATTGGATTTCTTCTCTCATGCTAACGACAACAACGACAGCCTTTTCCGCCGAGCTTTTATCGTGCTCATGCACAACATGGTTTCTTCCAATGAACTTCTGTCGTGAGGGTGAGGACCGTCCAGACTCACAGCAAAGATGAAGCTTTAGTCGCCAAGCTTTAGTCACCAGCATAAATGGGTCATGCATACAAACAGAAATTGAACAATAGCTCACCTATTTATTTCATGTTGTAAGGAATCCAACTAAGAGGCCAAAATAGAATCATTGTTAAATAGGCAACGATGGATGAGTAGATATATAGTCAAGGGTATAGAAACCGTCACAGAAATGTTTTTCGCTGTATATTAATTATTTTGAGATGTATAATTTTAAAAGAAAATATTAAGTATGCAATGATGTGTAATATAAGATAAGTAAGCATTCTAAAATCTTTTGGAAACAATGATGTGTTTATAATATATGTTAATTAAAAGTTATGAAAAAAAATGTTTCCTAATTTTTACAGCTAAGTCAGTAAGAAAGGTATTAGGAAACAACTCGAAAAATCGGATTGTGACAACCTTATCCCAACGAGTATCATCGTTTTCATCATAAGATTAATAGAAAAGAGATAACCCCCACGCTGGTCTCACATAGTCTTTACAACTATTTTGTCCATTTGAACTTAGATCTTAGTATCTCCAGTTAACTAGGTTGTGTTTCTATTACATCAACTAATTACTTCATAGGCTTTATTCCTATTTCGCTCGAAGATTTTTCAACCAACTCTTTGTTTAGCCCTTTGGCCTAGCGGATCCATATTGTTATTTTTTGATATCAAATAGTCAATAGAGATAACCCTAATTAATAGTAGTTGTCTAATAGTATTGTATCTATGACGTATATGTATAGACTTACTATTGTACATATTACTCTGCTCCTTCGAATTGTCGATTGACTATCATAATGTATACATTTTGATGGCATAGACATCGGCCACCTCGGAATATCCTCTACGAAATGGGATAGCCATTCTGGCCCTTCACTGTATTCATTTAAGGCAATAAACTTGACTCATCGTGGATATGGCTATAACTGTCTACTTCAAGGATTTCCATGATATGATTGCATCTCCTAGTGTAAATACATATCCACTCATTGATTTTGAGCCTTTAATATCAAATATCCAGTTCGCATCACTGTATCCTTATAGAACAACAAGATATATGGTATAATGCAGCCCATAATCATGTGTATACTATAAGTACCTCATTACTCTTACTATTGCTTTTCAATGTTCAATTCTCGAATAGCTCGTGCATCTACTCAGTTTACTAATTGCATAACGTCTATCTAGTCTTGTACAACTCATTAAGTACATCAAACTTCCTATCACTCTAAAGTACTCCACTTCATAGACGCTCTCACTTTGTTCTTGTACAAATGTAGACTTATGTCTATCGGTGTTTTGGCCATACCAGAATCATCCTTATTGAACTTCTCCAGTATTTTGTCCACATAGTGCGACTGACTTAAAATGAGAACTTTTGATGTTCTAGAGATTTTAATTCCTAATATCACATCAGTTGGTCCTATATCTTTAATCATATTAGATCTCAAATTTAACATATCTTTGGTAGACTTGATTATTCTAACATTGCTACCAACAATGAGCCTGTCATCCACATAAAGAAATAGGATTATATAGCCATTTTTTGTATTCTTGATGTAGACACATTTATCACATTTATTGATTTTAAAACCATTCTCCATCATGACCTATCAAATTTCTCATGTCATAGTTTTGATGCTTGTTTCAAGCCATACAAAGGCTTCATCAATTTATAGATTTTTTTCTCTTGTCTTGGGGCGAAAAAAACCCTCAGGTTGCTCCATATAGATATCTTCATTTAAATCTCCATTAAGAAAGACTGCTTGCCAAAAAAAAAAAAAACACCCTACATTGTTTGCTACCAAACTTAGAAATACCTATTAAATATTCGATATATATATATATATATATGTATATATATATGATGGTGTTCTTTTCTAGAATAGTAAGCACTTTTGAGAGAGTGGAGCAGCCCTTCAAGAGGAGTAAACAGTAGTTCGTCTTTTAATAGACTTCACAACATGGTTGGGAGCTAGCAAGAATTAGTGCCTCTTTAGCCTTTAGAATGAGGCACCTGTCCAAAGTATGCCTCTATTTAATATTGGTTCGAAATGTTAAAATGGAGGAGGGATTTAAATTCTAAGTTGGACAGTTCAGCCTACTTTGAACTATCAGTTTAGTTCGAATTAAATGCTTTACCAAATACCGATTCAAATTGTGACAGCCGTTCAAATTGAGCTAAACTAGACTGAATTAGTGAAAAAAAACACGTTTTATGTTTTTTTTAATAGTTGTAAAATAATTGCTTCTTTTCACTGCAAAGTTTTGGAATATGTATGACATATGTAATTAAGTGTGTAGTGTTAAGTTGTAAAATAATTATTGTCTTGTCGATTATTGCCTTACAAATAAGAAGCACACACGATATTCTCCTATCAACCAGCTTTAGAATATGTACTACTATAAATTTTATGTTCTTGTTTACTTGATTTTTTTCTTTTTTGATGTTTTTGCTCTTTGTAATATGCAACTAGGGCATCTAAATTCTTAATATTTAGCAGGCAAACTTATTCTAGCATTTTCTTTAATAGATGCCCTCTCGTGCTTGATAAACCAATGTTATAACACAATTGTATGGTTTGATAATTTTAAAAACTTTGATTACAGATCACAAAACTTGGATCAAGAGATATAGAAATCTCTATTTTGATATTGCTATTTTGATAATCAATATAGTGAACATTTAATATGTGGTTAAGTAGTCTGCCTAGAAATAAGCTTGTTTTGAAAGGTAATTGGAATTACATTTGATATTTCTAAAAATTTTGATTGAAACCACAAAATATGGTTTTAATTGCACTTTGAATGGGCCATAAGTTGACTTTAAATTTATTCTATTAATTATTACATTAGTGCTAAGGGAATTGTTGCATTTTCTGCAGCTCATATCTATTGACCGATTTAAGAGCGTGGAGCACCGGGTGCCAGCCAAGCATGTCGGACCAAGAGTATCCGTCGCATTCTTTTTCACATCACATCTCTACCCGACAACGAAGTTGGATGGTCCCAAAGATCATCCTCCAGTGTGCAGGGAGACGACGATAAAAGACTTCGTTGCCTAATACGACAGAAAGGGACTCGATGGGAAATCTGCGTCGACATATTTTTCAAGTTGCCATAGCAACCATGAAACAACGGAAATTATTGGCTATTCATGGCTCCAAATGTATGTGCTTTTTCGTTTCTATATTTATGTTAAGGTTTGCAGTATGTACTACAAATTAAGAAAGATGGTCATAATATTAATATGGTAAAAAATGTACACTACATTGTTAAGGTGAGGCCACCATACATATTAGTGAAACATATAACTGGTTATGCAGCTGTTGCCTTTATATATATATATATAATTCTTATTTAAATATATTCTGTTTAAAAATGTAACATTGAAAATAGATCCACATATATATATATATATATATATATGTGTGTGTGTGTGTCGACTAGTTTTGTCTCATTGTACAAATCCAAATGAGCAGTTAAGGTGTCGTATTCTTCTATTAGTTAAAAAAATAAACATAATATTTAGCAACCAAATGAGAAGTTAAGGTGTCGTATTCTTATATTTAGTTAAAAAATAAAATAAAAATGTTTAGCAATCAAAGTTAGAACCATAAAAATGATAACCAAATAGTGTAAAGTTTAGAACCATAAAAATGATAACCAAATAGTGTAAAGTTTTCACATATTACAGTAAAAAGCAAAAAGTTATTACAGTATAAAGGTCTCATATGCTACAACGTTTTGAGCCATAAAAATAGTTTTAACCACACTTACCAAACACCCTAAAAAGCTAAATAAAATTGGTTCCTTAACAATTGTATTGTTTTTGTTTGTCTCCCAACGCCGCCGCCGTGGAAAAAGTAGGACAATTTGGTCGTTTAACGACACTATGCATTTTAGTTGTCCGGCATTGACTATTGTGAAGTAAAATATATAAAAGAAACAAGGATGACAAGATTATTAAAGAAAAAAGAAGCATAAATACCACTGTAAAATCATTCTCATGTCTTGCCTTCGAGAAAAAAAATGGATACATCCAATAGTGAGTCCAGAAAGGATGATGAGCGGATGAAGGAGTTAAAGGCTTTTGATGACACAAAACTTGGCGTAAAAGGGATAGTAGATGCTGGGATTGTAAACATCCCAAAGATGTTTGTTAGGCCAGCAGAGGATCTCGTTGAAGAACCGAATTGCCCCGTGTCTTGTACCCAAATCCCGGTCATCGATCTCGATGGCCTTTTAACCACCGATCGCCATAGAAAGATCATCGATGAAATCCGGTCTGCATCCGAAACATGGGGCTTCTTCCAAGTGGTGAATCATGCGATACCAATGGGTGTCTTGAAGAACATGATAGCGGGGGTAAGAGCCTTCAATGAGCAAGATGTTGACGGGAAAAAAGGCTTGTACGGACGTGACATTTTTAGGCAAGTGAGATTCAATAGCAACTATGACTTGTTTCAATCTCAAACTGTTAGCTGGAGGGATTCCCTAACAATTTCTATGGTCAATTCTAGCCAGATCGACCGTAACGATTTGCCCGTGGCTATAAGGTCCTCTTTTTTTCAACCTTAATTTTTCTCCTGATCATCATCAAAACAATACTGAAAGATACATTTTCTCTTGATGTGTTTGCAGAGATGTGGCAATTGAGTTCGTAAATCATGTGACGAAGTTGGGAAACAAATTATTCGACTCGCTCTCGGAGGCTCTCGGTCTCGAACCGGACCACCTAAGGTCCCTGGAATGCAATGAAGGGGGGCTTCTTACTTGTCATTATTACCCAGAGTGCCAGAACCAGAGCTGGCCATTGGAATCACCAAACACACAGATAACTCTTTCCTCACCATTATAGCACAAGATCAAACAGGTGGCCTGCAAGTTCTTCATGAAAATCAATTTTGGGCAGATGTGGAGCCTATTCCAGGAGCCTTAGTAGTTAACATAGGAGATTTCCTTCAGGTAATTTTTTTGCATTTGAAGAATTTTGTTATTTTTGCCTGATTTATAGAATGGAGGATCGAAGTCTTGTACTTGTAAGCCCAAGCCTCACCTCATCTTATGCCGTCTAATTTTATTAGGCATATATGGTTTCAAAAAATTCAAAAGTAAAACATAGTCAATAAAAATCAACAACTGCCAATTTCATTTTTTAACTTATCACGAATTTACATGTAACAATGTTATGCATCACCGTTTATAGTGTGTTTGGCATAATGACAGGAACCATTGGTTAAAACTGTTTTTATTGTAACATGTGAGTGTTTTATACTGTAGCAACTTTTTTCTTTTTACTGTAGCATACGAGAGCTTTACATTGTTTATAACTGAAATAGTGGTTAAAACCACTCTTGCTAAACAACATTTTAATTTTAACAAACTTGGTATTACTATACAATAACATACAATCTGTCATTATATGATTTAATCTCTTTTTTAGTTTTTGGACTTTACATTAAATTATATTTTTGCCCTTAACTTTTAAAACATCCGAGAATAAATACTCAATCTATCAAATTATCTAAAATTAATTCTCTCTTTCTTCCAATTAACAATATTTGTAAAACATCACTGTTAAAAGGGAAACGATGCCTTTTTTGTTTAGGAAGTGAGTTGAAACTGAGAGTTAGAACTAAACATATTATAATATGTAGGAGCATTATAATATAATATACTTTTGCTTTACATTGTAATATGTAAAAGTTTTACACTGTAACAGATAACAACTTTACATTATTTAAGATAAAACCGATAAATTAAAACTAAGTTTATCAAATACCACATGAATAGAATGAGAACTAATTTAGGACAATTTAATAACTTAAAAGATTGATTCCATAAGTAATTCACTCAAATTAGATGCCGCCTATCCTGCATCATACTTTACATCTCATTTTTTAGGCACAATGACTCACAAAGTTTGACTTGTCAAACTATCCTCAACAACTCCAATGCAATTTTTTTAAGAACCTTGCACAACGACAAAAAGTTTATTGACTTTTTTTTTTTTTCTGGCACAAAGTTGGACTTAACAATCTTTAAATGTTTAAAAAATCATTAATAAAGATATTTATAAGGTATTTGATAAATCAATTAAAATATTATGATATGTGAAATTTTTTACAGGTCGTTTGATATTTCAGTTGAAATTTTAAGTTTAAAAATTATAGTATGTAAGAGCTTTATATTGTAACAATTTTTTGCTTTTTATTATAGTTGTTGAGAGTTTTATATTGTTTACAGTTAAAACTAATGAGTTGAAATAGAATAAGCCAAATAGACACTTATGCTGTTTACGGTTCAAATTCATGAGTTTAAACTCATCCACCAAACCTGAGGTTAGGATTTTTCTTTCCGAGTTGGTAACTTTGGTTTGTGTCAGCTTGTTTCAAACGACAAGTTCAAGAGCAATGTGCACAGAGTCCTCCCAAGCCGTCAGCCGAGAGTATCTATGGCTTACTTCTTTGCCGGACGCTTTGCTCCGCTGGCAAGAGCAAGACTGTACGGCCCAATAAAGGAGCTCACATCTGAAGAAAATCCTCCCAAGTACAAAGAAGTTCTACTTGCTCAACGTCTTGCTAAATTTTATGCCAAAGGCCTCCATGAGAAGCAAGGCCTCGAGAAG
This sequence comes from Artocarpus heterophyllus, assembly GCA_025403435.1. NCBI lineage: Eukaryota > Viridiplantae > Streptophyta > Magnoliopsida > Rosales > Moraceae > Artocarpus > Artocarpus heterophyllus. The sequence continues at coordinate 8,574,790 of CM046342.1, forward strand.
TATAGACTTTGAAGCTGGCCAAGTAGCTGGATATAGAATTAATTACTGTTTTATATTATTTCTATTGTTTGTTAGTAGTTTATATTTTGTATGATACATTTGGAAAAATAAAACTATATCGAGATATATCTCTACTACATATAAAAAAGGGCAAAGAAATGAAGAAACCGTTCCTAATAAATATTTTTACTCCTACTTTTTTTGTCCTACATATTTTTCTTTTTTTTTTTGGTTTACTTTTCTCAATGTGAACCTAATAGATTTTTTTTTTTTTCTAAATACCCCTTCCAAAATAATTTCTTTTCATAAATATTCTTATTTAATATTTCATTAAAACCTCTGATATTTTTTTATATATGCCCAATAAATAATCTTTAACATATATATAAAAGACAATCTACTATACGGTTAATCTCCCCAAAGACAAAACATCTTTCCCTTATTTTTTTCTCTTTACCTCGTCACTTTTTTTTTACACATTTTTGTTTGTTCTCCTTTTTCTCAATGCGACCTCATAAACATTTGTTCCTAAATGCCCCTGCTATGGATATTTATCTTTTTATACCTTTTGTTTTAGGTTAATTTAAAAAGTATACTTTCAGTTTTTGATCTCATAAAAATTATATTTTTAGATTAGATAAAATACATAAATTTATATCTTATCTCAGTCGAAAATTAATTTTTACCTTTAAAATGACTAAATTATCCTTAAATTAAAGAGAAAAAGAATTAAAACTTTACAAAAAATTAAAAAAATAAAAACAAAAACACCCAAAACACCTATTTTTGATGGTATTCTTTACATTTTTAAAGTCAAAAATCTTAGTATAAAGTTTTTTTTGAGTTTAAAAAGTTCTCTTCTTTTTTAATTTGAGGGTATCTTGGCAATTTATTAAGTCAAATTGAAAATTGACCATGAAAAGATATAAATTTATATATTAAATCCAATTTAAAGGCATAAATTCAATGAGATCAAAAATCAAACGTATGTTATTTGAATAAGCCTAAAATATGAGGCATAAAAAAGATAGATAACCCTTTTTATGGCCATTACTATTGGCTTGCCCTGAACCAGACTTAACTCTGGGCATAGCCAAGCACACTAATAGTGGCTTCATAAATGTGCTTCTACTGTGTGACTTCAACCCCAGGATCTCTAATTGTAAACATATGATATATGTAATTAAATCTAGTAAGGAAAGAGGCCGTTTGAGAACATAAATTCAAACAAAAAATGTTTTAATTTCAATCAATTTTGTTATAATGTTTTCTTCTATATGCTTTGAATCATTATAATATTTTCAGTTTAAACTTTTGGTTCAAATGTATATCTCAAACGAGTTATTGTAAAAAGAAATTATATTATTGTTGCGATGTATTTATTTATTTATTTGTTTTATTCTATACTTTGAAAAGATAATTACTAATGACAAATCCAAGAGTGTATTTCACAAAATAAAGAATAAAACAAATAAATAAATAAATTTGTCATTACAAGTAAAAAAAATCACGTGGCGAGGTCAAAATCTAGTGGTAACTGAAAAAATATATATATATATATATATATGTATGTATTTATGTAATCTAATTGTGTACATTTTATAAATTCAAAAATTGAAAGTATATTTTTTAAATGGGGAACTTCCATGGTAGTGTCCACCTGAGAGACACTATCACTAGTGCACAATCCAAGGGTGTGTAGAGTGTGTTAGCTGTATTAAGTTGACGTGTAAGGCCAAAAATATTTTGCTTAAGATGTCCCATGTTGCACTAAATTCGAACCACTTTTCTCCTCTTTTTTTTTTTTTTCTTTTTTCTTTTCTTTACTTTTTTCTTTCTTTTTTTTTTAATCCTCCTTCCCTTACTTTTTAGGACTTCTACAATTGGAAGAAAAAATTTGCTTCAGAAAGTAAGGGACGAGCATCACCGCCGTGTAATTCGACATGGACGAGGCGAATGAGATACTCTTTCATCTTGCGTTTGGGGATGTCGGGATCGGAGAGACAACGGTTAAAGGTTTTGATCTGGCCTCGCCGATTGACTTGATAAGCTAAAAAAGAAAAAAGAAAAAAGAATAATAATATATGGATTCTTTAAAAAAAAGAAAAGGAAAAAAGATATGGTACGCCCAAATACATAAGTTGTTTAGTGCACCCTCTCAATTTACACCATTAGCTTTCATCGTAAGGGTTAAAATTTGATCACCGTTGGTAGTGCTTCTCCTATGGGCACTACCCTAGATGCTGGCTATTTAAGAAATAAGTTTGAACAAAAAAAAAGTTTAAGTATGTATAATACCACTTTGAATTTTTGTATAAGAAACATAATAACAAAATAAGTACTAGCTAAGATTTTTTTCTTTTTTTTTTTTTGTTTAAGTTTATTTCTAAATGGCTTATTTAACTCATAAATTAAAAAACAGCATTGTGCACTACTAATAATAATTAGAGTGGTTCTATTTACAACTCCTACTTCATTATTTACACCCCTTGAGAATAAACTTTCATATTACTAAAAAGAAAATTCAATAGAATTACAAAAAAGGATAATTATAATTCTCATAATTAGAGTATTAAATTCTTGTTAATATATAAAAACTAAAGATACATTTTTTCTTTCCACACACACCCCTATGTAAAGACAAAACCCTAATTTTCACTATTCAATGACTATTCTAAAAAATCATTTGGATGTGTTGTCAATTTTTTATTAATTTGCTCCTTTTTTGTTAATATTCAATGATTTCTTTTAATTATCTGTTTTATGTATCATCAATTAAAGGAGTAATATTAATCAATTAGTTGATTTATCATCAAATATTTGCTTTGTCCTCAATTGGAGGAGTAATAATAAATTAGTGGATGTAATAATAACTAATAATATTTTTTAAAAAAATATATAATTAGTACATATAATTTTTTTAATAAATTGTGGTTAATATATAATTTTTAATTTAAAATTTTTTTATATATCAAAAAAAGCTTGAACAAAAAAAAAAGAATAGATAGATAGAGAAATAAAGATATTAAAATAATGAATACATAGTGTGTGTGAAACCACCTTTAGTTTTTAATTATCATTGGTTTTGGCTTCTTTTTTTTTTTTTTTTTTTTTTTTGATAGAACAAGTATTCCAACAGCATTTTCACCCTCTAATTCTGAAGTTCATAGAATATAAATCAGAGCATAAGGATAGAAGTGAATTATGATTTAACATTTTTACATGTTTAAATCTGAAACTACAATATCTCTCTTTTTAATCCTTTTTCTTTTCTTTTCTTTTTTTGTTAAAGAAAGAAACTAATAGCATGGTTAAGTTCACTCTTCATACAGCAATTAGCTTATTACTACAATATTTAATGAACAGCACATTAAATAAGGATAAGATATTAGTTTACGAGTCACAAAATTAGTGAAAAACTTGTAATATTGATAAAAAAAAATGCATGCAATTCGGAGTACCATGAAAGTATATCCAATCAATTCTGAATTTATCAAATTTAATGAGAAAATAATTACATAAATCTCAAATATACTAACAAGGTATTTGGGAGTATTGGTTAGAACCAATTTTAGTTGAAAATAGTATAGCATGTAAGAGGTTTACATTATAACATGTTTTCTTGATACTATAATATGTGAAACCTTTACACTATAACAACCAAAAGTTTTGGTTCTAACTCATATTGCCAAACACCATATAAATTTAGTTATAGAATAAATCTAAATTTTGGATTTATCAAACTTGGTTGTAGATAAATGTGATAATAATCTCAAACTTATTTATGTTTTCATTTTCTTATGAAAAAAGATTTTTCTTGTCGATTACATACCATATAAGAGGTGCATTAATGGTCTGTTATTTGTGACAATCAACCAATGAGTAGTTGGCTGATGACCATCAAGTACTTAGATAAGTATTCTTTGAATTTGAAAAATACATTCTAATCTTGTTTATTGAACATTTTTGAAAAAAAAAAAGAAGAGAGAGAAAGAACAAAAAAAAATACACTTATTTATCTCTCGGAAAAATATTTTCTTAAATTCAAAAACTAAAAATATAAGAAAATCTCTTGAAGTAAAAAAAAGTTTTTCCTCTGCTGGGTTTCTTCTTTTCCTTCTTTGCATAAGTGCACAGCCTCTCTTGAGGTGGTCATAGGATTGAGTCTGACGTTGTCTTCGGACGATTCTTTGAAATCACGCCCCTTTGAGGGTATGGCATTGTTTTCTCTTGTGATGGGACCATTCGCTCGGTGGTTGGAGGGATGTTTATGGTTTTGTAGAGGGGGCTTTGTTGCAGATGGGCTGAGTTTCTCTAGTAGTTATCGTTGGCGGCCTGGTGGCACGATAGACAAAACTGGTGGAAAGGAGCCTTCTTGCTTCGTGGGCTGAAGGCTTGGATCAAGTTTACCTTGGTGTTCTTTTGGCCTTGATGAGAAGATGGAGCCATGGTGGTGTCGTTTTCTTGGGTTGGTTGAGGAGGACAACGGAGATCCGGTTGGGCTCTCCATCACTTTTTTGGCAGGATCATAGAGTCCTCATCCTCATTCGATGGTGGTTAGCTTATCACTGGTGTCTTTATCGTCGACGGTTAGGTCTTACATATTTGTTTTATAATTTGTGTTTATCAAATAAAAATGACAATGTTTTCATCATTTAGAAACAAGTTATATTATATGTTTTGTTCATTTGTCGTTATAACAACGAAGGTGGACTCCTTATCTCTGATTTTAGTTTGTTTGTCTCTTCCCCTTGTTATCGTGGATGGTGTGTAAGTGTCCAACTAGACCTTAGTCTAGACCATGTCGTATGACTTCAGTCAATTGGTCTTTTCTATCAATTGTAGTGGTTTTTTGAAACAAGCTCGCATTATTGTATGTGTCAAGCGAGCTTTTCCTTTTTAGAACTCGATACTTGAATTTAGTCTCATATTTTATATGTCTTTACTAGTACATCTAGTGAGTATTTAGGGTCAAATTCTTCTACAATAGGTGGTGTCATACGATATGTTTATACTTGTTTTAGTTTTAATGAGAGTTTTCCATAAAAAATGCATATTTTCTTAAAAGTAATTTTGAAAAATGTCTCAAATATTTTAAAACCATAAGTTAAAAAAAGAATAATATTTAAATCCTTGAAAAAGTAGTTATGACTATTTAAGTTTCAACATGCAACATTGTTTAGGAATACATTTGAAAAATTAATTGGAACTTAAAGTTTGACTTAAAAATTATAGTATATGAAAGCTTTATATTATAATAAATTATTTTTTACTATAACATATAAAAATTTTACATTATATCAAATAAAATTTTATTTTTTTAATATATTTTGAAAACGAAACCTAGATTTCGCATCTTAGGAAGCAATCATACCGTGTAGAATTTCCATCATAAATCACAATATCCAATTTTCCTACCGTGTAGAATTTCCATCATAAATCACAATATCCAGTTTTCCTACTTCCATGTGGATAATAGAAACAACAACTGGACAAAATTTATGTCATGTAATAAGAACGGGACAATACATGCATACATACATACATATATATACACACACACGACCAACCAGATCGAACACAAATACATAAATTTCTTTTCTTTATTCGCATTAATTTTGTTCTCTTAACAAAGACATGCCCACCCTCACCACTCACGCTCCAATAAACCTATCGACATCAACATCCTAGCAAGAAGAGTTGCGTACACGCGACTAAAAAGCACGTGGGTGACTTTGCAATGTTCGTTGAAAGCTGCCAACTCGGGTAAAGGGAGTTTGGTAATCACTTTGATCAACCATAAAGCTAGTTTAGGTTGCCTGTCTACGTTTTTCTTAATTTGTTCTTTTTCTTTTTCATTTTTTTTTCTCTCTCTCCCACTGTCTCTCTCTTCATTGTAATCTGGTCTTTTGTTTTTTCACCAGTTTCAAGTTACCCACTTTGTTTAATTTCCCTTTTTTTCTCTGCCCTGTTTGGGTTCCTGGAAAACCCGGAAAGGAAAAAAAAAAAGTGGATTTGGATGTGAGTTTTGTTTTCTGGATGTTTGATGATTTGGTCTGTTGTTGTTTTCTTGTCATTTTGGAAAGATGGGCACTTTATCTGAGGACCCATTAGTTAGAATCTGAAATTAACTTTCTTGGCTCTGAGACTGGGAGAGAAAGTGGGAGGAAAAAAAAAAAGAGAAAATGAAGGATTTTCCTGGGACACCTGGGACTTTGACTGGCCTTCTCCTCAGGATTTCACAATGTGTTTTTGCAGCTGGGTCAATCGCTTCAATGGCAACCACTACAAGCTTTTTCAATTTCACTGCTTTCTGGTATATATGTATGCCTTTCTTTTTTAACAATTTGCCTTCTTTGGCCTATTTCTTTTTATTGCTTCTTCTAGTTTTTCAGTACAACTACTTTTTTTTTCTACCTATTTTTGTGTCATAGTCTATTTTGTTTGAAGAATATGATTGATGAGTTAAAGCTCCATTATTTTTTATGCTAACAAGTTATTTCAGATATATATAACTTTTTTTTTTTTTATTTGGAGTCAAAACAGTTTTTTTTCTCTTTTCCTTAAATAGCTTTGATGGAATTTTTTGGTCCTAAAATTGATTTTGTTTTTTGTGTTTTTTTTATAATATCTAATTAATGATGGTTCATTGGGTGCTAATTAATGATGGCCTTCCTTTCCTAAGCAATCTCTGAAATTCTGGTTTGTAAAAAAACATGTAGATGAGCATGATCTAAGATTGTGTGATTGTCACTATCAGATGATGTCCCATTTTGGAAGGAATCACTAAATTTTCCACTTTCTCAAGTATCTGATTCAGTTTAATTTTGAGGTCTTGAGTTGGAAGTTCATACATTTATTTTGCTTATTCAGTGATGGCTTAAGGTGCGTAGCATTGTTCTGTTCAATATTTTCTTTCCGTTCTGCAATTTGAGCTGAGAGCATTTTGGACTCCTGGTTGGAACCTTTTTATGATATGATTCTTTGGAACATAAAAATTAGCAAGTGAAGAGCAAAAGAACAAAAGGAAAGACGCTCGTCTCTAGCTCGAATTTAGCCATTGGAGAGCAAGAAAAGCAAAAAGGGTTCCTTATCCCAATGTATTTGACGTTCTTATTGGTTTAACCAATAATGTGAGGACGACATTTGTCAGTTACCATTGTGCTTGTCTTTATTTTGCTTGTGAAGTGCAAAATAATGAAGAAAACTAAGAAGAGGTCTTAAAAACTTAAAGAAAACAAATAAGGAAGGTAACTGAGTAATTCTTTAAGAAAGCTAAGCCTAAACTATGATTTAGATGAAGGAGGTCTAAAATACCACCGAGTATGGCGGTCAAGTGGCAAAGAATTACAATGCTAGGTCTTAAATGTGGAGGCTTCTTCTTGCGTGACAATCCTCGTCAAGGGGGCAGGCCCACCGTTAGGCCCATCAATAAGCATTCTTATTACCCTTTTGGTGCGTGGGATGGAAGGTTTTCTTTTTGGGGCGGTGGGGGTGGGGTATGCTAATGCTAGAAATGTGAAGTGAGTAGCCGCAAAGGTGCGAAGCTCATTTGTATGTGGTTAACTAACTAACTTCAAGCTTATCCTTGTCTTTGAGAAGCTTTAGTTTGTAATTGTCTGGTACAAATGTTGTAGCTAGTAATTTCTTAACATTTATTAGTTGACATGTTAAGAGAACTTGATGTGTTAAATTAGCTCTTCCTTGGTGCTCTATTTGATCCTTACGAAATTCTGTACTGCATTATAGACAAGGTCTCATTTGGAATGCTTTTATAAGCAGCAACCACTTTCTTTTTGAAAACTTGGCTACACAGATGTTATACAAGGTTTTCAGCATACCATCATCTATGTTTACCCTGGTGGTAGAGCTCAACATACTCCAAAGATAGTTATACTGCTTCCACATTAATCTAGAATTGATATTCTAATGTCTTCCGGTCATAACATGACAAATTCCACTCTTGATTGATTGATATGGTTCAACTTCACTTAATGATGTTTTCTTGCAGTTACCTACTCGCTTCAATGGGCCTTCAAGTAATCTGGAGCTTTGTCCTTGCATTGTTAGATGCATATGCCTTGGTGAGAAAGAAGGTCTTCCATAACCCAGTCTTGGTTAGCCTCTTTGTAGTTGGAGATTGGGTTAGACTCTTAACTTTGTAACCTCTACTCGAACTTTGTGACTTCTTTTATAGTTTACACTTGTAATAAAACTATGTTTGTCCTCTGGCAATTGTCCTTTATATTTTAACAGTTCCCTCCTTTATGTTAAAGTATAATAATAATGTTGGCCAACCTAAGTCTTAATTGATGGAATTTGGACTTTTTAAATACTTGGGCTTTCATCTTAAAAGGTCAACTTGACGAGGGGCGTGACGTACTATCCTTATAACTTAGTGTTTGTGTTTATAGTTTGATTATGTGGGACTTGGATTTCCTTTACCTTTTACATTAACAACGTAAGCTTTCGGATGGTTTGCTAAACTAACATATTAATATTGGAGGAGGTGGTCTTGAGTTTCAATCCCTGCTATTACGATTTTGTAACTTTTCATGTGTAGAATTTTTGTCGCCTTTGATATTCTTTCCCTCTTTGATATGTTTAGCATTTGCATCAGTCTAGATCTACGGGTGAAGGAAAGACTGTTAGGATATGATACTATTGTTGGCCCATCTCGGATTAGTGAATTGACATTGTAAACTGAAAATATGAACAGGTAACGGCAACACTGTCTCTCGCAGCAGCTTCTGCTTCGGCTGGCATAACAGTGTTGTACTTTAGTGACTTGGGACACTGCAATTTTGGAGAAGAATGCCAAAAGTACCAGATGTCTGTCTGTTTGGCCTATCTAAGTTGGGTCACCGTTGCAATCTCTTCTCTTATAATGCTCTGGTTGTTGGCTGCAGGCTAGAGAGTAGAGACCCCTTATTTGTATAGATAGGTTGGACTTGTTCCGCTTGTAACAAATGTAGCTTTGTTTGTCTTCTAGAAAGTTTTGATCTCTTTTATCTAAGTAAATAGGAAACAAAAGAAAGAAACATCACACGTTACAATGTATTGAAACTACTTTCATTATCCGGTTTATTAAATCACGTCTTAAGTTTTGAGGAGGGCAAAAGAAATCAGTTTGTTACGTACATCTGCATAATGGATAATTAGCACCTGCCTAGTGAAGGGTCTTTTATTTTTTTCAAGTTATATATTTGAAAAAGAAGAGAATAGTGGCCAAAACAAATCTCAACATGTTGTTCACTACTTGATATTTCATAATCTATTTACATAATCTTTTTTATTATAAAATAACATTCCCCTCATAATATTGTGTGTTGCCTCCCATCATTTCTCTTTAATATTGTAGGAAACCTATGTAATTTGTGTCTTATCTTCATCTACTTCCACTTGTGGTTTTTAGCCTATAAATTGAGAAGCTATAGGAGTTTGTATTTTCATCTGTTGCAAGTAATTAAAAAATAATATGTCTCTTTTAACATTGTTTTAGTTTTTGCTATTGGTTTATGACACAACAATCTCTCTCTCTCTCCTCTTTTTTTTTTTTTTTTTTTTGAGTTGTGGCTTTCTTGTGCTTGTCGTCAAAATTCCTTTTGCTTGACTTAGACAAGGCGTGGCCAATTATACTCGAAAGTGTTGAGTTGAAGACACATGACAAAATTATATTGTGCCAGAAAATACTGGCATAAATAAATTAGAAATTGAGATCCCAGTTTGTTCTTTCGTTCCACCTAAAAAAAAAGAAAATCCCTCCTCTGCCAGACACGCGAGTTCTTGTGTTTGCTGTATACGTTGCAAAAATGAGAAGTTTAATAGTTTTAACGTATCAGTTTCAACTTAAATAGTATAAAATTTTTATATGCTATAATGTAAAGTAAAAGTATGTTATAATATAAAGCTCTCACAGACTACAATACTTCTAACTCTCAGTTTCATCTTCTAATGCTTTGTTTGGCAAATATAGTTAGAACTAATAAATTTCACCTACAATAGTATAAAGCTCTCATATATTACGATAAAAAGAAAAATTTAATACAGTATAAAACTCTCACATGCTATGGTATTTAAGTTTCAACTTAATTTTCAAATACTCTCTAGATAAAAAATCATGTCAAGTGCAAACAACAAATGGTCATGACTGCGAAAGCAAGTGGAAGAAATTGCAAGAAATGCCTAGATGGGCATAGAAAATGAGTCCGACAATTTGAGACTCAATAACTCGACCTACTTTTTTTTAGTCGTAATGTTTTAACATTGAGGATGCTTCCAAGCGTTTTATAAAAATTCTATTGATGCAAAATTAAGGGTGATTTGACCCATTGGTATGAGGCATCAGAAAACACAATAAAATTAAAAGGAAACAATTGCAAATGGTGTTAGTGATTCAAGGATTTTTCAAGGGTGGAAGCTCTCCAGCATACGTATTTTGTAGCGCTATTTAGTATCGTCCGTATGATTCAAAAAAAGACTCTGCATGTGATGTAAAGATTAAATACTGTGAGAACAGTTCTTAAACAACATCATTGTAAACTTGTTTGCATATATACCGTTTGATTTAAATCTTACGGTTTTCAGTTAAGTACATCACTATGGAGGGGGCACCATAAAATTTTCCCCTAATTTAATAAATGAAAAAAAGTTGTGCCACAATCCCACAAAACTCTTCTCAACAAACAAGATTAACATGGATGGGAACAAAGATATAACAATTGTACTATGCTTATGTGACAAGTAACAATATCATATTTCTTACAATTGGCGAATGTAAGGCATCGGCTACAATTGATGAGGAAAAAAAAAAAGGGAAGTAAAGAAAGATATGTAACTTAGCAAAGAAAGATTGAGAGTATGGGAGGACCTTTCTGTTATTTTATTTGAGAGATATATTAAATTTAGGGGGTGTTTGGCAGTGGAGTTCCCACCACAATCTCAGTTATGAACAGTATAAAGCTCTCACATGTTACAGTAACAATAAAAAAATATGCTACAGTGTAAAACTCTCACATGCTACAGTAAAAGTGGTTCCCACCACATTTCCAAACACCCTATTAAGGTTTTTTAAGGGATTAAAATCCCACTCTCAATCTATTTCATCGTTTTTCATTCTATCAAACGAGTATATAAGTCCCAAAATCCTTAACACAATAATATTCTCACCCCTACACATCTCTGCTTTCACTTTTCCTTCATAACAAACAAGCTTTTAGGCTATGTTTCATAAAATGGGAAAAAATTGAAAAGAAAAAATAATGAGATGAAACTGTATAGGAGACAAAAATAATAGAGAAAAATGATAGGGACCTCTCTCTTGTTGCATTTGGTACGGATTTCCTCCCCCTGAAATGGAGTTTTTAATTAGTCCATTAAAGGGTTCCTTTGTAAGATCTTGCAATACACTAAGGACATGTACATTAAACTGTAAAAAAATGTAAGGAAAAAAGTAATGGGATTGAAAAATAAAGTAAAGTTATAGTAATGAGAATCATTCATTTCCTTTGTAGTGTTTATTTATATATTTGATTGTCTAATGAAAAACAATTCTATTCTTTTCCTAGTGTTTTATTACTTAAAAATAGAGATTTTATTTAATGTAATTGCTAAAATGTTCTTTTTACATAACTAATAAATATTGAATTGTTAAAATGTTCTTTTTACATATCTAATAAATATTGAATTATTAAATTTGAATTAGGTTATGCAATATATCATTTATTTCCCTATCATTGCCTTTCTTTATACCCTATACGTGGGGCCTATAAAACTCTAATAATTGATTTTGTAGGTCAACTTATTATTTGAAGAGAAAGAAAATCACTTCTTACTCTCTTTTTTCCTTTATGCAACATAATAAACATGCCCTAAATCTCCATGAACATGACGAGCAACCACTTGTTTTTTCAACATGTTTTCTTCTGTTTACCTGGCTGCAGGTTCAACTTTACAGACTTGGGCAATTGATTTACAATCTAAATTCAAACATCCTTCCCATTTATGACATGTCAAACGATTATATTGCATACGAATAAGCATATTTGATTTGTTCCACTTATTTATTTATTTTGGTGTATAAAATCTTGATGTCTTTTATCAAGGGTAAATAAAAGAAAGAAACGTAACATCACAAACACTTTGAATTACCTATATTTTCGTTCTGACTCGCGGCTAAAAGGTAAATTGGATGTCATTGTCTGTTGGTTTGTTCTTGTTTCTGTTGTGTTGTTGTTGTTGTTATTATTATTATTATCTTCAAAATATGTCATTATTGTTTGTTAGATCAACAGAATGCAGGACATAAGCACTTGCCAAGTAAATGATCCAGTTTGTTGTACGTGTGTGTTGAGTGTGTTTGTAGCAACCACCAATTAAAATAACAATAACAATAATCATAATTGTCATATATTGTTTAATTCATCTTTAGAAAAGAAATGAATTTGGGCCAGAGAAATGTCATAATTAGTCTTTTGCCCATTTGACTATGGAGGAAAAAAAAGAAAAACTGTAGAAGATTTCAAATCTTGTGTATGCATGTCTGATTGCAAGGAACTTACACGGCTAACATGTAGTACCATTCTTAACCACATAAATAATAATATAAATAGCATATACGACAAAAATCCGAGTGCCAAAAGAGAAATTAAAGCCAAAAAAACGACAAAAAGATAAAGAGTGGAATAGCATGGGGGTTGGTGTAAACACCAGAAATTTGAATAATATAATAATGTCAAGTGCAGTCAATGTCAAATGCAATCAACAAATCGTTTCAAGCAAAAGCAAAAGCAAAAGCAAGTGCCAAAGTGGAAACAAATTAAAAGCAAGATATTCGGGGCCCCAGTGGCAGGTAACAATCAGTTGGAGAATCCCATCCCATATTTCATTAATTTTAGAGCAGTTGGTGCAATGCATGAGAGTATACAATTAAAATACTCAAAAGAAAAGGGGAATATGCCCTCCATGATTTCAACTTTAGAAGCTGCATTACCCCACGTGAATCTGTCTGCCAACAACGTGATCAGCATGGGATAAGGAGAGGAATATTTCACAATTCCAAATGATGCAAACAATGCGGTTTGGGAATAGTATGGTTGGTTTATTAGTTTGTATCGATTTTATTACCCTATTTTGTTTCATAAAATTTAAATAATTAAAAGCTTTTTTAGTTTAAACCGTTAATTTAAAACCTTTTTTTTATATGTAAGACTAACTCTGATGCAAATTTAAATTTGACACAAAAAATATGGAGTATTTGACACTGCTATTAAACTTGTCATACATTTACAATTTACTTGTTGAACTTTTAATTTTAACAAGTTGTCCCATAAATTTACAAATCTGTAGCAATCACCCCCATTGATAGCGATTTTTGTTTTTTTGACCAAAATTGACATGTAATTTATACATGAATAGTTGATCATCAACATAAATAGTCATTTTTATATATTTAGACTTAAATTTATTGTGGTTTAATATCTTTAATTAAGTTTTCATCGAAATAAAAAATTTTAAATTAACTTTATTTTGCATATAAATTTAGGTTAATATATATAACAACCTATGTGAAAATCACATATCAATTTTAGTCAAAAACTTACAATTACTATCAATGTGGATTTTCTACAAATTTGTAAGTTTAGAAGGCAACTTGACAAAATTAAAAGTTTGTGAGGCAAATTGTAAATATGTGACAAGTTTAGGAGGTAACAGTGTCAAATACTCAAAAATATGCAAATGACATATTTGATTTGTTACTGGACTTGCGCATGAGAGCATATTAATGCTATTTCAAATTCTATATCTATTTTTTTATCATAAATAGTTGTATTTTGAAATTTTAATTCTAAATACTTTGAAAAATATCAATATTATAATCATCAATTGCAAAAATAAATAAATCAGCCAATAGTAATCAAATGATAAAATTTAGCATACCCTATACTTGTTGCTAAATTTACTACCAAATATAGCATAAAATACAGCATCGCATTGGCGAATGATTTTCTTACTCATCAAATGCTAAAATTTAAAAATGACATGTTAATTTGGCATTACATTACAGATGATCTAACAATACAAATTATATCTTTCTTTCTTCATATATAGACATAAAAAATACTTTACTAATATGACCGTATTTTTAACTATCAAATTTTTATCAGGTTTTATTAATTTTACATACTTTTTATTTTGATATAATTTTGATCCAATTTCAAATTCTGTAACACGCTACCATTCCATGCACCATGAGTACAGGTCATGCATGTTCATGGTCATCAGTATTTAATGCTTTGTTCAAATTACAAATATATACGGAAGAGTCTCATTTTCATGTTTGTTCACTTCTCAATTCCTTTAAGAAACATTGGATCAAATTCTAACAATACAGAAAAGGCAGACACAAATTGAGAAATGACTAGTGCATACGCAATTTTTAAAATAGAAAACAAAGTCTTTGTTATACATCGATGTCAAGAACGGAATGTTAACCGTTACTCTATATAAATATCAAGGTAAGCAACTTCAATAACACGTAAAGATATGCCTTTTTCACCCTTTTTCATTCAATACTAGAAGGGGAATTTTCATCAATACCATATTTTAAAATTTGCTTTTTATAGATGTCACATATATTTATTCATGACATGACTTAACATATACATAAATGATAGTGTGACATAACTTTTTCGAAATGTGGCATAAATAAAAAAAACTTTTAAAAATGTGACATAATATATAATTTTCTCTTACTTTTACTAGAATTAGGGTATGCCCACTTGGTTCTTATGTTTGAATTAAAAGTTTGAACAATTATGAGGGAAAATGTTGTAACAAAACGGCTTCAAATATATTTTATTAAACCTATGAACTAAACGCCACAACAGTCGTGCTATCAAAGAAAAAATTAGGGATGCTCTTTGGAGAGAATTAATATAATATCCTCATGGCGCTTATATTTTGATGAGGGATTAAACCACCCAATAATTATACGATAAAGAAGTTATAAAAACTTCTCTAAGTACATCAGAAAGATATTTTTTTTAATTCTTTCAGAAAGCTATGAAAATAAGTACTTTTTGTACTAAAATTATGCTTCTTTATTGAACTTAGTCCCATAAAATTTCTTATAGCTTTAGAATTTTAAAAGAGAGTCTAGTTTTTCTCTTCCCTGTACCACGGGGAAAAGTAAAGAATAACTGAATTAGGAATACTTCAGCCATTGAGAGAGCATATGAACATTGTTTTCAAACCACAAAGAGAAAACATTAAAAATTGGACACCATATCTTAAATTTCTGTGTGGTACATTTTTTATTTTAATTTAATGATGACGAATGTGATGGTTACAAAATTAATGTTTGTAAATTTGTAATACTTGTAGATCAGGGAACTGGATGCCAAAGAAATTCTGTCAGCTTAAAATAAGCAAGACACAAACAAAAAGGAAAAAAAAAAGGGGGGGAAATATGCAGAGAATTGATTCTCCAATAGGATAAAGTAAGTAGAGGCGACAGGGAATATATTTTGTGCTAGCTTGTATTAATTAGGAAACAAGAGAAATTGAAAAATATGTTGATCAACTTGTTATATGGCATAAATCAAAGCCAAAAGACTAAAATAAAAGAAGAGAAAAGAAAGAAGAATTTGTTCATATGGCGACTTATTATATTACGAGATATCAACTTGTAATCTCCCTGAAAACCTCACCCCTCCAAAACATCAAGTGCCTTTAGACCGTTTTGGAGAAATAAGCTTCAACCATTTAAAAAAATAAGTTGAAACTTAAAATTTTTAAATAAAAAAATACATAGTATATAAAAGTTTCTTATTATTTACAGTTTTAACTGTGTTCCAACTAAGATTTTGAACATACTTTCTAGCATTTCTAACCCTAGACATTATTATAGTTTGGAATTTGATAATTCGTTAGTAAATTGATGAAATCTTTCAGTTCCACACTACTAGTGAACTAGTTGGCATTTCAAGTACAGTATTAGGCTTGAAGTGATACGATTACAGAATTATCCGAACACGTGTTTAGCATAAAGATAACTACAATAATTGGGTCTTGTAGTGTTAATTCAATTACTCACGATGATGTCACATATTTTGTCTTATAATATAGTCGTTTTCAAAACAGACGTGCATCCGTCATTTATCAAAGCGAAAAAGACAAAAGAAAAAAAAAAGAAATACAAAGCATAATTAATAACATACGACTATAAAGTTCGAGGTACTTTACATTTTCCAACCTAGAAAATACTATTATCGGACAAGAATGCCTCGGATGGTTCGTTAACTAATTAAGGTGATCTCTTAAGTGATCTCCAATTACGCTTTTACGTATTAAAAATGCTAGAGACACATAGTCTCAATTTTCATATCAACTCCTAAGTTGTCCGCCTTTTGTTGATACGTATTTAAAAAATTATCACATCAAATTAATAACCTTCATTTAGGAGCTACGGTTTAAACTCATTTTTTTTTAGTAGTGTTTTCTATCACACATGCTACAATGTTTTTTTTTTAACTCTTAATTTAAATTTATTTCTCAATTATAAATATCTATGAATTAAAAAATAACAGTTTTGAAATCGGTATGAAAATTAAGATTAAAATTTGTGTATCTAACGTTACTCTATTATAAATGCGTATTTCAAAAACTTCAAATGCAATATTCTTTGAGAAAGCTTGTCCTGGAATATTTTCCTTTATTTATATGTTGCGTACGCATCTGTCCTGGGACAAATACACGTTATGGTCGGTACTACGGCATCAACGGAATTTAATGGGAACATGATTCTCATGTTCTAGTATTATAACAAGAATAAAAATATATAACTCAACTGGCTCACTGCGATATAAATATCTGTGTGTGTGTGTATATATTTATATAAATTTATATGTATGTACATATAAGTGTTCCACTTCCATGCAAGAAGTGTGAATCCTTCGTAAGCTTGTCGAAAAGGCAAAATAATTGAGCTTCAACAGTTCTAGCTAATTGATCAGGATTAATAACATAATTATGATGGAATTGATGCAAAAAGAAGATGATCATCAAAGTAGTGGTAATGATCTTGGGGGTGTTTGCAGGAAGTTCCAACCACACATGCTGATGATTTCATGTCAGGTGGGATACACGCTTTTGTACTTCATCACTGAAGCTTCCTTCAATCATGGGATGAACCCTCACGTCTACATTACTTACCGACATGTCGTATCCGGCGTCGTCAGGCTTCCTTTAGCCTACTTCCTTGAGAGGTAATTAATAATATGTCATTGAAAATTATTTTATTATTAATTCATGTCATCATATTATATATTTACTTACCTTGTGTTTCTGTTCTTTATTATTTGTGAGAATTTCTTCTTGATGATATGATATGAGAGAGAGGGAGAGAGGGAGAGAGAAAGAGATTAGAACAAATTAGGTTTTAGAGATCTTTCTTTGCAATGTTCACAAAATCTTTGACGCATGCTTTTCAGTTTTCAGCTGCAATTATTATTATTTTTTGCCCAAAAAAAATTTTTTGGAGCCCATTTTTATCTTTTATCGGAGTGGAGGTACCAACCTAGTTAGTTAAGATGTTTTTTCTTCCTCTAATGCTAGTTATCTGCTCTCGTCGTCTCTTTTAAAAGTTTTGGCTCTCCGCTGCAGAAAACAAAGGCCAAAGCTCACGCTCATCCTTTTGGTGGAAATTTTCATCCTTTCTCTCTTAGGGTAAGTAAATATAGATTGGACATGTGAAAATATTTAGGGTTGACAATTTAAGTCATGACACTGCAACTTGAGATCCACACAAAGTTATAGCAAGTTTGGATTTCCTAGTAATGCATAGTTTAGATCAAAATTGAGTTAACATGATTATTTACTAGATGTATCTAGGTTGGTGGGCCTAATTTGACTAACTCAAATTGATGTACTTAATTATATTTGTTATCTACAATCCAATTATATAAAATATTGCATTAGAATTTATATGATCTATTTGAGTGCAAATAAAATAAATTCGAAGTTACAGGTTCATTTCACTTTTTTTTTAGTTTAAAGAGATATCAATAAATAAAAGTGTTGGTAAGGGTAGGGTGGAATTAAAGGGAAGGTCCAATGTTTAAATTCTAAACTTAGTTAACGTTGTATAAAAAAATCTCATTTTGATTTTGAAAAAATAAATACAAGTGCTTAACATGTGATAATCATGCCAAATAAATTATAATTGTGGTCAATTATATGTTAATTAGCATGCTAAAGTAGAGAGATGCAAGTAAATTGCATCAACTCAAATAATAAGCATTATGACACCATTAGTTAAGGCTTCAACATCTTGCTTGGGCCTAGCCATTGTTGTATATGTGCTTCTTAAAAACTTAGAAAACGGTTTACATGTGAATGTTAACTAGAATCTTTCCTTTTTACAGTGTGGGTTTGACACTTAACACATATTTTGCAAGCTTGAGATACACCTCACCAACATTTATTTCATCGATGGTCAACACCATTGCCGCCCTCACTTCTATAATTGCAGTTGTTCTCAGGTTGGTTTACACTAATTAGAAAACTCTTATGGTAGGAACTGTATTTTACCCTACCCTAATTAGGAAACTCTTATGGTAGGAACTGTATTTTTACTTACTAATAGGAACTGCCGTTTTAATCATTAGATTAATTTTTCAACATATTTATGAGTGTTTACACTATCAATCATGGATCAGACCGTTAAAAGATTAATTCAACGATTAAAACAACGGCTCCTACTGATAAAACAAAAGTACAGTTTTCACCATAAAAATTCCCTGGTTATATAATGCCTCATGAATTGCTTAGTCTAACTACTTATATGACAAATTCATATAATATCATTTAACTTCAAAGACTAGTTATTCTTGATTACATAATATAGGTTGGAAATTATTAATCTTCGAAATCCACGTGCGATGGCAAAAGTTCTTGGAACCTTGATCTCCATAGCTGGTGTGACGACTATGACATTATACAAGCGACCAATTGTGAGGAATGTATTGCAACCTCTTATCCGGATCCAAGGAAATAGTGGACCCCATGAAGACTGGTTAAAGGGTTCAGTTCTTACGGTCTCAAGCTGCATAACTTGGTCCATTTGGTATATTATGCAGGTGATTGTTTGCTCGTACTCAAAACTCTCTATAAGTTTAACAAAACCAAAAACCTTAATAAGTTGGAAAAAACTTTTAACTGTAAGGAGTCCACAAAAGAATAAAAAATAAGGACCCACATCACTAAGTGAAGACTTCACTTGTGGATTTATTACCCAAATAGACCCACTAAGCTTAAAAAATAAGTTATAATTCAAAATCCCTTATTAAGCAGAGATAGATTCAATTATTTCACAAATAATTTTTCAGGCATTCACATTAAAGTGATATCCTGCACAACTTTCCCTGACTACATGGATGAGCTTTGTTGGGGCAGCACAATCAGCCGTCTTCACAGCGTTTGTTGAGCATAGACCAACTGTTTGGACAATTGGACTCAACATTGATTTGTGGTCCACATTATGTGGAGTAAGTTTCATCAATTGCCTAATGTTTTTTTTTTTTTTTTCAACTCTATTATTGCTCTAATTTGTAGCCATTGCATACGATGTCCATGGCAGGGAATACTTTGTTCTGGCTTGATAATATTCATTCAACTTTGGTGCACGGAAGAGAAAGGACCAGTTTTTCTGACCATGTTCAATCCTGTTTCTACAATATTGGTCGCAATTCTAGCTTATTTTGTCCTCGGGGAAAGACTTTTTACCGGCAGGTAATTCTTATGTATTGATTGTGGTTTATGATAGGGGTCCAACTTTTTAATATGAATTAACATGTTATGTCATGTGAGTTGTCAATTTTTTTTAATTATTAAATCAATTATAACATTACAAAGTTGCACTAAGTTATATCGTATCAATGTCATTAGAAAGATGATGACTCACATTTACAAGAGTTGGTATTAAAAATTATTGAAATACTTGCATATTAGCAACTCTTTTGCACATTATTGTTGTCACGCCAAGCCAACCTTGTCCACCTGTAATGTTTATGTTAGGGCCAAATTGGGCTTGCCTCAAGCCGTAACATGGTGGGCATCCTGTCCATGTTGTATGTCAATACTAATAGTCAGTTTGAGAACGTAACCAAAAATTTGAACCTTAAACACAAATAATTCAAATTTTTTGAAAAAAAACCACCGTAGTAAAACTAGTTTGAACTAAATTTTTTTAGTTTAAACCAACTAAATGGGCGATAAGGTACTATATAAAGAAAGGTTTGTACAACTGTGTGCCTTGTTCTGAAGTTCACCGATGACTTTGGTCAGCATATTATGTTGTTGGGCTACATTTGCTGTTGTGGGGAAAAGAAGATGATGAAAAAGTTGGCATCAATTCAGAAGAGCCACAGGATAACAATATACACAAAATCCATTCAGGTGATGCAATAAACGGTGAACCATGAAGAGTAAGTGAAGTTGATGAAGTATATAAATTGTCAAGCAAGAGGACTAAAGAACAAGTTGGGGATGAAGTCTTGGTTTTTTTTTTTTTTTTTTAAATTGCCGATAATTCCCATTTCTAATAAAATCTTCTTCACCTGTAGATCTCTTACCATATTTCCATTTTGTCTGATTTTCTTGAATAGTCCCTAATATATTTTCATAACCAACAAAAACATTTTCCATTCAATCAAGTCTTCTACCTCAGCTACACGAAAGAGACAACCAAAAAGAAATAAAATGAAATCCAAGTAGCAATGTTGCATAACAATTGACTTTGGATAAGTATGACTTGTCATGTTGTCACCAAGCCGTTTAAAAATTAGCCAAAATTAAACAATGGGCATGAAACATGATTCAAGACTGGATAGGAACAATTAATTCGAAAATTTGACGTCATCGTTACATTCCTGATCAATTCTGCCATACATTTACCACCAAACCAAATAAAACAGGCAAACTGAGATAGGATGGGTATTTACACGTTGTCGTACAATAAACTGCGGATGACTCGAAGAGAAAAGCATCTAAAAACTTCGAGCCATGGACGAGAAGAGAAACTAAGCAGCAGGTGGCCTCAGCTCATGATCATGAGATGTGTCACGAGTTGATGGGGGCAAATAATGCCACATTGGAACCAGACTATAGCTCGGATAAACAGCCATCTTGTTTTGGTATGCGGCTGGGTGGGCTGGCATAAATCCAGAAGGTGGCATTGTCATGGCTTTCAACTGCTGCTCCATTCTTTCTTTGTCAGACTTAAGCACTAGTTTCTCTTCTCGAAGTTCAATCTTCTCTGCCTATAAAATCAAGATTTCAAACAATTAAGTACTCTGGGAATTCTGGAAAACAAATATCAAAAACCTTCTATTAGAATTCCGTAACTGTAAAAAAATTTGAGAGTAAACTTGGGGATCTCAATTAATTGTTGGAACAAATGACTACTACTCTGGCTTTAATTTAGAAACCATGTCATAAAGTACTTGTAGTCTTGAGTTTTAATAAGTCGAGGCCAATCCAAGTTAAAAGGATGTTATGCATGATAAAAATTTGGTTGGTAAGCGGTAAGGAAAGTAAGAAATGTAACCTAGGCAAGGAAAATGGTTAGGATAGGGAGAGCCTTTCTCTTATTGTGTTTGGTATATATTTCCTCCAATCCTTCCAGGTTGAGACGGATGGAAATTGGAGTTCCATGGAGGACTTTGAATCACAAACTTAATCCGTTCCCCCCTCTAATCCCTCCTACCAAACAACCACAAGCCTTAAAATCCACCCACTAATCTTTTCAACTCTATCCCTCTTTGCACTTCCCCCTCCCACCAAACAAGGCCTTAAACTAAACGTTCATAAACTTTTAAGTTATTTATCTGGAAATGGGAAGCAACAAGAAATGTTTATTTGCTTTCAACACAAATCACTACAAGTCAGGATACGAACATGATCAAAATATCTATTTTTAGCTTATCCAGCCTTACTGATCTCAGATATAGAAATAAATTAGTTTTAAATGTCTCTCCAACTAAACTAGGAGTTAATCCTAGCAAGTAGGCAACCGAAATCTACTAGGAGATACGTTTACCATCAAAAGGCAGTTAGAAATCAACAACAGTGCAAAATAAATCCTCAAAACTAAATAATTAAACCTGCGGTTATATCCTTAATTCATGCATATGTATAAGGACAAATATAACTTACCATGGAAACATGCGATATTAAGTGCCTATAACAAAAGGCAATGGAGGAAAAGAATAGAATGGAGTAAAGGCAAAAAAGTAAATATTGGCAAACAGATTTTCCAGAAGCAGAAAGTTGGCAGTGTAGAGAGAAGCATAATACATGCTACGTGCAAAAAAATGAGATGAACCTTTAAACTCTTTATTTCTTCCTGTAGCTTCTCATTTGTTTCTTCTAGTTCCTGAGCTTCACTTTTCAGTTGGTTCAAGACTCTTATGGCGTCATCCAGGATAGCAGGTTTGTCGGTTTTTGTAGGTCTTCCAGGTTCTAAAATTGAGCACAAATCCATAAACCTGCAAAAGTCCAGCACAAGACCACTCCTCTCAGATTACTGAATTCACACACACACACAATTAAAACATGCTATCCATGCATCATTATTGTTGTCACAGGAAGAGAAAAAGCACTAATAATCAGACCTCTATTTCAAGTATCTGAGAAGTAATGAAGTACAAAACTTCTAGGACTTCTAAAAACAAATGCTTCATTCATTTTTATACGCACTATCCAACCACAATTCAAAAATATGCAGTTTCAGTCTGAGCTAGTGAAAAAGCTGACGGATAAAAGACTCAACCAAATTAATCTGAGTTATTGAGTTGCATGCCTGTCATTCAATCTCTCTCGCCGCAATTTCTCACGACACGCCTTCGATCCTTGCTTCCTGCAAGATTCAGTGCGTCCTCTGAAAAAAAAAAAAAAAAAATCAGAAATCAAAAATCAAAAATCAAAAGGGGAAAAACACGTAAATGGATCACTCTACATAACTCTAGACTTTCTATAGCTATCATCCAGTAGCAAAAATTAAAATAAAATCTTATTTGTTTCCTTCATATTATGAGATTTTTTTTTATAAGCTGGTTTCTGAAAGCACCAAGATTTTTGCAACCATTCTTATTTGTGAATCCTGATACCTTCCTAAAACAACAAATCTGGGAAATTTCGAACCAGAAAAAACATATTTCCAAAATCAAAACTTGAAAAAAAAATCATATATAGATACACACAATACAAACCCTACAGTCAAATAATAAACGCAATCGAATTTAACAAAAAAAAAAAAAAACCGGTTTACCTCTTTCGCCGGCACTCCTTTTCTTCCTTCCCTTCCGAAGCGCCATCGCCATCGCCATGGGCTTGATCGTCATTTCCTCCGGCAGGGGCGGCGGCGGCGGCGGAACCTGAGAAATCAATATCCAAAACACTGCACAACCAAACAATAAAAGAAAATCGTTCATTTTCATCTCCTTTGTTTTCTCTCTCTTAATCGAGCATTAGGGTTAATTGAATCCAAAGAGAAAGAGAGAGAGAAACCTGTTGTTGTTGGACCAGAGAAAATCGGTGGATGGATCATCGGCGATGAAGGAATAGTCGAAAAAATCCAAGTAACCACCGCCGTCAAGGGAATCCATCAGAGTCGCCGCCATCGGAATAAGCGCATCTGAGGAGACTGAAAATCCTTTGGAGGTTCAACAATGGAGTTCGGTAAACAAAAATATTGGGGATCTGAAAACTAAAAATGCATCAATGTCCCTATTCTATATCATTTCCGTTCCGGCCGAGAAAATGGAAAACTAAAAATATAATAAAATAAAAATGCCCAATTATATTGCACCACGTGTGCAATTAAAAATCAGAATTTGGGGGAACTGGACGCCGCGTCTCTGGTCGAGATATTTGATTGGACCGAGTCGCGTATTTACCGGACTTCTATTAATGGTTGCGGGGTCGGCAACCAATCAGATGTTGATGAGTCGACAAACCCTCAATTTGGTTCACAAATTTAAACAATGAAAATTTATATTAGAATCAATTTTGTTATAATATTTCATTTCATATAATTCGAGTCTTTGTAATGTTTTCCCTTAAAATCCACGATCCAATGATCTTAGAACCATGGAACTAGGTTCAATCTCTTTTTTTTTTTTTTTTTTATTTTCTACTTTAAAAAATCGGATAATTTTCATCCGTTTCTCTCGACCTATATCATTTGTGTTAATATGTCCCCAAATTTTAAAATATATTGTTTTTAGATGAAATTATTGAATTTCGTTTGATTTAAGATTTGATATGATACTTGGGGGTTAATGTAAATGCCCTTTTTACTTTGACTGAACTAGTTAAACATTAAACTCTCGTATATTTTGTCTTTAGAGTACCTACTCAAAAGTAAGAAAAAGGAAAAAAAAAAAAAAAGAATGTAATGTAATTCAAGTTGATTCTTTTAAGGATTTTGAGTAAATTGATAAATTTATTAAAAAAATTGACACGTTTTAAAGTTCAATGGGTGAATCTGTAGTAGGATTATAGTTTCATAGGTACAACAAATACGTTTTAGGTTTGGAGGGCATTTTGATACAATTCACATTGTTTAAGGGGAAATTTATAAAATTTTTCCTAAGAAATTTTCGAGATGAATCTCCCATTTATAAAGATTTTCTAATCTATGATGGTTGACAGTTGTCTAACTTTTCATAGACTTGAACATTCAGCCATAAACATTAACATGCTAAGTTTTCGAAAGGCATTATGCAAATAATAAATTTCAAGGTGGGCCTAAGAGTCTAATGTGAAACAATTTAATAAATCAAGAACTTGTTATGTGACGTTTTAAACGTCCAAGACTAAATTAAGATTTAATGTAACACCCAGGAATTTAATTGAGTATAATTATTATGTAAAATAGTAAATTAGTATGCCTTGATGTAATTTGAACTTAATTTAAATTATTTGGTGGTATATATTTTTTTTCAATTTATTTCACCTTTTTATTATTTTGATTGTTACTTTGAATTTTAGAATAAAACAAATTACTAAATCCCAAACAGGTCCTTTTTACCAAAACTTAAACATATTAGATATTGCACCACAAAAACCATGTGCTAGACATGGTTTTGCATATAAAAAACCTACTCATCCCTCTATTTAATTTCCTGACTTCCTTTCCCACTCTCCCTCACTTTTCTCTCTCTCTCCTTGTTACTCTCTTTTTCTCTTCCCTTTCTCATTTTTGCTCCAAAGAGAAATTTTGTGCAAAAGCCTTAAATCTCAACTAGATTGGAAGTCAAGGATCAATTTGAGGTTAGTTTACTTTATTTTCAAGATTTCACATGTTGCCCCAAATCCTTCAATTCTCTTAGAAAGTTGAAATCCGAGTTTCCATTAGCTTAGAAACCCTTCAATCTAAGGTTGTGAAACCCATCCCATCATGAATCTAAGCCCGATTGAACAAAATCAAGCTAAATCAAGTTTTTTCTCTTTTTCTCATTTTTGAAATAACTTGAAAATTCCTATGAAAAACTTGTTAAAAAGTGTTTAAATATGTTACAATGTGTTTTTTATCATTTATGAACATTATGCATGCTCTAGGAACTGAAAAACAAGCTAGACATGAGATTTTGAGCTCAGGGAGGCCGAGGTTTGAAATATGAAAATTTTCAGATTTTACTAGTTCGGCAAGCCGATCGTGAGCAT
Organism: Artocarpus heterophyllus; assembly: GCA_025403435.1. NCBI lineage: Eukaryota > Viridiplantae > Streptophyta > Magnoliopsida > Rosales > Moraceae > Artocarpus > Artocarpus heterophyllus. The sequence goes on from CM046342.1 coordinate 8,600,518, forward strand.
CAGCAGGTCGAACTCATCTTTTGGTAGGACGAACCTAGAGCAGTTCAGCAGGTCGGTTCTGGACAGCCAGTAGGCCAAACTGTAGAAGTTCGGCAGGCTAATTGGGCTTTCTAAAATTTATTGATTTTCACTTGTTTTCACCATTTAAAATCTAAATAGAGACCTTGACCTTGCAACACGATTTTGTGAATATTAAGGGCACACTAAGACACCATAAGATAGCATAGTAATGCAAACTACTCTAAGTTAGATATTGACAAACCTAGTTCATATTTAAGGTTGTTAGTAGTTCTATAGAGCTAACATATAATGGGTTGGGACTACGAGCACTTCTGTATTGGATATCAAGGTAAGACTCTAGACCTCTTTCTTTGGTAGTCATGTTTTGAAAAAGGTTCTAGCCACAAAGTGATTTCTTTCAAAATGTTTTCCAAGAAATGGTTTAGATGATTTTATTAGCTATTTTCATTAACTGTTGAAGAATGAATGATCATAATGAACAAAATAATGAATGTAAATGACAATACTTAGTAAGATAAGACCTAAATGATATAATAATACCGGGCATGTCGTAAACACCGTTCGTAATGATATACATATGGGCATGATGCCTTACTTAGAGATCGGATTATTTAGAGAGCAACCTTGGGGGTAGGTTCTGAAACCTGGTTGGGCCACTATGGAAGTGATACTATTGGTTTGCCCACGATAAAATATTAGACCATTTCCGTATAAATAATGGACGACATGGTAAGAATGATTTAATGAGTTATATTTACTGTGTTTTATAATTCTTATGCCATGATAGATTTGCATATTCAAGATTAAATGTTTTCAAAGCTTAGTCCTACTAAGCCTTTCGTTCACTATTTTATTTGTTTTTCAAACTCACCCCTAGGTAGATTGCAGCATAGAGACGATTGAGACTCTACCAAGCAGACACGTGGACTGTAGGATTTCTAGTTTGAGGTTATTTACTTACTAAATCAAGTCATGTAATATTTTAATCATTTTGGTATTTGGATTTGGACTGTGGTTATATTTATTATGTCGTTACTATGTATGTGTACTATTGTGGGTCCGGGGTGGCTCGGATCGTATTTTAATTGTATTTAATATTAAATTTCATTTGCCTTAGTTTATAAGCAATCATTTTAAAGTTTTCAAAAGCTCACCACATTTTATCAATAAACTAATTATTTAATTAGTGATTTTAATTAAGATTGGCTTAGGGTGTGTTTAGTTCGAGAATTTGAGTATAGTATTTGAATGAAGATTTAAATTTTTGTGAGAGAAAATACTGTAGCAAAATAATTCAAACAGTGATTTGAAAACTCAAACAAACACACTCTTAATTAACTTAAGTAATTAGCCACGTCACCACCCGGATAATGGGGGAGTGTGACATTTAATATACAGCCCAATGATTAAAAATGAGATTAAAAAAAGTTTTTGCATTTTTAACATTAGCAAATCGTCGTAAACTTTTATATTAGCAAACCTGAATGTGATAAAATTTTATAGTGCCTCCAATTTTAGAAGGAAATGTCTTCATATATGTGATATGACATTCTTTAATCGTCATTTGAAATCCTAATATTTTCTCTTAACCTATCTCAAGCATCGTGTAAGAGAGTGTTAGTGTTCAGTATTTAACAGTCGTCATTCATTTGTAACACTCTGTAACACTTTCTTAAGTTCGAAGAGTGATTTATTAAAATTAAAAATTTGGCAGGTAATTTATCAAGAATAAAAAGTTCTAACATATGTTAGCGTGAGAAACAATGAGATATGTACAATGTCGAATTGATGACCCACTTTCTGAAAAATGAGGTTTTTTTTAACTAATTAAATAATTCAAGGACAATAATAAAGTCTTCCCATTATAAATAATTTATTTGTAATTTCAGAATGTAAACAATTAATTATATAGCTATCCTCGTAAATAGTACATTGACTGGTCATTTGTGCAACAAATTTTATTTTTGTCCATTGGCTTAAGTAGCGGAACCAACTACCTACTGAAAATTATTACAAAAACAAAAAAACAAAAAAAACAAAAAAAAAAACAAAAACAAAACAAAAAAAGGAAATAGAATTTTTTTTTTTTGTTGGAAATAGATATTATTGCTACCACATTCCCTTTTTTTTTTTTTTTCAAAAATTTAGAGATTGAGTATGTCTCTACACTGCGAGGGAAGTAAGGTATGAATTTACTGATAAACTAAGCTTGGGAACTGTTTTCACTGCACTACATCTTTCTGTTGTGATGTTTAAAATAGGATGATATAATCCACCGCGATATCACTTTGGCAATGAAAAATATGCACAAAAATTCAAGTTAATCAGTGGGGTTACATTGGATTGTTGGAATGAATAATTCTACCATTGAATATGACATTAGTTTATTTCTGCGACGCAATGAAAAAGACTTTTTAATTTTTATTTTGAAAGATGCTAAATATTTTAGCAACCCTCCCTCAATTCTGTAATATTTGGGACTCAGGTGAGAGAATAATAATTGTAATTAATGAAAACGACATGGTACCTAACCAAGACATGGTTTGGCATACACACGTCTTGCAATTTTATAAGAACAACTTGTAATTATGATGCTATCAAAGGGAAGAAAATCAACCACTCCAAGGCATATGCTTTATGAAAACGCAAAGATGCTTTGATGATAGTGGAGATGTCATGATGATTGAGATGTTTTGTTAAAATTTCTGTCCCTAAGACAGTGTTGTATTATTGAGATTTGATGATGACAGGCAACTTTGTGTGTTGTTCATTTGTTTGAGCAGTATTGGGTTTTCATAAAATGGATTGGCAAGCACAGGGAGATTCCGAGAAAAGGATTAGCACAAAAATAAAAAAGAAAGATCAGACGATGCGAGCTTCATTTTTAAGTTTGTCGATCAGCTCGTCGACTGAAGAGACGATAATACCTGCTTTTCTCTTTGGACGCTCGGTTACTGGAACAACCTCAAGGTCGCATTTGATCTCGACGTTCAGGTTTTGTGGAGTGAACTTGTCGATGACCTTTTTCACTTTCATTACGTTTGGGCGTGTGGCGTACCTTGGTTGGTTCAGCCTTGAATCGGTGCCGCAAGACAGCCAGAGAAATGTTGGATTTTGACTAATAATTATCACCAAAAATCATAAGATGTTGACAACAACATACAGATAAGGAAAATTAGTGAGATAACATGATCATGGAAGGGTGGCACAATTACAATGCAAAGATGAGTAAGCGGTATGAAACTATGAACTCACGAGCATGTCAAGGGAAATGTTAGTGTGCGCTAAATTGAGAGGTTAATTTAGTGCACACTTTAGGATCATCCATTATCAAATTATAAGTTGATATGGATTATAGATCACTGGAATTTGTAAGTATCTTTTTGAATTATGGTTCGATCATAATGGATGATCCTAGAGCAAAGGTTAGCTGCACGTTTTCAATGGTCAGTTGTCCTTATTATGGGGCTAAACAACAAAGAGAATTCCAAACCAAGTTTTAATGGAAGTGTCAAAATAGCAGTCAAAAAAACAATAATGAATCTCGGGCTCCTAACAAATCAGGGGAAAATAGTGGCAATGAGACTCACTCAATCTTGCCAAGCCGCCCCCCCTTCTTCGAAGTCAAGAATATCAGCTTGAAAACAGGCCCCTTTTTTTATTTCCAATATTTTCCCCTTATCATCATGGTTTAAAAAGTAAGAAAGAGGAGAAGCATTTTCAAGCTATTGCTTGGTTGTTACATGGAAAGGGTAGCTAAAGACTAGGCAAAAGGAGAGAGGGATCTAGTGGTTGAGTTTTGATAAAATTCCATGATGGGTTTTCTTTGAAACAATTGCTCATGTTTTTCTTTCTTTTTTCATCTCCCAAGATACGAAACATCAAAAAACCATACTAGTGATTCTCTTGATTCAATATCCTGCCCATAGCAGGACAAACAAATATGCCCACCACAAATTTGCAAGAAGTACAATTCTTAATTCGATATCAAGTAATAATCATGGCTTCTAAACTTTAAATACCCTTAATGATTCAATGCACTCATGAAGGAGAAAGAAAAGGCATCAAGAAATGTTTAGCGCTTGAACACAATATACAAACGAAACGAAATACGTACGTGATGACAACTGGCAAGTCTAAGCACAAAGTCTCGAGACCACCATCTTCCTGTCTATCGACTGTCATGACCTGTTTCTCCTTATCCAGCGCAACCTACTGGAAACAAGAAGTCAGTTATAAGAAATAATCCTCGGAATGTAGACTTGTTTGAAACACTACAACTTATTTCATTGCATATTTCTAGCAATCCCCATAAACTTGTCTACATGTTCAACTAACCTGAAGCCACAAGCCCCTGCAATCACTAATAGGGTGTTTGGCAACATTGTTTAGAACTATAGTTGTGGTTACCAAATAATATAAAGCTCTCACATGCTATAGTAAAGTAAAAACAAGAAGGTGCTACAGTGCAAAGCTCTCACATGCTACGATGTTTTGAACCACAACCATAGTTCTAACTACACTTCCCAAACGTCCTTTGATATGATAAAAGTAAATTCATTACCAGTCTGGGAAGCAAACCAAGCAAATTAAGTTAACATGTATGCGAAGTAGGTCACTTAACAGATCACTCCAATTAATTTAGGAACTACAAATGCATTAGATGCATTATTAGTAAAATTCTCAGCAGACTTTTAATTAAACTAACCACAAAGAACAAAATCTAAAACCGAGCATATCAGTCAGTGACACTAGTTTCTCTCTATTAAGCATAACTTGATAGTATAAACGGCTCCAATATACTTTTATTCCGACCATCTTAGAGTCTTTACCTTTCAAGCCTTTTCCGCCATTACAGCCTATATTCTGAGTTTCTGCACCATGAATGCCTAGCTAATGCTACTAGTTCAAACGAACCAAGGCAAAAACACTTGGCTTTACCATTTCTCCCTCTGTATATGGCCTATGTTACCAGAACAGAAGCTGTTAATATGTTGTAAAAGTACTTAAGATGCAAGAATTAAGAATCCAGCATGCTGCCAAGCACGTGTTATGTAACAAACATGTCGAGTCCATTTACGAACTTTAAACTTCCAGAATTCCGCCATACTGATAAGCGGATTCGTTTCATTTTCATAACATACAAATACTAAAATAAAATTATAATTCTAGCCAAGTGACTCCAGTTAAAACTCTCATCTTCAAGTAAGTCAAATTCGTCAAATTCGACTTTTGGTCCTATTTCTCAATACTCTTCACAGGCAGTAGCTGTTTTTCTCAAAATAACAAAGGGACTCTTTTAGAAGTTCCTAAGCATCATCAAGTTATCTTGATACTTGAATATTCAATTCCTGCTTACATGTTCAAACAGCCTTGTCTTGGGCCAGATTGATGAAGTCATGAAAGCAACAGAAAAACATATTCTTCAATTACCTAATCAGTATTATCCTGTAAAAGACCAAGGAAGCATGGACTTAAATCATGCAACTAGGAAAAAGTATATATTTGAAGCAAAAGTACAAAGTAAGTCCAAAAAATGAAAATAACCTTTGAAGCAAAGGTCCCTTGTGGCCAATTCAGTAGCCCTGCTACCATTTGCCCAGTCTGATTACAATCATCATCAATAGCCTAAGAAAGAAAGGGGAAAAAAAAAAACCATAATTCAAACACTCATAAAAACCAAAACCCAATTGACAAAAGTGGTTAATAAAAGGATTGAACAAACTGGGAATAGAAAAACTACATAGTAATTGTTGTAATGATTTTCACGTTTTACGTTGTAAAATTATGTAGCAAGTATTATAATGATTTTCATTTTACTATTTATAAAATATTTCTATTTTTTTAAAATAGAAAATTTTATTGCCAACTAAAAAAAGTTGCATTATCTAATAATCATAAATGACTGTCCACAACAGAAGAATTAAACCCTATATATTGATTCGATCCACCAATGAAGATGGATAAGAATGTAGAGACCCAAACGAAAAAGACCCTCTCCCACATAAAATTGAGCGCGATCAAGGCGCTGTTTTTTTCCTCTTATACTGCAACATAACTTCTAAGATCATGTTTTATGTGTAACTCATCCCAAATATAGTGTTTCTTTTGTTTGTTAAAATCAGTTTTAACTAAAACATTTAATTATTAATGTAAAGCTTTTACGTACTAAAATATCAAATAGAAGCATATTGTGGTGTAAAATTCACGTATTTTACAGTATTTTTAATTAATTAATTCAAACTTAATGGTTCAATCCAAGGCTTTCGAACACGACCAAAGGCTCAAAAACAAGCAAAAGGAAGAGAAAAAGGACTTGTTTGCCAAGAATGAGAAGGCCAGGCTTCTCAACCTCCACAAGGGCTCTCAAAATCTTAGCAACACAAAGCGGGTACAAGGCTCCATTAGACTCCACATGAATTCCTCTATCGGCTCCCATGGCGAAACCCGTCCTGAGCGTCTCGACGCACTGGGTGGGACCCATGCTGACAACCACGACTTCCGAGGCCAATCCAGACTCCTTGATTCGGAGCGCCTCTTCCAGGGCAATCTCGCCAAAGGGGTTCATCGACATCTTCACGTTCTGGGTGTCAACGCCGGTCAGGCAAAGGGAGAAAAACGGCATGACGTTTTTGGGTTTTCCTTTTTAGATTAGTTTTTTGATTAAATTAAAAAAAAAAATTAGATGATATTTGTTGTTGTGGTGTTGATTACCTTGTCGGGTTTGACTCGGATTTTGACGGCGTAATCGACGACTCGCTTTATCGCCACCATGATCTTCATGTTGCTCTGTAAGAGCTTTTGAAAAATGGGGATTTTTCGAATTGGATAGTAATGTTTTGTTGAATCAATGGCTACGCTAGACCATAAGGTTTTGTTAAGGAATGTGAAAATACGGAGATTCATTCTGGAAAGGAAATTCCTTTACGCAATGAGCTTTCGAAGAAAGCGACCATATTTTCTGGGAAAAAAAATGATCATCAAAAAGAAGAGAGAGCAGCAACTTGCAAACTACAAAACGACAACACGTTAAAAGAAGGCAGACGAAGCGACAAAAATCTTTGGGATATAGGATGGCATTTTTTCCGAATAAATTGTACTGTTTCATTTGAAAATATTTATTTTTTTATATAATACATCTTGAGCTATAATTTTAACAAATAACATCTTATATTTGAAAATTATTAGTAATTAAAGTCTAATAGTTAATAAGTGTTAAAAGAATAGATAATTTTGGTCATGAAATTCCCACGTGAGTTTTTTTAAAGGTAAAACTCGTTATTTTATAGAAAAAAAATTAAAATTCAATACGTGAAAAGGAGTAGTCAACAAAAATTAAAAGGAGCTATTACACTTTAATTGTTAATGATTTTAAAGTTTAGAGTACATTGTGTCAATAATAAAAGTTTATGGTGGATTTACAAAAATAAATAGTTTAAAATGCAACAATGCAATTTACCTTTTTTTAGAAAGATTTTTTTTTTGGATTTTAATTAAATTTTTTGTTTTATCGTTTATGAATGTCCAAAATTGAAATTAGTGCACTGTAAGCTAAAAATTTAGATCATGTCCAATGATGGAGTCCTTTTTACCCTAAATAACGTGAGTGAAATCAAAGTTTTTGAACCAATATAACAGTACAGTTATTATTATTTTGACTATCTCTATACTCTATATATATATTTTTAATCCCATTGAATCAAGCTTCTAATTAACTTGGATTCATTTTTTAAAGGTCGTTGATGCTTATCACTGTACAAGACGCTTTTGAAAGCTCAAGTCGACAATCTTGTTTTTTGACATGAATGGGCTCGATATATAAAGCCAGCCATGCTTGGACAATTCATATGGGTCGTGATTGAGTGGGTTGAAAGTAAACAAATAGACATTTTCATCTTGGCCCATATTAATTTTAAATCCTATTTAGAAGTTTGAATTAATTGGGTCAAAATGGATTAGTGTTGGAGAAATCAAACCTAAAAATTTTTTTGGGACCGTATAGTATTATTTTTAAAACAGACAAAAATATTTTTGTTTTAAAAAATAAGAATTTTTTGAGAATTGTATTGAGAGTGTTTTTAAAATTTTTACCTCGAAAAGCATGCAAAAATATTTCTAAAAATTTTGAAAATAAAACCAAACAAGTTTCACTCTTAAAAATGGATAATAAGGGAAATAAGAATTGTAGAAGGGTTAATCTAAATTAACAGGATTTAATAAAAATCACGTATTTTATCATGACTAAAAGGCCACAAGTACCCCTACGTAGATCTCAACCATTCTTTCTTTTACCTTGCTCTCTCCTCTCTCTCTCCACTCTCGCTCTTCCTTCTCTCATTTTTCTCTTCCTCTCTCTCCCCCTTCTCATTCGTTCCCTCTTTCCTCTGTTCTCTTTCTCTTGCATGTGCGAGTTCTACTCTTTAGGCTTGTTGCTTTTCTTTTTTGCAATATGCAAAGAGAGAAAGGTAGACTCAAATGTCATAGGTAAAAGATGAGAGGAGCAAAGGGGGAGGGAATTCATATTTTGGGGATCTTTTTAGGTTTTAAAATTATTATAATTAAAAACAAAGATAAAATAGGAAAAACAAATAAAACTTTTAAAGATATGATATTTGCTAACAATTACATATAACATTTACTGCTTCAAGTTTTATAAAAGTGACTTTTGTAACAAATTCGGCATTAGAAATCAACAATGTGAAAGCCTAAGCCAATAAGCTCATGTTTTGGCGTTATGTCCAAGGACCAAAATCCGATCAAATCTCATGTCAAACATATCACCCAAAGGCATCCCAAATACACCTTCGGGAGCCTCCGCATGCGTGGCTCTAGCAGCATTCTAGCTTGGTGTCAAGCCCTAGCTTAGCTGATCAAAAATGGCAAAACAATGTTGATGGAGATGGACTGACTCACCTGAGTTTTTCGGAGGTGAAAACTTCACTTTGGTCAATTGGATCTCGGAGCTGAAAACTTGAAGAAGAAAACCCTAATAAGTGTTTCGGAGGTGATAAGTGTTTCTCGCAACTATCTCCAAGATACTTTATTAACACTCTTCAAGGTCCTTGCCCTTTGGACATGATGATCCTTGAAAACATATCCTTGACTCACTTAGACACTTCGCTAGCTTCTTCTTCCATATTGAGGAAAGCCTCCCCATAGGCAACCTTGATCATGTCACCTTCAACTTTCCAACAATTCTTGAGCCACCTCTAGGAGCCACTCGAGCTCACCTTCAAGCACGCATCAAGACACTCACTTGCCAATCATACCGTTCCGAATACCCTCTACATCAACTACTTATTTCTTCCACCTCTCTTTGCTTACATGATGTTTTATTTGTCATCTTTTGGCCATGCCTTGATAAGATTAGCAATGAAGAGGACCTAGGTGCCACTTTCATTTGGTTTGCTTCAAATCTAGCTACCCCGCTCTTTCGTTAGAGGTCCTAACGTCAACATATTTTATGAACCTTTTCAAAAACCTTCATGTCTCATTGAAACCGCCACCAATGAATCAAGGACGTACGTTTGTGCCCCTACAACACATCATGCCCTCTACAATATATAAAATTGTGTGCGTATACAACAATGCCGTTGATCATTAATTTAGTTTAGCAATAAAGGTTTGCAATATGAGATTTTCAAAAGGTTAAATTTGGGATATAAATTGTATAATCGAAATGCTTTAAAAAATTTCTTAAATTAATGTCATAAATAAAAAAATCTGGGGACAAAAAAATTATTAAAAAAATTTGGTTAGGGCAAAATTTAGAGAAAAGGGAGCTACCCTAGGCTAAGGTGGCTCCGTTATTGATGATGTTGTCAAAAATTAATAAGATACCTAAAAAAATGTATCAATACGGCATAACAATATGCTCTGCAATAAGGATTTCGTTTAAAACGCTATAGATTTCAGGTTATATAAAAATTTTTACATTTTTTGTATTTTAATATGATTTTATCTATTTATAATGTTGAAAAACATGCACTAACAATTTCTCTGTTATGATAGGGAAAAAAGCCATAACTAGGCGTATGCTTGAGACATATATTTGCAGGTCACATGAAAAGAGATCATAGATAAAACAGAAAAACAAAATCCACTTTAATTAAGGTATTGAATGGAATATTGTGTTTGTAACACAAGGTGATATTATGCGATTATGATACGATAATTTATGAAAACTTCTTTAATATATAGACGTATTGCGAGACGAACTTAGATCTTTTATCCTATTTATATGTCTAATTGTTTCTCTAAACAATTAATAATTGACACATCGTCCTTTTGCACTAGCAGGAAAAAGATTTTGTGATCCGCTATTACCTTACTTGTATCCTAAGAAATTTCTCTCTCCTTCGCCTACTCTCTTTTCTTCCTCTAGCCTTTCTCAAATTTCTAAGCTATGATGCATGATGTGTTTCTTCTTCTTCTTCTTCTTCTTTCACAACCCATGAAAAACCTCTTTGTCTTCAAATGCGTCCTCACTAGACCCTTTACCCATCTAACACCGGGCAGGGAAAAAAAAGGGAGAGAGATATAACGAGAAAGAATTGGTACCTGTGGAAACATCAAAAAGCAAGAGAAAGATTGGAAAAGATGTCAAATCAGGAGAAAAAGAAAATTATGGCTTAAAGGAGGGAGAGAAATAAATAATGAAAGATGGATTATGAACCGAAAGAATGAAGGGAGAAAGCGAGAGTGGAAACAAGAGAAGTTTGACGAAGAAAGAAAAATAAACCAACAACGGACATTGAAGGAAAGCTTTTTCCTAGATGGTGCATTTGATAAAAGGATAGCGTGTCAGGTACTAATTAATTAGATAAACAATTAGACGTGCGAATTGAACAGAAGATCTGGATTGTTGCGGGACTGCTTTTTTTTCCTTCATAAACAGAAGATTATTAGATTTCACTCCTATCCCAAAACTCGAACCCATGACCTTGGTACTAGGCAGCCTATGCCCTTACCAGTGGGTCTTCGCCTTCGCCTCCGCCTTCGACAGCTTGTTTTCTTGTAAAAGCGTAGACCAAAAATGACATAATCGCTATCCATCATGGACCTAACAAAATATTCCAAAGCCCATGGTTCATAATGGAGATCATCCGCTGGCTTTAAAAAACGTCAACTAACTTGACAGCGTTTTAAGCCCATCAGCACACAAATAGGCATTCGATAACTGAAAAGCAGGTGAGAATTTACACATCATACTCCATTTGTGTGACACATAATTGGCATGTGTTGGAGCTGGATTCACCGACGATGGGCGGGCTAAATAGATAAAAACTTTTCTCTTCTTGAAGGAGACTGCTACAATTATGGGTTGTCTTTTGCAAATTTTAGTTATGATTTGATCACCTTTAGGCCAAAATTGTCAAACAAAGCAGTTATGGGGTAATGTTTAGTTAGTTCTACCCATTACGCATCTTTGTTTAAGCAGACAGATGAGCCCAACAACAAATATAGGTAGACAAAGCATGGCAAGGACACTGGTCGTTATTGCCCATACGTAGAGGCACATGGCTCTGACGTAGAAAGCTTAGAAATTAGTATCATCCATTAGCGTTGGTGAAAGGTATAGTATTTGATTCTGTCCACATATGGTAAACTTATGGTCCATTAATGGTAGGCCTCGTCTCAAGATCATATATTTCTAACCGTTATATCTAATCAAAATGACATAAAAAAGTATCAAAACAAATAGTAAATAGTTTTTAATATGAATTTAAAGGTTGATAAAAAACATAACCTATCGATAATGAATTTTTTCGGGTCCATTGTAGAAATATCTTGAGCTTATTGTCCAAAACAATATTGGAAGGTTTTTATTTGCCCATAACAACATTGTGGGTGACTTTTAGTCCAATCACATTCTTCATCTACTTGTACAAAAGTTGTTCACTTTTATATGTTACCCTTGGATGCATAATGTAAATAGTCCCAAGTACACATGTCCCATTTTTTTCTCTTTAATTATAGGTTTTTATGTAATGTTGAAAGGAAGTAGCAGACTACAACTATCAGATCTTGAACATTTCTGCAATGAAACAGAACTGAGGCACTATTTTTTAAAAGCAAACTCCAGCCTTATTGACATTGTCACAGTAAAATGCCCGCTGTCTCAACTGTGTTTCATTTTTGCTCAAAGTTTTCACTGTTTTATTCAACTCACCCACCCTATGGCTCATCCCCCACTATTCTTTTTTCCCCTGAAAAGGTCCTTTCCTGCAATAATAAAGTTTTTAAAGAAGTTGTGAAACTATTTACGTTCATGGGCACCGAGAAATATGGACGACGTACCACTTATGATTCCAGTCTTAAGTGATGTTTGATATCTCAAGTTAGACACCTAGTTTGAATTGTAGAGCTAGTTTAGAACCTTCTCAAATCTTCAATTCGAAAATTTAACTCCTTAAATTACAGTAACAATTCTTTTTGTCTTTTCAAACTTATTTTTTCCAACACCAATTTAGTTTGTATTTCTTGTTCAAATCTTACATTTTCGAACGCCAGTTTAGAGTGCAATTTAAACTACATGGTTCATAATTTATAGTCCATTCAAAACTTAAGAACCAAATAGGACCGTAATTCTCCATATTGATAGGAGACAAGTTTTTTTCAAGTTTCCTTAAATTGTTATATTTATTTTAATTTAATATGATTTTAATGTAACGTGTCCATTAACAATTGTGTCCTACCAAGAAGAATTTTTTCCATACCCTCTGCCATAAAATTCCCCTTGAAAACACATTCCACAATCTTAAATGGGGACAAGTACACATTATTGACTTAGCTGTTCTGCATGAAGCTTTTTATATTGTAGTCACAATAGTTTGGAATGTTAACTACCTAAATGCAAAAAAACAAGACCTGTATTTGTCTAACAAAATTTGCAAGCTGTTTACTGAACTACAAATAAACAAAAAATTATTTCCAACAGACAAGGAAAAATAATAGAAGCAGCACAGAACAAGAATCATTACCAAATCATTATATTGTAGTCACAATAGTTTGGAATGGTAACTACCTAAATGCAAAAAAAAAAGACCTGTATTTGTCTAACAAAATTTGCAAGCTGTTTACCGAACTACAAATAAACAAAAAATTATTTCCAACAGACAAGGAAAAATGATAGAAGCAGCACAAAACAAGAATAATTACCAAACCATATCACCAAACTATATATATATCCCCTTACCATCAGAAATATCATAATATGACACAAGAAGTTGGTGGCAAAAAAAAAAAAAAAAAGAGCTTGTTTTCATCTTGAAGATAACCCCTCACTGATCAATAATCAATAAGAAAAAAGAATTAGAATAATTTTTTCAAACCTTTGGATTCTTCTCTTTTAGCTAGCTGGGGACCTCTCTAATGGTTTACAGTTTTATTTCCTTTTCATTTCTTAAATATTTGATGTTTGCCTCTAGACTTTTAGTTGGTCTGTCTCTTCTAATAAGAAAAAAATAAAAACAATAGATTAAGATATTTAAATTGATGAAAATTATAACCCAATAAAACAAGTTGAAAGAAAAAGAAAGGGCTAGTGATTAAAGCAATGATGATGCTCATAATAACAGCTATTATAAGCTCTTTCAAATAAAGCTTGTTTTTTTTTTTTTAATTTGAATTGAATCTCATTATATGTTACACATCCTATAATCTCAATAATACAATCTAGAATCTCCATATCTCACAAAATTTTCAACATAAAAAAAATTATAATAATAGTAAAATTAAAAATCTTATGGCTCCAAATAAACAGGTAAAACTGCATTTCTTGATGATCCTCCTCTGCCATGGCCAAAAGAAAAGAAAGATCTCTTAACTCTATTGATATTGTTAGTACTATTACTAGAACCTTCAATAACTGGACTTGCACTCAAATTTGCCTCACTACTAATGCTACTCACTTGTCTGCTATGGCGAACAGCCTCTTGAATTGCCAAAAATATTTTCCGATCCGCCGACGAATCCATAGAGAAAGATCTCCTGATCGGCTGCACCGAAAACTCCTCGTCCTTCACCCTCCTACTGTCTATACACTCGTCCCCCATGCTCGCCCCCTTACTCCTGTATTTCTTCGAAGAGTTCTCGAACTTCCTCAGCGGCGGTGTCGGCGGAACCCCTACTACTTCCCTCTGCTGATTACCGGCGATCCGATCCGTATAACCGTGGTTTGCCTCGTTCGAGAGCTCGATAACGACGTAGTCCTCGTCGTCGTAAGGCCCGGGATTGACTGGCGTGGTGCTTGGCGCAATGAAGGGGTTGTTGAATTGGAATCTGTTTGAGGAAATGCTGGTGCGGCAGAGCGGGCAATTGGCGTTGTTCTGGAGCCAGACGTCGATGCAGTCGATGTGGAAGAGGTGGAGGCAGTTGGGGATGATCCGCAGCTTCTCGTCCTCCTGGAACTCGTTCAAGCAGACGGCGCATTCAGAGAACTTGACGTCGTCCGTGGCAGTGGCAGTCGTTGATCGATTATTTTTCTTGAATTGGAAGACCGGAATTGATCTGATGACGGATTCGTCGAGGCCGCTTGAGCGGGCTTCCAGCCCCGGCGAGTGGGCCACGAGGAGCTCGTCGTGGGCTCTGTTTGCGGGGTGGGAGAAACGGTGGAGCAAGTCGATTCGATGCCAGTTGAGGCAGCACTTGATGACGAAGACGTAGTAGCTGACCAAGAGAAAGGCAGTGGCGAGGATTCCTATTATGGCAATGGCTATGATGGGGAAACTGGTTGTGTCGTTTGAGTGGAGGGAATCGGTTGTCGTTCGGAAGAGAGAACTGGCCTGTGGGCTTGTGATGGGTGAGAGGAGAGTCTCGGAGACATGGACCCAGTGGCTTTTGCTCACAAGATCCATGGGAAAAGAGAAAAAAATGGCCAAATGGGGTTCTTTCTTTTTTTTGGTTGCCGTTTAAAGGAGAGAGAGAGCCAAGATGGAGCAGGAAAGAAAGGAGAAGAGAAGGGGAGAACCCAGGTGGGGGGAATAAATGAGGGAGGGTGTGCTGGAGGGGACACGAGTGGACTAAAATATAAAAATTAAAAAAAAAAATTGAGTGGAAAATGTGGGATTGAGAATTGTGATGTTATAATATGGACCTTTTTTTTATTTTATTGGGGGGTGTATGTTTTGGAGTCTGAACTTGCAGAGTACGTAGTAGTAGTAGTTGGTGACTTTTCACACAAGAGAGAGAAAAATCTGTTATTTTCTTGATAGTTGTACTAAGTGTTCTATTAATGTAAGTTTTGTTTCTTTTTTATGTTTTTGTTAATGTTGTGTGTAACTGAAATGTATGGAGTACTATAAAATGGAGGAGGGGGCTGTATTATCCTGGAGTCGGAAGAGAGCTCTCTACCATAAAGGCATTTAAAAAGGGCTTTTACATTTTCATGAATTTTGGGTGGTAGGGGGACCAAAAGAACCTAATTATCCACCACCCAAAACAACAGCTAAAATGGCAGATATTCATTGCTTACAACTGTTTCTGGGTCCCTATTTTTTATTTTTTTTTTCTTTTGCCCATTACAAGATTATAATTTAAGACATTGTATAAGCTATTTTTTTTATTTAATATCCCTCTTTATGTGCATTCGTTTTTCAAATTTTAAATTGGACTAAAAGAAGGACTAGTGCCTTTTTTTTAGTCGGATGTTAGCTACTTTCAGGATTTGAGTATGTAGTTTTTATTTCTCTTTTGTTTTAACCAACTGGACAGGCACTAATTGGTGTAGTGCTGTTTATGTTTAAGAGAAACTGTGAATATGTATAATTTTTATCATCACTGTGTTCGTTTGAAAAAACGGTTACAACTAATAATTTTAGTTTAAAAACTATAACATATAAGAGCTTTATATTGTAGTAACTTTTTGTTTTTTTTATTGTATCATGTGAAAGTTTTATACTGAAGTAACTTTTTGTTTTTTACTGTAGTATATAAGAGCTTCTTTACACTGTTCATAGTTATAATTGATGATTTCAATTGTTCTTCTAAATGGCCTAATTTATTATATTCGGATAGAGTGTTTGGGAGAGTAGTTTGAGCTCTAAATTTCTAACAACACATAATGTAAAACTCTCACATGCTGAAGTGTAAAGCAAAAATATACTACAGTGTAAGGTTATCACATGCTGCAATGTGCAGTTCTAACTATTATGGCTTTGTTTGACAATCTAGTTGGAACTCATAGGTTTCAACTGCTATAGCGTAAAGCTCTAACATACTACAATGAAAAGCAAAAGATTTCTACATTATAAAACTCTCATATGCTATAATGTTTAAATTTTAACTTTAAGTTTTAATTTAATTTTCAAACACTTTATATAATTTGAATTCTTCTCCCAAACACCTCTCTATCATATAAATTATTACATATTTCTTTATCCCATCATATATTTTAATTGACGTTCAAAAACAGAATATTTACATGCTAATAAATGTTTTCTGCAACACAAGTTCCTACAACTTAAAAATTGTGAACTATACTAATAAATGTTTCCCACAGCTCAAGGAAAAGTACGAGAAAGAAGATTCAGGGTCTGTTTGGTTTGAGTATTTAAATAAAAATTTAAATTTTTATGAGAGAAAATTTAAACTGTAATTTGAGTATAGAAACTAAGGGATCCTTAGTAATCCCCTATGTATGGAAATCCCTGCGTTTGTTGGTCAAAATTTTGTCCAGACAACCGACTGCCTATTCTTCATTTGACAATTTTCTTGGGATTCCACACTCACATTGACTGTGCTTGGTTTCATAAATTAAATGAAGGAGATAAATAATCTAAAAAAAAAAAGAAAAAAAGAAAGGAATAGAGATTGAATCTAAAAGTCCGTTTGTTTCGATACTCGAATCATGGTTTGAATCATTTTACTACAGTATTTTCTCTTATAAAAATTTAAATCTTCATTCAAATATTCTATTCAAATACTCGAACCAAACGAACAACTATCAAAATTTACCAAAATGTACTTAAACTCAAGTTACCAAAATGTAGTCCAAAATCAATTACATATACCCACCCCACCTCACCCCCTTCCTTCACTACCAAAAAAATATATATATATATACCAGAAAAAGAAAAAAGAAAAAAGAAAAAAGAAAAAAATGAAATTTGAAAAAAGGCCTTGACTTTTCCTATATTAATATTCGCTTGTTTCTCAAGTATGATAAAGCAAAATGTCTAACACCCACATGCAACCCACAATGTAAAATCGCCGCATGAAATTTTGCATGCTTTTAAATTGTTTAAGTTTAGCCGAGCGAGGGCAGCTTAATTGGTTATAAGTCCTTCTATCTTAATTATAGGTCATAGATTTGAGTTACGCTGAGTCTCATTCAATAATAGTGGTATACCTTCCTATCCCCCCTCCCCCTCTCCCTTCCCCTCCCTTTGTATAAAAAAAAAAAAAAAAAACTGTTTAAGTTTGAACATATGTATCGCCTCACCAACCCCGGCGGTGCTAATTATTGAAATATATTCGGCCCCCCAAAGGAGCAAAAACTACTACAAAAATAAACGTTTAAATTATTTTTTTTTTCAAAATAGCGAAGGCATACCAATTATGCAATGTCATATAATAGCAGGTACATTAGTTACATGTTATAATGTAACAAAATGCAATTAATTTAAGAGAATTCTTTTAAAAACCTCAACTGATAATGTACGTCTTAAAATTATAAAATTTTATTAAAATTACTTTTTAAAAAAATTTTAACAATTAGAAGACGAATACGCTGCAAAGAGCTTTTTTTTTTTTTTTTTTTCTCACTGAAACAATTATCTCAACTTTAAATTTAGCAATGCTACGCATTACGTGATTGATTGGATGGCTATTTAAATTTGGAATATTATTTTACTCAAGTGGGGTCCGATTAAAAAGCTATGATCTTCAAAAGGAGGACTTTATATCTCGTATAACTCATCAAAGTCAAATATATGCAAGTACAATAATACATTTGTGGCAATCCCAAAAGAACCTTATTAGCTAGAAGAAAACAATCCTAGAAGAAAAAATAAAGAACACAACCGACAGATAGAAAGGCCCTTTTGATTTTTTTTTTCCCCCTTGCGTGTGGGCGAAAGGAAGAAAGACAAAGCCACTTGGGTGACAAAACAAGAGCCAAAAGTCATGAAGTTAGTCTTTTTTTCAAAAAGACCTCACTCGGTACAGTCAAAGTTTGAGGCCTCTGCCCAATCTGTTGAAAACACGTCCCCAACTTTTATTCAAAATTTTGTGGAGGATTTTTGTGGAGGGTACTGAAAAAATAATTTACACATGGGCATATGTTTTTCAGTGATTAAGGTAAAAAATATAATTTTGTGAGATAAAAAACATTGCCTTATGAGTGGGTTTGTGACATTGTTTACGTAGCTGACTTTTTTCTTTTTTAATGTTTTCTTTATATTATGGTAATTAAAACTTTAAAAGGTTTAAAAATAGGTCGAAAAGGAGATCCTCTATTAATTGGTTGGTTAGTGATATAATAAAGTTTGCCTTTCCAATCAATTAGCCCATTTATACATAGTTGAGTAAGCTTATGGTTTTCCTTAAATTACTTCTTTTCCATTTCATTAAATAGGTGAACTTTGGTTTAGAAAAGTTTACAATATTGTTGAAAGAGATAAGATAGAGATGAAAATAATGCGTTTCAGCTTGCTTGAGCTAATAATATGGATGAGATAATATGAATTATTAAATGCATTTTTTTTTTTAATTTCTCTATCAAAAAGTGGAATGAGACATATACTTGGAGTCTAAACCAAGTGAAACATATGCATGGACAACAGCGGCAAATTGTTGTAGTTTTGTCCCGGAATATTCAACAAGGCAGATTAACATATAGTTCATCGCCTTGGCTTGAAGGGACGGAGTCAAAAATTTGTAAGAGGAGGCTGATTATATACTAATATTGTCAAAAAATATTAAATGAAGAAGATATAAAACTTTAAAGAAGGATATAACTTGATTTTAAGAGGCTAAGTATAATTGTAGAAAGAACGAAATATAATTTTTATAAAATTATATATATAACATTGAACGAAAAAAAGTTCACGGCCCTACAATAAAATTCACTCTTATATCTACATCTTTTTTTTTTTTTACCTTATATTGAATAAATAAAAGAGATACATAAAAAAATAGGGTCTATCATATTCACATAGGTAAATGATCCAACAACCACCCTTCCTCTGCAAGGTTCCTCCACAAGGGTCAGTCAAGGTCTAAGATGAATATTTTTGTATTATCACTTGTTGACTGCCCCTAGTCCTTCTATAGCTTTGTCCTGCTGGTTTGGTTGAGTCATTTGAATATTTTTATGCGGGAAAGATTAACGGATTTTAACATCAAGTAATATAATTTTGAGGTTTTTTCTTTTTCTTTTTCGTTTTCATTTTTTTGCTCACTTCTATCAACTCTCATCAAAGCAAGTTTACCGCATGCATGTCTTTCAGATTACTTGTCGTTTTCATTCGCTGAAAGTCAAAATCCAAAAAATTTTCGCGTCTTTGTCCCCAAGCTATGTAAATAATACTATCATATGGAATATATATACATATATTGAAAAATATCCTTGAATGTATATATACACACACATATATATATATATATATATATATATATATTTACAGTGGCACAATTCTTCCAAATTTGGTGCATACAACTAGTGCGTCTTCGTGTCCAAGTTAGTAGCTTATCACAACAAACAAAACCTGACTAATGGAAAATGGGGGGAAGGAAGAGGAACAAGAGGACAAGATTAGAGAAACACAGAAATAAATTGTGAAGCACATGGGAGTATGGCCGATGGCAACAGCTGTGTAGAGGCAGTTTTCTCGGGTGGCGAGTCGTCATGCAAATAGAGCTACCTCAGACAGATGTGAAAAAATCCTTAAATGTTTTTGAGGAAAAACAGTATGTGTTTGTCAGTTTTGACTCCCTGATTTCACATGATCAACTTGGAATTTTTTTGTTTACCTGGAAAAAAAATGGAATTTATTATTATTATTTTTCATTTTTCCTATGATAAAAACTTTGGAATTTTTTTTTAAATTTTTACCTAGCGTAAATATTTTCCCATATTTTGCACGATTAACCAGTCCAGTGCATGTGTAACTCTGTTTTTGATACACAGATTTAAAGTGGTTTAGTTTTGTATCTTGTGGTTATATCGGTGCTAGTTTTAAACAATGTTTAGAAAAATAAAAGTCTAAATAGAAAATACAATACCAACATAGGAAACTGGAATTTAAATAGGGTGAAAATTGTAGTAAACTTAAAAAAACTATACAAAAAGGGTAATGATTTTAGTGTCACAAATAGATTCAAAGTTATATGAACTTAAAAGGAGGACAAAATTCTCCAACAACAGTTTTATATGGGTTTAAACATCACATCAAAATTCAAATTGTTAACAAATACACATCTAAACGTCAAAGTTAAACTAATCTCATAAGTCAAATCTACAACCCATGAACCAAATTTTACCTTAATTTGTCTGGAACGAAGTTTGTACTAAATAGTAAATCCTTAAAACAGATGGGAAGCTTTACATTTTGGGGGTTTGCGGTCACGTGACTGCACGAGGCTCTGCAGTTTTCCTCTGCAAGTATATATATATATATATATATACACACACACACACACACGCGTAGTCGCGTAGTACAGAAAGCCTACGACGTGCGGTGTATAGTGCACGTGTCAGCACGTGCCTTTGAAACCGTCCATGCAAATATTCAATTGCCTCCTAAAAAATTCTGTATTATCTAATAGTTAATATTCCAAGTCATCCAGGTCAAACCTTGACCATAAAAATTTAGCATCTTTGTTAACACATTTAATTAATTTAATTAGTATAATTAACCGAATTGATTCATATTGTGCGTTACAATAGAGCAGATTCTGTTTTTCTAGGTTCTATCTGGTTATTTTCTTACTAATAATCACCACCAAATGCAGTGCACAAAGTGGGTTTGACCAATCTTGGTGTGCTAAAACTTTAAAAATTAAAGGAAGAGTATATAGAAGTAGATTCGATACAAGATTTGCTTCTCTTTTTACCCAATTAATTACACGATAGAAGAGGGTCAAATATTTCTAATGAAAAATCATGGGCCTCCTAAGATACTGACCGAGATTAATATGAGTTGCTTTCTTTGCTAATTGCCAATTAACCCGCCGGATCAAGTAAGAAAAAGAATAATACATGATTGTATATCCAATAGTTCACAATGAAATTTTTACAATCTTTACTCAACCACTTAAAATTAATGAAAATCTACGGCCTCCCAAGTCCCAAGATGGATTATACTAATTGGTTGCTTAGTGCCACGGGTTGGGTTGTTCGCCCATTAAAACAGTACATATGCAAGATGGGTTTGGAACGTCGTGAGATAGTTCGATCTATATCAGATGTGAGCATCAGCGTATTAAGAGGATCTTTTCCTAATAAGAGAGGACCAGAAAGGCTGAAAGAAAAAAAAAAAAATCTAGTGATGCCCATATTTTGTGTTAAAGTTAAAAATAAATTAAATAATTGAATATATCTCCAAATCTCGTGTTAGGAAGATCTCCTTGGCATTGGAAGATGGTGGGGGAATGTCGGATAGATCAAAGGTCCATATCTACACGTAGTGGAGATCTTATCGGCACTCAAAGTTGGTGAAGGAGCAACGAGAGGTTGAGAGATCGCACGGTGCGTCTGAGCTCCGATCTAGGGTTAGAACTACAATGCCCTTAGTCTAGGTTATGTCATCCTGAAGAAGTGAAAGAAAGGGAATATAGAGGAACAAGAGAGGGATATGATAGCAAGAAAGAAATGGATTCTATTTTGATGAAAATAGAGAAAAACAGACTGAATGAGAACATGGAGAATGAGAGTCAATTTCATTTTTAGTTGCCCTTTTTATTTTATTTTTTTTATCATCTTGAAATAAGAATAAGATTGGCATGCCCCTCACAAATTTGTTATTGAGCAATGAGATTGGCAATATCATGTCTCCTTTTGGATTTGGACTCCCAACCTTGATAGTAATATTAAATTCTATCTTAAATTTAATTTACTTATAAATATTAGATGAAAAGGATTACGAAAAATATAACCACAACTTATATGCATTATTTTAATTACAAAACGTTATAGTTAATTATTATTCAATATAAAATTTCTTTTTTTATTATTTAAGTGTTTGACACTTTATTTTTAATTGTAATTTGTTTTCTACAAATTTTAACACTCTTTTTTTTTTGAAGGATTAACAATCTATTTTTTAAAGATTACACAAATTATATGTATTAATCTATCATTCTAGTTTCATATATTTATTTTGATTATGATAACATTAATATGATAAGTGAATAGTTTATTTTTAAAATTAAAACTACTAATTTCTTAAAGAGTACTATATAAGTAATTTTATAACAGTTCACTCCAATTACAAGTTAAGTAAACGCATGAATGTGATTCAAAGTGACTTTGATTCTGAAACCTATAGCTAAGTAAGCAACTCATTCTTAACTCGCTTCCTAACTCTGATCTTATTCATGATCCACTCCTATTACATATAAGTAAACACACTATAAGAAACACAGAAAAAAAAAAACAACAAAAAGGTTGATTGGGTCATTGTACTGGGTGGAAGTCATGGAAATCTTAATACTATATAAGCTGTGAAAAAAAGAAAAAAGAAGAATCTGTGGCAAATTTTCTGCCAGAAGTGTCATCTAGCACAAGGGTGAGTTATGACAAGTGGGCCTTATTAGTGAAGTTCAACCCAGCTTAGGCATCCTGCGGGTATCAAAGTCGAGTAACCGGGCACCTAAAGCCATACTGAACTGCACAACAAAGCCCACTTCACTTTTTCTAGAATGTCAATTAAGTTCGAAGTATGTAAGAGTTTTATATTGTTGTTTATTTTTTTTATTATATAATATATGAGAGCTTTATATTGTAACAATTAAAAGTTTTGTTAAACTAAATCAGCCAAACACACTAATAATAATAAATAAAACTTTTTACAAAACTTGCTAAAGTAAATAGTAAGTTTTGAAAATATTGTAGTAAATAATAATAAGTAAAAAATTTACCTAGTAAAACGGTCTTTTAATTATCTATTTGTTATAAGTAAAAAAATTTTTACAGATAAACTTTCTTTTTACTGGTATACTTACTACTGATAAATTATTTTACTCATCTATCAAATACTTACTAAAAAAGTATTTAAAAATCTGCTTCGTTGTTCTTTCTTTTTAAAAATAATCTAAGATTGGCAGGGTAAAGATTCAGAAGTACTGAGACACTAGAGCCAATTTTCTGTCGCGAGATAAAGTTACGACCTAGAAGGTAACTAAAGTTAATTAGGATTTAGGCTTTATATGTTTAATATTTGAATCTAATAACATAAGAGTTAATTTAGACCTTACACTTGTAAGTTGTATAATTGAAATGACATTATCATAATGATCAAAAGCTCCAAGTTCATTAATGTTAAATAATTGGGCGTCATCCCACCCAATTTACATATAATTTTCTTCTCTCTCTTCCTTGAGAGGGACACTGGTAGGTGTTTGACAAAATCAATTCTAACGAATATGTTTGATGTCACGGTTTGAACTCAAATAGTGTAACGTCTTTATTACGTGTTATAGTGTAAAGCAAGAGTACGTATGCTACAGTATAAAGCTCTTATTTAACTCTCAGTTTTAACTCACTTCCCAAGCATCATATTAGCAGAAAAAATATCTCAAACCCTCTCCACGTGACGTTCAATTATTATAACATCATAGTTTTTACTTTTACAAGTTGTTTGACATTAATTGGTTTTAACTAACTTTTCAGTTAGGAACGGTGTAAAGCTCTCACATGTTACAATAAAAGCAAAAAACATTACTACAGTATAAAGATCTCACATGTTACAGTATTTAAGTTCTAATCAATGATTCAAACAATTATACCAAACACCCTAATATCGGTATATTATGGTGAAGGATGCAAGGAATTTCTGCTTTACTATTTTCTCTTTCAACTTTGTCTTTATCAAAAAATGTATTATAAAACAAACAGTTAATCCTCAAAGGCAACAACGTATTGAATAGAAACACCAAAAATTTGATGGACCAGACTAGGTTAGCCACAAAAATTCAAGAAAAATAATTAAGGTTGCGGATGAGATGGAAACACATAAACCACAAGATAACCAATTTGCCGACGAGAAGAAAGCAGACCGTCTACAGAATAATTTTTAGCCACCATAGCGTATCAGAATTGACGAAGTAGACATTCTTCAGGACCACGTAAACAAGTCACTCCATTTTCCTTATTTTCCTTGTTTGAACAATGGCAAACACCATGAAAGGAGCATCAAATGGCGATAGAACACAGTTTTAAGCCAACGGATTTTTATCAAGGTTTATGAAAATATTGTCACATTTCTTTTAATACAATATGAATAATTGGTCATTCGAAAAATAAGTCTCGACAAACTTAAAAAAGTGGTTGACAAATGAGTTTAAACTCAAACATTGTATGTGAGAGCTTTTAACTTTAGTTTTTGCTTTAATTTTTGAGTTTGAACTTTACCAATGGATGATTAGTTTGAACTATAAAGAAAGTGTTGAGGAACCAAGGTTGAAACTTGAAAGTTTCAACTATTGTAGTATAAATCTCTCGTTTATTATAGTATAAAGTAAAAATATGCTACAGTATAAAACTCTCATATGTTACAATGTTTAAGTTTTAATTTTAAATTTCGACTTGGTTTTTAATCAACACTTTCAAAACAAACTTTATTTAAAGTACAATTTACAGTTGGAATTGCACGGTCAAACGGTCTATAATTTAGCCCAACGGTTTTAAATTGTATCTTACTGACGGTTTTCTTCACATAAATGCACCTCAAATTTTACTTTGATCAGCATCTTGATATAAAAAATACAATGGGTCAGACTCCAAGATTCCTCAAGCTTTTTCCTTTTTCTCTTTTTCCCTTTTACATCCCCTAATCGAGTCTTCACTTATTTATCGCGTGATTCAAATCATCTTCATCGGAACCCAGTTGAGCATAAAAAAAGGTTCTGATTCATAGGCTCTTAGACACACAAGAATCAGATTCTACAAAATACCTACGTACATATATATATATATATATATATATATAATTCTCTTTTTTTTTTTTTAAACGAGAGAATTCAATGCTTCGTGGGGAGCGTTGTAGCCTACAAGAGGCTGCATAACACCATATACAAAGACCACCCACTTTTCTCTATCATTCAGAAAATGACACATTATCACATCCAATAATACAAGAGAGCTTTTTGGACACAAGAATCTATCTAACCAGACAACAAACAACAACCGCAAGGAAAGCTTAAATCCTGAAAACAAAACCTCTCACAAGCCAAAGATCACTACAAAGGGACTAGGATATAGATAAGACGACGTCATCATGATGACGTCAACACCACTTTATCCGATGAAGGGCCTAAACGATAGCCCAACTCTTATATATGTGGGCCTACCCCTCGACCCCATGGAGCCCAAGATTTTTCATCTAAACAACACGACTACTTCATAAGTTAACACTACATGACTCGACTGGACTTAATCTATGAAATTTGTGTTGTTTTTAAAGTCATGTTGTCATGTCATAACCAATATTATTGATTTTAGAGCGAAACATAATTCGACTTTCTTTTTCCTCTTTTTCATTGTTCAAACGACGACAGTCTCTTTGGAAAACACCAAGAGAAACGACCAAAAAGAAGAATTGAAACTTTATACGTAAAACGACATGAAAATATTGATGAGGTCCTGGTCCAAGACATGTCCACGACACAGTTAGATAAAGTGAAAATAATAATCCCAATGGTGGATTCTTAACCAAATTTGTCTTTTTCGAAACCTTACTCCTTTTTATTTTATTTTTTTGGGTGGGGCCAAAATTTTGTGTTGTGAATAAAACCCGAAAAGTGACGAGGGGGAGAATTCCAAAATGGGGATTGATGAAACTCCAGAGCCACCGGCTTGACCATCCAGATTCATTGGACTCAGACTTTGCCATTGTTGTTCTCGAAGTAGTATTTCCTACTCCCCTGTTGAACACTTGAGCACAGTCATTCGTAGCCATGAATTTCGACACGCGGATTTTGGTGGACCCCACCTCAGCTTTTTGTATTTTCCTATGGTGCCAAAACCACAGTTGCTTTTTCTTTTTTTCATTTTTTGTTGGTTGGAAATTTCCACTCGTATAAAATCCAAACCCCATCATTTCGTTGTGGACAAACAAGCCATGCAAATTTAGTTAAATTACCAAAACACACACACGCCAAAAAAAAAAAAAGAAAAAAAGGAAAGAAAGAAAGAAAGAAAAAAAAAAAACAGAGGAAAATTATATGGATCAAGAGAAGGACTCTGCAGGGGTTCGGTACCGGGGAGTGAGGAGGAGGCCGTGGGGGAAATTCGCGGCAGAGATTCGAGACTCGGCACGACACGGAGCACGAGTGTGGCTAGGCACGTTTGGCACAGCGGAGGAGGCCGCCCGTGCTTACGACCGAGCCGCCTACTCCATGAGAGGCCCGCTCGCCATTCTCAATTTCCCCGACGAGTACCCCTTGACCGCGGGCTCCGGGTATTCGTCATCGTCGTTGTCGTCGTCTTCTATATCCGCTGCCTCATCTTCCTCGTCAATGAGAGGCTCCGGGGAGGGCAGAGGCAGCAGTCAGCATGGAAAACAAGTCATTGAGTTGGAGTATTTGGATGATAAGCTTTTGGAGGAACTTCTTGACTATGAAGAGAAGAATAAAAAAAAAGGTTGAAGTTTAATTAATTGGGATATATTAATTATTTAATTTGCCAAGATGTTTTTGCCATCTTTCTTTACTTAGCATATTAAAGAAAGTATGCCTTTTTATTTTATAATAACTAAGGTTCTGATAATATTGATTACCCTATAATTTGAACTTTTTTGGTTGGTTTGCCCTTTTTTTTTTTTTTTTTGGGTTCTAGAAAACAAATCAGCAAATCTGCAAAATACAGAGGTTGCATAATGAGTGACTCCAACAATATTATCTTGGGCTTTGGTCTCCCAAGTACTCTGTTGTGTATACATATTGTAATCTCACAAAGTAACAATATATAAGAAGAAATGAAATTTGGTTTTTCATTTGAACTAGTCTTTTTTTTTTAATTACTTTGTTATAATTTTTGAATAGAGAATCAACTTCAGAACTTCACTTCTTCTTGTTCTTGTTATTTATTTATTTGTTTTTATTTTTATTTTTATTTTTTAACTTTTGATAGAAACAAAACAAAGGAATGCCATCAAATTTAATGTTAAGTTTCTGAACCTAGGAACCGTGTCTTTTGGATAGGTTAACAGTTGATTTGTCAAAAGGTATTATTAAAGTTTAGATGAACGTAGACATTTCCCTTTAAGCTAGGGCCAGAGGATCTATGCAGCCGCCATTTCTTTTCTTTCTTTTTTTTTTTTTAACAAGTTTTTCCAGCTACTACATGCATTAACCAAGTTTGCCAAAACTATCTCTACTCTTCTTAATTTCTTAGCATTCTTCTCTTAGACATCAATTGGAAACATGGTTCTAATGTTTATTATCGTAACAATTTAAATTCTATGAGAAAAAAACGTAAAATGTAACCACATGTTCTTTTCTTTTTTTCTTTTTTTTCTTTTTTTTGTCTTTCTTCCTTTACAATAGTGTCCTTTTATTCTTATTTATACGGCATCAAATTGTGTCCAAAGAACTAACTGTATGGAAACTAACACAAAGAAATGAGAAAAAAATATATATTAGAAATTTTTTTAGAAATATAAATTAATTAATAAAAATAAAACAAACTTTCAATTTTTACATCTATTGCTAAAATGTTGTCGGAAAATATGATCTCCGATGACAATATCGTCAAAAGAACGTTTTTTTCAAAAGGACGTTTTTTGTCATTCATTTGCAATACCTTTCTTCGATGTAATACTATTTACCAATCATGAACGCTTTCTATTACACGAAAGTAAGATAGTGTTTAGTGACGAATTATTCAGGATTTGAACTCAATAAAGCGTGAACAAAGATAAACTTTAAAAATTAATATAATTGAAAAACTAAATAAACTTTCTAATATTCATTAGTAATAACAAATTGCTACAAAGATATACAATTTTTTTTTAGACTAAAGATGTAAAGCTTCTAAAATTTCTTGGTATAATGAAATATTGCTCGAAGATTTGAATTCAATGAAGGTACAAACAAGTGTTTTTATGCTTTAATGTCTATAAATACAAAGATACACGTTAAAACTTACATTGTAATTTTTTTATAGAATTTTCTTATTTTATTTTATTTTATTTTTTATATGTCAATGACATACTTAGTTACATATCTTAGTACGTTTACCGTTTGATATCAACGCCAATAAATCTTCGGGATTAAGCTTTTGACATGAACGAACCCAGGATTAATAAACTAGAAAAAAAGGAAATGACAAGTAAGAAGATGAGATAAAAAAAAAAAAAAGTCATTGGAAACTGAAATTTAAAGTGAGGAGAGATAAAAGAAAAGAAAAGAATGGAGAGAAATGAAGAAAAAGATGAAAGAATAATATAAATAAATAAAGAATGAAAGCGTTATTCATAAATATAAAATTCATAATTTGTAAGTAGGTTGTATTGGTGGAAGTTGGAACCAATTTGCTATATATTGAGATTAAGCGTCTTTGTGTATTAAAGTTAGTATTGGTGCTGGTATCACCTTAATTTGAAATGCAAGTATCTTACACACACACATATATATATATATATATGTGTGTGTGTGTGTGTGTGTGTGTAATCCGTGTGGCTCTTGTATAAAGAGTTGATCATGATATCGTCACGAAGTGTTATTTATGACATATAACAATATTAAGGATCTCTATTATTTAGCTAAGGAAAATACTAAACGATAAATAGAAATAACGAAAAAGCTTTAAAAATTTTTCAAAAAAAAAAAAGCGTTAAAAATAAAGAGTGTCTATTTTATAAATGAAAACAAAAAGAGAAAACCTCAAACAGAGTCAAACGAACAAAAAGTCCACTCCATCATTTATTGGTGTAAAATTCTAATAAGAAAGAGGAGAAATAACACACACGAACCATAAGAACAACTTAAAATATCAAAATTACGAGCATTAATTAGAACCCATATCTCAAGTTTCTTATCGTTGTGATTGGATTTATCAAAACCAAAGGGAACAACTGTTATGATCATAGAGATCAAAGTCGATGCATGATATGATAAGAGAAACCGCCGATCGACCCCTTTTGTCAACGTTGTTGTACAAACGTCACACTAGCGTTGACAGAAGGAGATCTTAATTGTTGTTGTTTTTCTCCAACAACAAATGAGTAAACAAATAATGAACGGATAGCTAGCCTTGTATTTTCCAAGAAATATTTTTTGTACTTGTGAAATTCAGAAGTATGAGATCATTTGGTGTGAAAATAGCGTTTCCCTTGTCAAACATTTGTAATTCATTTGAATGTTATTACAACTAATTTTTCTAAAGGTAATTGTATTTCAAATTAAGGAAATGCACACTAATGCTAACTCGAATGACCTCATAACTCAAATAAATTTAACCTTGACCACATATCGGTTCCATCAAAATTTTCAAGGAAACATGCATGAAGATAAAACATGCAGCAAGTTCCCACAAGGAGAAGCCAAAAAAGCGCATAATGACTGAAACACATGTGGCTTTTTCAACAACTTTTCTACAATCAATCGATTGAGATCAAGAGACTTACTTCCCATAACAATGCTAAAACCCGACTCTAACGGACTGGAATCACAACAAAAACCAGTGATTGTAGAATTCACTCTATTGGTATAGATTGAAAACAAAAACACAATAGAATACATGTGCCGACCCGCAAACAGGGCTGCGATTAATTAAAAATAATTAAAAAAAATAACTAAAAATTAAACCAAAATTAAATAAGGATACATCAAATGGGATTATCCATCAAAATTGTGCTAGCTCGTAAACAACAACAATAATAAAATAACTGTTGGCTCCAAGGTTTTATAAAAGCAATTTTAAATTAGTTTTGATGATAACAAATATAATTTTTGTTTATATATACAAATATGTATTTTGAGCTAATGAAATTCTTGAGTATTGAAAAGCTTAAGTTTCAAACAAAATCAAATGACGAACATTCAGGATTAGAGCCATGATTGCATCCTTCCTTGCATGGACTTGAAGATCTCAAGACTTTATTGATTTTGAGTCCAAATGTAAGTGAGTGATTCTTATTCGAAAATATGATAAAAAAATAGCTCAAATTCACACACACATAATGCATTCATAAACTTTTTAAATCTTTGCATATATGTGTTCAAAGTATTTCAAATATTTGACCATGTAAAAGGGTGTTAAAACTACACTTAAGGTACTTGAACAAATTTTTACAAAAATAGCTTTTTAGAATATTTTTTCAGGCAATTTTGGGCATCATAGATCGGCCTACCGACCAGAAATGGTCGGCATGTTGATGGCCTAGATTTGCATGCCGATTAGAGGGTTTATAACCCCTGATTTGCAGAGCTTCGGATGACTTGCTAGACCTATGATTCAGCCTGCCAGTGGTTGGACATTCGGCCTGCCAAACTACCAACCAACCTACCAATCTGATGACCATTTGAGGTTCTGATTTTAAATCTTTGAACTTCAGCCTGCCAAACTGTTTATAACGGCTAGTTTTCTATTTACTAGAATTCCACTTCCAACGGCCATTTTGATCAAAATTCAAGTTTCTAGACCAAAGTTAAGCACTTGGAGGCTATATACACCCCACCATTCAATGTGCAAGAAAATAACTAAGTATTACAAGAGAGATTTAATAGCCTACATTGTTTTTGGTCAAAAGCATTCATTTCATATACATTCTCTTGAGCCAAACTTGTTTCATATTTTTCTCTTGAGAATTACTCACACCTTCAAACACAAATCTTACATTGTACTTATCTTTCATTTGGAGTGATTATTTTGTGAGTGTACCAAACTTTATAAAAAGCCTACCTTCCATCATTAGGTCTCCAAGCGTTACAAGTTAAGGGAATCTTTTTTGGTTAGACAATGTAATGACCAAGGAAACGTCATCAATAAAACCTAATATTTAATTGGGTTTAATTAATGAATTTATTCTTAAAAATGTGAAATTTTGTTGAAATTGTAATTTTTGTGAAAATTACAATAAAATATGAATGAGTGGCATTGATTGCAAATTTCATGGCATATGTAATGTAATGGTGGATATTGTAAAATACAAATTTTATGAGTTTGATGACTCAGAGATTTGTGCATAATATCCATAAAATGAATTTCATGTCACAATTAATTGTTAAATTGTGATATAAACGAATGAATGATTAGAATGTAAATAGAACATAGAGGTTGTCCTAACCCTAACCGGGGGTAGAAAGGAGGCCAGAGCAGTATAAGAATACTGCTAAATGAAAACGCAGATACGAAAAATGTTATGATTGGCCTCAAAAAGTAAACGAAAAGTAAGTTAAATATTTTTATACAGTCTAAGGATAGAAAGTACACTGAATTGACCACGACAGTATAGAAAAAATACTGTGTGGTGAAAAATTACACAGTATAAATTTTTAACTCCACAAAGTGGACATTTGCTTGAATTCTATTGGGCCAACAAGCCATGCAATGTGGCCCAATAAGATGAGGACACCTAGTGGTATACTCATGGGTTACCATGAGTCACCAAATGTGATAAGGATGCATTTAAGGCAAAGTTATCACAAAAATTCACTTCCTTTCTTTCCTTCCAAGATCCGGAAGCCATGTCCAGGTCTCTAAAAAAATTTCTCAGCCCCCAAACTTTGCAAAAATAACCCCAAACAAGTTTTACAAGCAAGTACAAGGATTTCCCACAAGTTTTAAGGTAAAATCCTAAACTTTTTCATGAGTTTTCAAGGGATTTTTCATGGGTAAAGGGCAAAGATTAATCCATGCTATTTTTGCATGAAAAGGAAGTCCAAGAAGAAGTTCAAGAAGCCTTTGAAGGCTAGAAATCCAAAAAAGTGTTATTTGGGTAAGTTTTAAAGTTTAAAGTTTTGAATTTTGTTTTGATTTTATTCTTTCAAACCCATGAGGGGTTTTGAGCATGTATTTGATGGAATTGCATGTATATGTGATGATTGGCAAGTTTGAGTTGTGAAACTTTGGTTTATAGTGCAAAATAGCAATTTTTGCAAAAAGTATTATTTTTGTAATTTTCATGTTTGACTTTGTAAAAGTGATGTTTGAGCATGAGAATGTGTGGATTAAGGCATGGAATGGTTTCTGCAGGGGTAGAATTGCAAGTTTGAAACGGATTTTTGTAAAAATGCCAAAGGGACTAAATTGAAAGAAAAAGTTCCTTCTCGACAGATTTAAAAAATAGTCAAAAACGCCCCTGTACAGTGAGATTTTGGGAAAAGTTAAAACATGAAAGTTGTAGATCTCGATGAAACTGTTAGGTTGCGTGGACGGTTTGTCTAAAAACTCAATCGTTTGTGATTTTTTGATTTTTTAAGAATATATTAAAAGTGAAAAAAGTGTTAAATGACAAAAATGTTATTTTTGCAAATGATTTAAGGTATGGTACCTTAAGTAAAAATGGTCCTTGAGAAAAATAGGAAATTTTGATGCAAACAAGTAAATTTTAGTCCTGGGGATAAAATCGTCAAAATTTTCAGTTCAGGGACTAAACCGTAAAGTTTTATGAAAATGGGGCATAATTGAGAAATAAAGAGATTTGACCCACTAGGGTGTTATTTTGAAATTAGTATGTAGTTATTTTCGTAAGAATAACGAAATCGAGCTCGGGTAGGTTAGTAAACCCACGAAGGGCAAAATCGTCATTTTTGTCCAAATAACCCGAACCGTTTTGAAATGTTTCCAATGGAATAAGAAAATGACTAAAAAAGTTCCCGCCCCTTGTTACAAACGATAGGGTAAAGTTAGATAGAAATAAGAAAAACCAGTAGTTTTTAGAGTTATACATAGTAATACAACTCAATTTATTAACTAACGGATGTTTCGTATCGAAACATAGTGAAATTTGGCTAATGACTTTGTAATTGGCCAACAGGATCCTAGGAGTCTAGGAGAAGGGAAATCGAGGTTAAGTCGCCTGACATTCGCATCAAGTAAGTACCATTCCCACCTACAGTATAAAATATAGGTTTAGAAAGAAATATATGTATATGTATACTTGTGCGTATAATTAAGTGTAAACTTGTATGTTTGCCATGATATGAATACCTAGGGGTATAGTCATGTATGAATAAGTGTGAGCATATTAATGTGTATCAGTGTGTACATGCTGTTATGTACTTGTATGTACAATAATAAAAATGAGCATGTGTACCATGATTTTGTATCTGTGTGTATAATATGTTGTGTACCTGTGTGTACAATAATGAAAATGAGCATGTGTATCATGATTTCGTACCTGTGTGTACAATGATAAATACTTGAGTATGTATAAAGTAGGTATCTGTGTGTACATTTTATGTTAAGTACCTGTGAGTACATTATGCTATATACCTGTGCGTATATTAATGTGTACTAGTGTGTATAAAAAGTAAGTACCTGTGTGTAATATGCTATGCAAAAGAATTTATGTTTCATGGATAATATGTGATTATCACTTCATGCATGGTATGTCAATCATAATAAATGGACTGGTAAATGTATCACCAGAAATTAAAAAAAGTGTCGTACCGGCTCCTAACTCAAGGGGAGTTTAAAGGATATGTTACGGTCACGGTGTTACGTAGACCTAAATGAAATTGCGCAATGGTACGAACACTTGGGCCCTAGTAAAGATAAGAAATGATGAGGATAAAGAAAGTTTATAAGAAAGCATAATTGATTCATGCATTCATGTGAATATCCATGTGGGATTTATGGGACTTACTGGGCGTTAGCTCATTAAGTATTTCATGCTATAGGTATTCCGACGAGAAGGTCAGAATAAGTTCAAATGGTGAGCTGGCGGAGAGATGGATGGTGTGCAGATTGGGTATGGAGTCCGCTGCTGTAATGTTTTCCGCTACGTATGTTTAAAGTTATTTTGAAATGAAATGTTTAAAAGAAAGATGTTGTAAAAGTAAAAGTATTAATTATGTAAATACAAGTATGTGAAAGTATTTTAGGAATTACCAAAGTTAATGTAAGGTAATTATTTATTCTCGTTTAAAAAAAAATTCCTAAATTTTTTGCCCTAAAGTAAGTAAGAAAGAGTTTTATCACAGCCCAAAAAGGCGGATTGTGACAGACAATACCCAGTAACATTGTCATTTTGTAAAAAAGTATGGTAAGCTTTGGGTAGAGCAAGTCACTAACGTTGTACAAAGGAGTGATCGTGCCGAAAAGACGGTCTTATAGCGTAAGAAGTCAAGTGAAGATAAATTGCTTGGCCACAATAGACATAGGCATATTTGCCAAACCACTATAATAGCGTTTGCCTTTCTTTTCCCTATTCTTTTACTTAAACGCAATCTTATTCTTGTCTATCTATTTCCATAGTTTAACTTGTTCATTTATTGCTTAAACTCTTTCGCTCTAGAATTTTCTAATAATTTTACAAAAAGATTTGAAAACCCAATTCATCCCCCTCTTTGGTAGCTATTCTCGGGCTAACAATAACTACTTCGTAAGGGCTTAACAGTATGTGAATAATAATATTGTGGTCTAGTTACATACAGTGAAAGACATCCGGACAAACCATACAGTACATATTACGTACAACAGACACAAACTAAAGTACCAAACCTCATTTAAAAAACTACATGGTACTAGTCACAATTTCAATCATGACTGGCCTCACAAAACTTAGGGGAAATTTTAAAACAGAAAATTGCGAGCAGAAGGCCAAATAGGATTATGTTTCAAGTCTTTGCATTTAGAAGACATGTAGAGAGTTAAGCAAGAAAAATATAATTCACAAATACACTACCGAAACGGAAACAGATAATTTGCCAAAAATTATAATGAGAAAACACCTACTTTACTGAAGCCTTAATTAACACCAACAAAGTGGCATGATCGGGCTGTTGGGACCTACCCTTACGATGTTCTCTGTAAGACCTAAACTCTTAAGGCTATTTGAAAACTTATTAAAAACCAAATAGCTTGGTGAAACAAGAATCGAGATTTTACTTTATTTTTGAAATTCCTTTGGAAACATTTTTTAAAACAATGTTGAAAATAATTTAGAATTTCATATTTTCAATAGTCTGGAAAATATAACAAAAACAATTCTTGAAAATATTTAAAAATAATTTAAGCCAAAACAACTTTAAATTGCAGCTACCAAGAAAGGAGTTACAAAATTCTATCTCTATATCCAATACCATAGTTAGCTCTAAACCGGAACCCAATGTAAGCTACTCTAATGTTCAAAACTTCAAAACGTACTTTGAAGCACGAAATCAAACTTAGATAAAATCCTTACAAGCATTAACATGCCCATTTAATCACTAGTGTGTCATTTTAATATTTTAGGTAACAATAATACACAATCTTTAAACACATGATGCAATTATACTAAAAAAAGTTTTTAAAAATATAGTTTTGCTCTAAAACAATTTAAAAATTAATTTTTAAAATTGAGTCTTTTTAAAGGAGTTAAAAACACAAAGCATAAAACACTACGAAGTAAAACTATCCTCCTAGACAATCATTGGCCGGCCTGCCACCTGGTTGAATCTGACCTGTTGACTTCAAAGGCTGATTGGCAGGTTGGTTGGAAATCTAGAAAATTCTATATTTCATTTTTCTCTTGTCCTGAGCTTAACTCGATCCCAACCTCCCACAATAGTTCCCAAATCATAAAAAATTATAAAAAAACATAGAAAATCATAATGGAACACGTTAAAGCTTTTTTTTTTTTTTCAGTTTTTTTACATGTTCAAAATCATCATTTAACCAAAAATCCCTAAATTATAATGAAAATCTAAAATGTGTTTTGCTCAGACTTTATCATCAAAATTTCAAAGAACAAACACTTGCTTAACCACATATTCAAACATGCATGACGAAATCTCAAGTCCAGATTACCAAGATCACAAACCAAGTTCATCATTTCCTCTAACTCTGGCTTTGAACCGAAAATGAAAAGAGAAGAGAAAAAGGAATTTAGATTTTAAGATTTTAAAGAGGGAAAAACAGATATAATCAGATTTGGTTTGGAATTTTATCTCAACTTCTTCTTAAATAGTGCTAAAGATTCGTTTTTCTCTTGGAGCCTCCAAGATTGGCTCTCTGTGTTTTTGGATGATTTATAGAGAGAGAGAGAGCGATGTGTGAGGTAGAGGGGAAAGAGAGAAAGGAATGAGTTGGTCTGATATGTTTTTGGTGTTTAGGGGTTTTAAAGGCAATGGTAATTTTGTAAATAAGTAGAATAACAATGGTGCCTTGGAAATTTGGCAAAATAGCAGAACAATTTGGAATTATGTTATTTTTTTAAGTAAGAGAATATCTATATGCAGCTAATTATAAATGAAAATAGCAAGTTTAAATTGAGTTGGCACACTAACTAACTAAATTTATCCTAATTGATACTGTTTAAAATTTATGGACGCTACAATACAACATTTATAAGGCGGAAATACTAGCTTTTTCATTTCACATAAGCATCTACTACTAAAAAGAAACAAGGGCCTAACACAAAGAAAACCACAAAAGGTAATTCGACGACTATGAGTAGAGACACCATGACACATAATGTTGCACATGGTCAGAAATACCTTAGAAGGAATGCTGCTTTGCCACTGTGTGTGATCTATGCACCACAGCTTCCAAGTTGTAGGTCCACCCAAGGCCCCACACACCCCTTGCTGAACCACGATACCATCTTTGACGTCGAGCACCTATCCATGCATGCCTTTACCCAACACCACCTCGGTAAGAAGGAAGAAACCCTGATGGTATAGTCCCATCAAACTATGGAGGCACTCCACACCGAAGGTCAAAGCCTTGATGGTCCATCTCTAATGTCGAATAGCTATCCACGTTGACCTTCGACCTCCAACACTGCCACTACGAAAATGAAGAAACCTTTGGTGGAAAAAATGGTTAATAACCATTTTGAGGAGCCATTTTGAGGCATAATTTTGAGTAGGACCCACTTTGTAAAATTGACGGGTCTTGTTAAATTTGTGTTCTGTGTCGTGAGGAGATCAAAACCATATATTTATATGCTTAAAATGATAATCGGGTAGATGAGAAATTGATGCCCAAAATGTGCTAATTGACATTTGGATTTTGTTAGAATAAGCCTAAATGTGGAGTCCTACATTGGTTAGGCATTAAAGTTTGCTATGATTTTTAATTGATTGTACTTTTGTGCTTGGGTAAGATGTTATACCTAAGAGGCTCTTTCACGCGTAGAGGGGTGTAAATCACCACCCCAGCGGACTGGAGGCCCAATGTGTGCATGCATGATGTGGGTGACGCGAATGCCAAGCTCAAGGAGCTTGCCTTGCGCGAGCTAATTTTTGAAAATTTTTATTACTTCCAATAACATTAAATCCAAATTTATGATTGCTCATAAAGCTGGGTTAATGGCACCTCATAAAACTTACAGTTTGTAGGTTAATGGCATTAGAATAAAATCTCATAATACCAGCTCATAAATTCAATTAAATCATAGTGTAACCCCTTCTGACTAGCCTATAAAAAGGGCTGTTTCCTTTTGTTTGACACATGAAAATTCACACTCAAACTCACAAAAGTTTTCTCATGTTTTCAAGTCCATTTTTCTCTTGTTCTCTCGTTTTTGGTTAGTGGTCTTCTGGTCGGGTTTTGGTAATAGAGAAAAGACTATTTCAAGTTCATCGGAGACGGTATTCGATAGTGCTTAAGATTCTGTTGGAAGTCATTGTATCTTGGGAGACAGACATCCGTTGAATCCTCGTGTACAACCTAAGAAGACGAATCTGTTTTAAGAAAGACGTGAGCTTAAGGTGCCTCAACTGTTCATCTGTTCAATTCCGCTTTGATTTAGTTAAAGTTAAAGGTTTTGTTATACCTATTTTCATTATTTTCATTCCTACATTTGCAACTTGGTCATTTTATTCATATTCAATGCTATATTTGCTAACAAACTTGAGGGTACAAACCCACCACATTGCAGAGGCCTTGCAATGTTGGCTGAAACCCCAACACCATATCTCTGTTTGTCTCTAGGGTCACAAATCCGATGACTAGAAAACCAATGGTGTTGGACTTCGATCATAAGAAGGAAGTATGTGCAACCCTAGCCCACACCAGAGGAAGAGGGGGAAGGAGGGAGTGGGTCATGAGTTACATTATGACATCATTATAGCCAACGTTAAGGTTGGGTCTATTCTATATATTATTGTTATTTGAACCGTTAAAATCTATTATTATTCTTATTGTTGTTGTGGTTGTTATTATGGAGAGAAGGTAATTGATATCAGAGAAAATTAGGACAGTGATGCTCACTAAATAACCCGTGCTATACAAGTCCCTTTGATTTATTATTGGGGGAGCATGATTTTGTCCCTTAACATCTTAAATCCATCTGTCAACTTGATTCAGCTGGATCAAGAATCATCAACCACATCAACAACCACTTGAAGCCTACAAAAGCGTTCAATATGATCAGAATAGCTGGGAAACAGCTTAAATCTGAGATCAGAGCAACAATAGAGCCTGGGAGTCGACTATGACTGAACAACAATATAGATGTGTCGACTGCTTCTCAAAAAAATTCCGTTAGATTCTTCCATTTCGAGAATTAAGCAAATGCTCAATTTGGACTTACGCACACCTGATCTCTCAGGAGACAAATCCCACAAGAAAAGTGACTTTATTCAAGCAAAAAATGTCGAGTTAAATTCAAATAAGGATGCCCTAATGAGGAAAATTTTACGGGCAATGGACATTGACCTTGAAAAGGTGTTAATCCTTAGTCCTAATAGGAGTTTATATGTCAAAAAACACCCTAATTTGTCTAATACTCTACAACTGTGAATTTCCTCTCTATTATCATCTCTCTCAAGGTTTCTCAAGCTCTCTTGTATATTTTCTCTCTACACTGCAAAAAGCTAAGTGTTACATTAGACATAATTCTCACATTGAAGCTAGATACGTTAAATTCATATATCTCCTTTTATTGTCTGCACTTTATTCAATTGCACATACACTAGATCGACTCTAGGCAACAAATTCAAACATCAAAACGACATCCATACTGGTCATTAGCTTTGATACAAATCGATTATATTAATTATTTTGAAAAGGTGATCGAAAAGTAATGAGATTCAAAATTCAAGCATCTAAAGACTAATAAAATAAGAATATAAGAAAGATAAACAAAGAACAACCTTACACAAAAGACAATCGAACATAACAATCAAAATAAAAGAGGATCTATTTTCTTAATTGAAAAATTAAGAGAGGCCTCAATAAACCTACTGCTAATAAAACCATGGGGGAAAGCCTGACAGACAGAAAGAGAGTGCATTATTCACTTTGAAAACACAGAGTATAGACCCTTTTCTTTCCAAGATCGGTAGAACCCTTCTCAACTTATCAACCTTTGCCAATTTATCCCTAGATAGTTTTCTCTATTTCTTTTTGAGGAATTGCATAATTGAGCTGGGATGAGAAGATGAACTTGATCTGCATTGATAACGTACGATTTGTTCATTAGAATGTGATCTTTTGAATGGTCATGATTTGCTATATATAATAGTAATTATGACATTATATTCCACCAAAATAATTGTATTTCTTCAAATCTTTTTATGATTTTGGCTTGCTTCGTTCAATAAGTTTAAAAGAAAACTAGATTATTTAGGGTAAATGTGTGTGTGTGTGTTTGTTTTTTTTTTTGGGGGGGGGGGGAATTTAAATAGTCTGTCTGCGAACTGCTATTGTCAATAACCAGTATCCAAACTTGATTCACCGTCACGCACGCAGATAGTTCCATTGTAATAAAGATTAGTTACGCAGTTTAACTTGATTAGGATACTTTAGATAATCTACATAAAGTGATTAGTCTATGTACATTAATATTAAATCAGATTGCTAAACTATGTTTTTATTAGGTTTAGCTCGTCACTAGATTTGCTAATGATTCATAAAAATAAAGTAGATCGTAGAAAGTACTGCATAATATTTTTGTTAAGTTAGCAGAATTATTCTCAGCATGACTAATTCATTGAAGAATATTCGAGCGTCCGCCAATTTAATTAGTATTGATTGAATTTAGGATGAATGGTGAATCTCTCTCTCTGTCTCTGTGTTTTTGTTTTTGTTTCTTTAAGTTGAAAACAAAAATTCATCGGAAGGCGGCGATCACGCACAAGAGCTATCAATTTGGGCCATATCAAACGGCCCAACCAGTGGTCCGGGTTTGACCGAAGATTTAGGCCACAACTAGAACCGGACTAGATCGGATGGGCTGACTAGATATTTTTTATTTGTTTTTAAAGATTCCCTTATAAAAATTTAGATGGCTTGACCTAGCCTTAGGCCCATGTGGGCTTTGGACCGAGAATGAGCCTCCCTTTTTATTGAGATAATTAGGATGGATGCTATTAATTTTTGGTATGGATTAAATTATGCCACAAGTAAAAAAACTCTTACGTACAGTTTCTACCATAGTGGTAAAAAAAGAGTAATTATATGGACTAAAATATCTTAGATTCATCTAGGGTGTTTTTAATTCTCTCTCTTCTTAATCATCATCTCAAGTCTAGATTCATGCTCTATGGTGCTTGTATATATTTATCGTTTACCAAATATATATATTTTTTGTGGCAAATTCATAATTTATTACACTTATCTTAATTAAGATAGGGCCATTATGTGAAACTTATAAATTAAAATTTACATAGTAAATTTGTAATTTACCGCACTCATCTTAACTAAGGCAGGTCTATTACGTACAATTTGTAAATTCAGAGTTTACATGGTAAATTCATAATTTACCATACTTATCATAACTATGTGCAACTTGTAAATTCTGTTGTAAATTCAGAATTTACATTCATAATTTACCACACTTATTTTAATTAAACATGCACATTATGTGAAATTTGTAAATTCAAAGTCTACATGGTAAATTCGTAATTTACTAGTTAACTATTGATGTTTGAATTTATAAGAGAACATAACTATATTAATTTACCACACTTATCTTAAAAATGTGCAACTTATAAATTTAGAATCGCACAGTAAATTTAGAAGTTATATGGTGAATTCGTCATTTACTAGTTAACTATTGATGTTGGTTCACAAAATTCACCTTAATAGAAAGGGGAATTTAGGATTTAAGTACACTAAATAAACTAATATAATAGAGTGGAATTTTTTCAAATAGTTTTTTTCTTGTAGCAAATTATCCAAGCTCCTTATTTGTGGTATATATGTAAAAAGCCCCTTTTCATTAATCAGGCTGCCTGATTTTTTCTTAGAAAATTGCAACAAATAAAACAAAATGATATAGCAATAAAAATTTTTAGCCCAAAATTTTGATAACTTAAATAAATAGACCAAATTTTTATAAAAGTTCAAAAATTTCCTCCTCCTCTACTGTCTCCAAGCTTCGGTGGTCTTCTCTCTCCTAGCTTCGGTGACACCCCTGATGATGAATTTGCTCTTTGCGTGACTCCAACAACGACTCTAACGACCTCGCACTACTTTGACGCTTGCTCCCTGTACGACTTCGGCAACAAAGCTTCTCCCTCCACGACTCTGGCGTTTGTCTCCTCTGGCGATGAAGACTGCTCCAGACGACGTTGCTGTTCTCCTTGGCGACTAAAGCTTCGCGATCTCCCTAGTGATTGGTTGCTTGCAAATCTCGAATGGTGGTTGGCACCGAGCTTTGATGGCAACAAGGTTGGGCGACGATAGGTGCTCCCTTGGTGTTGCTCTGGTAGAGGCGAGATTGGGTGGCAGAAATATTTTTTGGGAGAGGTGATTCCTCAGTGCTGGAGAAAGAGAGGGAAAAAGAGGGAGGGAAAATTGTTGCAGATGTGGAGCCAAATTAAGTCGACAACCCAACAAAAGGAAGAAAAAGGGAGAAAAACACATCCTCGGAGGCAGGGAGCAAGTGCTGCAGCTCTGGCAGAAGAGCGCCGTGACGCTGGGATGAGGGTGCCTAGGCGCCAAGTGCAGAGCGCCTAGGCGCCATGTGGAGAGTGCCTAGAAGCCAGGAGGATTACGCCTAAGCGTCGAGCTAGGCGCCAGGAGAAGAGCGCCTAGGAGCTGCAAGGGATCGCCGCAGCGCTTGTTTCAAGCGCCACGGCGCTGACGCGCTGTGATGCGTGATGTTTTTTGAGTTAGAGTCGGATTCAAAGACCCTAAAAATGGGAAACCACTAGGGTTTCCCATTAGTTGCTATTTTTCTCCTCCTTTGGCTATAAATAGACACAAGGTGGCTAGGTTGGGTGTGTGTGAAAATTGTGAGTGGCATAATTTTGTGAGAGGTAAAATTCTTGAGAGCTTCATCCTTGAGAGAGAAAAATTCCCACAGGATGCTAGATAGAAGAGAGTTTTGGTAAGCACAATTTGTGAGTGTGTGAGAAACTGTTCTTGTAATCTGTAATCTCCTTCATCATAGTGGAATCTGCAAGCGGCAGAAACAGGACGTAGTCTCAATTTTGGACGAACCTGTATAAAAATTTGGTGTCTCTTTTTCTTCTTTTCTCCTATTTATTTTCTGCAATTGTTCATTCTTGCGATCCTTGGAATTAGGAGTCTCCTAATTCTCCAACAACTGGTATCAAAGCGGAGGTTTTGATCAAGAACGATGACTGGAGAAAAAGGTATGGCAGCCAGCATCACCAAATTTGATGGTTCAGATTTTCCTATTGGAAGATGCAAGTTGAAGACTATCTCTACAACAGGAAACTGCACTTGTGTGACACCCGTTATTCTCCTAACGGGTATTGAGGTAATTAAATTAATTTTTAATGTAAAAAAAAAAATTGCTTCATTTAAATTTATTTTATAATATTTATTTTTATCTATTTTTAAATTTTCTAAAATTCTCCTATATTTATTTAGTATGATTACTAAAAAGCCTTAGAACTTCTAATAAATCTCAAAAATGTCATATTGGCATTATGTGTGTTAAAGTCTTTAGATGAGACATAAGGATATCTTTTCCAACTACTCTTGACCCTCATTTTCTTTATTTCCTCCGTGACATGCTTCAACATGTCTCCTCTATAATTGTTTCTATCACTTCTTTTCAAAGACTTCATCTTTTCTTCCTTTCTCTTCCACGGTTCCCACACTCTTCTTCTCATTTCTTTGCTGAAGCAAAATACTTAGAGAACTTCTTCAAGGCAGCCATAAAAATCAGCCACCATCACCTCCATTTGAGCAAGAATTTCAGTCATACCGAAGTAAAGGAACCTGTTTTGAAACCATTTCAAGCTTCCAACTAACCATAATCCGAGGTTAGAATCTTATGAACAAATTTAGTCTTTCATTTATAAATTTTCTTTTATACTAAAGGATTATTCAAATTTGCGTTCTTAAACCTAAGTATATGTTTGTTGCTATTTTGGAGCATATGTATGAAGTCTAAGTGTATATGCCCTAGACAGAAAATTTATATTGTTAAACTTTATAATACCTCTATGGGCAGTGGTTATTTCTTGAAATTCTAAGATTAAATTAAAATAAATTTTATGAATGTAGTTGTATGTTGTGCTTTAGTTTTAATTGTCCTTATGCACGCCTTAGGATCAAGGGAGTATGGAGCTAACGTTAATTGATTCCAGGATTAAGAGACTGTTGATAAGCTTAAAAGGTAGGGATTCTATTACTCATCTTTTGTGAGGTTTTTATAGAATTAAAATTGATTGTTTTGCCGCAATATATATATATCTATGTTGAACTGATATTATATGATTATCACATATGAAACTATGACATGGACTCGTCTTGTATTGTACGGCGAGGAACATAATGAATTGACACATGTTATAAATTGAGAAGCATGGTTAGGAAAACTAACTCTATTGATAATGATTCAATATAGAGAAATTGTGAGACATGAAGAGGGCGACGGTTACGTCCTTGGGCATGAATACCCTAAAAGGTAAAATAGGGGGAAGGCGATGACGCTTCCTTGGGTTGAAAGTCCCAGAACACACTGTACAGGAATCGACTTGGTGAGGACTCGGGGCTTGATGTCCCCTCACCGGAACACCCTTGGAATGTTTATAGGGTGATCAAGTGCGCCCATTTGGGTCTCGATGAGTTGAGTGATACTCAATTTAACATGGATACCTAGGAACAATGATGATTGGTAATATTTGTATAAATGTGTAATTATGACACTTGGTAATGATTAACTACGGTATCCATAAGATGTGATCATAATAAACCTCATAATCTGAAATATGATGTGACTTACTAACCATGCAGATTTTAATGTGGTAATGATAAAAACCTAAAGGTGGGTAATGGCTTTCTCTACTGAGCATAGTGTTGCTCATTCCCTTATGTTTATATCTTTTCAGGACTCACTAAGTGTGAGGTGGCTACGAGAAATATAGTTGAGGAAGTGATGTAACTATATTACATTGGGACTGCTTCAATCGTTGAGAATGTTCTTCATGATAATGTAAGCATCAATTGTTACTTTCTGTGACTGTATTATAATGTGTTGAGGGTTAAAA
Source organism: Artocarpus heterophyllus (assembly GCA_025403435.1). Lineage (NCBI taxonomy): Eukaryota > Viridiplantae > Streptophyta > Magnoliopsida > Rosales > Moraceae > Artocarpus > Artocarpus heterophyllus. The sequence continues at coordinate 8,645,269 of CM046342.1, forward strand.
TGATGATGACAACAGTTTATATTATTAAATTTAAGGTGCTACATTAAAACTGTAGTTTATTTGTCGTTTATATTTTTATTTTTGAGTTGAGAGTTTTCATTTAAGTCCCGGGCAAATTTTATTTTTAAGGTTTTACTTTTATTATTTATTTTTATTTTATCTCATTAAAAACTGTTAACCCCCATATAGGGGCGTTACAGAATTTTTGGTATCAGAGCCTAGGTTCGGTTAACCTAGGGAGTGTAGCACCACTTTAAAAAAAAAAATATTTTTGAGATGGTTTTGAAGCTGAATTTTCATTGTCATCATCAAAATGAACCTTCACATTGATTTATACAGTCTAGAAGGATGTAACATGAAAAGGCCATAGAATAAAAATACTAATAGTTATATGAGTACAATAATTATATAGAAGGAAAGTATTAATAGTTATGAGGGAATGATAATTATATGGAATGAGTTTATAAGAAGAATGCTTATGAGAGATTCGTATAATATTAGGATCTATAAGCATATCTAATTCGTATAAACGATGAGAAATTCGTGTAGATACGAGGATTTAAGAGCCTTTTGTCTCGTGAAAAACAATAAAAAATATAAGGCTTGATTTATTGATTTTAAAGTTTGACATAGATATGCCAAATTTTTCGTAATTGATTCAAACCTAAGTAATGATTATGTGTGGATTCGATGGAGCACATAAGTGTCAATAACTTTTCTTGAAAGTTCTATTTATTTGAGGAATATGATATAAGTTGGGAATCATGGTATTGAATCTTGAGAGAGATAAATGTTAGACTTTTGGTCTGTTGAGACTGTGTAAAGTCTAGAATGCATGAATCTCAAAATTGGAATATTTTGTTACGTACATTGTATTTAAGTGTATCAGTGAATCTTTTGGTTACCTAAGATTTTGTTATATGAGGAAATTATATATTGTATAAGTAGAATTGTGGGGATTGTAGATGTTCTTAAGTAGTAACATCAAGTGTCTTTGTTCATTGATATGGTCTACGTTGGAAGACGTAAATCGTATTGATTTCAAGGTTAGTCGCATTCTAAACCCTTGGTAGTAATGATGATGAATCCATTGATAGATGTTAAGTATTATGAATAACATATAGGTGTATGTATTGTTCAATAAGGTTTTGATTAAAACAAAATTATTTGAGTTGCTGGATCATTCAGGAAGATCCTTGTTGTCGTTAAATTAGATTTGTTGTTTATAGTTAACTTTATCTATAGTGGACTTTGAATTGGGTTTAAGATTTATACGAATTGGTTTTCAATTTTATGTTTGTTATTTAACTCGTTCTAAATGTGTTAAGGCCGAAACAACCTGACCATTTTCAACTAAGAACATTTGGGCCTAGTTCAAATCTTAAATCAGTTTGATTCACACTGTCTCTCCCACGTGGTCTCTATACGTGTCATATACAGTGGTTTAATTATTGTTTACATATACGTTTACTGTGCATAAGAGTTTATTTCTCCGAGTTCACTTTTTCTCTCTTAATTTGTTATTTTCTCTCTAAATCGCAAATCCTCTTCTTTTTCATTAGAAATTCTTCTTTTCCTCTAAAAGAAGAAGGAATTCTAGGATTCTGCAATTTACTATCTTAATTTTTCCTTTCTATTTACTCTTCTTTCATCTCATCATGGACCCAAAGTACCAACATCTGAGAAAGTATTTCCCATCACTCTCCCAAAAGATTCTCAAAAAGAAATATAAGGCTAGAATTACTCGGTTGTGGATTCTTATGCGTTTTGGCATCCCTTGTGATGTGAGAATGTTGATAGAGGGGAAGATTCGTCCGAGTGACTTTAGTCAAGATGTCGGTTTACCAGGAACAGGTACCAGTCGTAGTGCAATGAAAAGAAGAGCTCGTGCCATCGTGGTCACTTGTAACAAATGTGGAAGACAAAATTGTAACGGTAAATGTACTTCACCTGGTTATATGTCTACGAATAGAGAGGATAAAATAAGGTTTTGTAGGGATGGACTTTCAAAGGAGAACTTGGATAGCATCCATCCTCCTCTCCATGGTCACCCTAGTGGATATGTTCAAGGAGCTATTTTTAAACTCTGGCCTAAATTTTATACAGAAAGACAACGCCTCAGGAATATGGTATTTCTAGATCCTGTTTGTCAAGCCATAAGAAAACTGGATGGGGAATAAGTCATCGCTCTATAAAGGTTATTTAGTCTTTACTTATTTGAAGCAGTTTTAGCTGATGTTCAACAGTTTGTGTTTTTCTTTTACTCAGAATATTTGCTTTTGTGTTTGAAATAATTGTGATTATTAGATTGATACAGTAAGTGTTAATATCTTATTTAATTTATGATTTTCTTAAATATATATATAATAAAATATATTATCTTATCAGACACGTTACATACGGTACAGTAATATGTTTGAATTTTGAAAAGCTTATCCAGATATTTCAAGATTTGTGTCTCAAATTTCAAAAGTTCTACAGTATTTGTCGTTTATATTAAATTTCTAGACTTGGAGTATATTTGTCAAAAAGTCTACAGTTGTGTCATGAGGGTCTTTTGTCGAATTGTTCTCAATTGTCAAAAGTTATACAATTAGAGTCTAATCTTTTTCAAAAAGTGAATCAGATTTTCTATAAACTATCAATCACCTTATCTTACTTTCTTATCCGCACAAGATTTTGTTTAAATCTTTGGATTACTTTTTCATTACCTACTCGTCTATCTCTTTAGCCCTTTTTGTATATTTCTCATCTTTAAAATCTCATGTAGAACCCGAAGTCTAAGTGGAGCAGACATTAAGCAACCACTTCTATAAACCAAATATGTCTACCTCCCAGTCCACGAAGAAAATAAAGAATGTCTGTGTCTTTTGTGGTTCCAGCCTTGGAAAAGATAAAGCTTATTTAGAAGCTGCAAATCACTTAGGGCAAGTCCTAGCACGCAAGAAGATTAACATAATCTATGGGGGTGGTAGTATAAAAATGATGGTAAATATGGCACTAGCAGCTAGGTCTAGCGACGCTACTGATGTAAGAATTTGGCCTCATATTCCAGTTGAAGGAAACCTTTGTAAGGAAGCCATAGGTAAGGGAGAAGGAGTCAGGAGTATCCCTAAAAATTTTAAAGACATAATCTATATTTCTGATGCTTTTATAGCATTACCTGGTGGTCTAGGTACTCTTGAGGAAATATTTATAGTTGCTTGTGGGCAATTGTTGGGCTTTTATTCCAAACCTTTGGGACTGCTGAACGTAAAGGGTTTTTATGACGGTCTTTTGAAATTTCTAGATTACGCTGTGGAAGAAAACATCACTACAGAATCAGAGAGACAAATCTTTGTCACTGCTTCAACAACTGAGGAATTGATAGATAAAATGCAAATCATACATCCAGAATCCGACACTGCAACATCCAAGCTTGAATGGGAAAGGGAAAGCCGGGAGCGGCCAATTGATTTGAATCTCCATCTGTAATCTTTTTGTTTTATCTTTGGCATGTAGGCATGTGTGTCCGTATTTCGTGTGTTACGAATAACCGTTTGCCTTGTATTCTGTGTTTCTTGTGGTACGTTGTTGTTCAATCTTTTAGATTCATTGAGCCTAATGCCGGGATGGCTGGATACGGAGTACTTGATGCTCTCGAAACGCATTCTTCTTAAGGTCCGATCTTTTGTTTATCGATGTTTTTGTATCCTCTAAGCATGCATGATATGGATAGCTGGTATACGGAGTGCCTTGTACTCTCGAAACGTATCCGTATCATGTTTGTAATGTGTAATATTCTGTTAATATTATGTGGAAGTACCAGAGTTAGTTATGGGGATATTTCATATGAAATATGAGTATATTATTTGGGTTGAATGTTTGTGTCATGAGGATAGCTGTTTAATGAAAAATATGTCGGGTATGTTTGCAACTCTGAGATTCCGTTTAATATCTCTATGAATAAGTTTAATGTATAGTTTTGAATAAAAGTGTTTGTGATATATGTTTTATGATTATGTTTTAGTTTATTAGTTGAGGTATGAAATCAAATATATTTGACTTTTCCTTACTCAAAAAGGAAAAGGAACCTAAAGATGAAGTATATAAAATTTCTCTGGCAATCTCCTTAAATGTGATTGTAAATCACAGTCCATGGACAATGAAGGACTGGAATCATGATATGGTCAATATGTATGCCTGATCAGATTCTTAGACTATTATACGGTGTTATAAGTTGAAACTTGTCAGAAATACTCTTATTGAGGGATTTAGGAGTAAGATTTATTATGCAAGTAAATAAGTGGAAATACGATAACTTAAATTTGGAGGACAAACAACATTAACGGTTTAGACTCAGAATTGGAATCATAGTGGAATCATAATTTTTACTAGTATTGCTAGAATTGAAATTTCGAGGACGAAATTTCTTTAAGGGGGGTAGAGCTGTGACACCCGTTATTCTCCTAACGGGTATTGAGGTAATTAAATTAATTTTTAATGTAAAAAAAAAAAATTGCTTCATTTAAATTTATTTTATAATATTTATTTTTATCTATTTTTAAATTTTCTAAAATTCTCCTATATTTATTTAGTATGATTACTAAAAAGCCTTAGAACTTCTAATAAATCTCAAAAATGTCATATTGGCATTATGTGTGTTAAAGTCTTTAGATGAGACATAAGGATATCTTTTCCAACTACTCTTGACCCTCATTTTCTTTATTTCCTCCGTGACATGCTTCAACATGTCTCCTCTATAATTGTTTCTATCACTTCTTTTCAAAGACTTCATCTTTTCTTCCTTTCTCTTCCACGGTTCCCACACTCTTCTTCTCATTTCTTTGCTGAAGCAAAATACTTAGAGAACTTCTTCAAGGCAGCCATAAAAATCAGCCACCATCACCTCCATTTGAGCAAGAATTTCAGTCATACCGAAGTAAAGGAACCTGTTTTGAAACCATTTCAAGCTTCCAACTAACCATAATCCGAGGTTAGAATCTTATGAACAAATTTAGTCTTTCATTTATAAATTTTCTTTTATACTAAAGGATTATTCAAATTTGCGTTCTTAAACCTAAGTATATGTTTGTTGCTATTTTGGAGCATATGTATGAAGTCTAAGTGTATATGCCCTAGACAGAAAATTTATATTGTTAAACTTTATAATACCTCTATGGGCAGTGGTTATTTCTTGAAATTCTAAGATTAAATTAAAATAAATTTTATGAATGTAGTTGTATGTTGTGCTTTAGTTTTAATTGTCCTTATGCACGCCTTAGGATCAAGGGAGTATGGAGCTAACGTTAATTGATTCCAGGATTAAGAGACTGTTGATAAGCTTAAAAGGTAGGGATTCTATTACTCATCTTTTGTGAGGTTTTTATAGAATTAAAATTGATTGTTTTGCCGCAATATATATATATCTATGTTGAACTGATATTATATGATTATCACATATGAAACTATGACATGGACTCGTCTTGTATTGTACGGCGAGGAACATAATGAATTGACACATGTTATAAATTGAGAAGCATGGTTAGGAAAACTAACTCTATTGATAATGATTCAATATAGAGAAATTGTGAGACATGAAGAGGGCGACGGTTACGTCCTTGGGCATGAATACCCTAAAAGGTAAAATAGGGGGAAGGCGATGACGCTTCCTTGGGTTGAAAGTCCCAGAACACACTGTACAGGAATCGACTTGGTGAGGACTCGGGGCTTGATGTCCCCTCACCGGAACACCCTTGGAATGTTTATAGGGTGATCAAGTGCGCCCATTTGGGTCTCGATGAGTTGAGTGATACTCAATTTAACATGGATACCTAGGAACAATGATGATTGGTAATATTTGTATAAATGTGTAATTATGACACTTGGTAATGATTAACTACGGTATCCATAAGATGTGATCATAATAAACCTCATAATCTGAAATATGATGTGACTTACTAACCATGCAGATTTTAATGTGGTAATGATAAAAACCTAAAGGTGGGTAATGGCTTTCTCTACTGAGCATAGTGTTGCTCATTCCCTTATGTTTATATCTTTTCAGGACTCACTAAGTGTGAGGTGGCTACGAGAAATATAGTTGAGGAAGTGATGTAACTATATTACATTGGGACTGCTTCAATCGTTGAGAATGTTCTTCATGATAATGTAAGCATCAATTGTTACTTTCTGTGACTGTATTATAATGTGTTGAGGGTTAAAATGATGATGACAACAGTTTATATTATTAAATTTAAGGTGCTACATTAAAACTGTGGTTTATTTGTCGTTTATATTTTTATTTTTGAGTTGAAAGTTTTCATTTAAGTCCCGGGCAAATTTTATTTTTAAGGTTTTACTTTTATTATTTATTTTTATTTTATCTCATTAAAAACTGTTAACCCCCATATAGGGGCGTTACAACTTGCCCTTGGGTAGTAAGTCCGAAGGCATGAAGGATGAGGAGTGGAGTCTCCTTGATAGACAGGTGCTCGGTGTGATCCGTTTGACCTTGTCAAAGAACGTTGCACATAACGTTGCGAAGGAGACTACTATAGCAGGGATGATGAAGGCTCTGTCAGAGATGTATGATAAGTCCTCAGACAACAACAAGGTACATCTCATGAAGAAGATTTTTAATTTAAAGATGCCTGAAGGTGCCTCGGTGGTAGAGCACTTGAACAGTTTCAACACCATCCTAAACCAATTGGTCTTGGTAGAGATTAAATTCGATGATGAGATCAATGCCCTAATCCTCTTGGCCTTGTTACCAAATAGTTGGGAACCTATGAGGGTGGCCATTACAAATTCTCTTGGGAGTGCAAAATTGAAGTTTGTTGATGTCAGAAACTCTATTCTCGTGGAAGAAGTTTGCAGGAAGGACTCAGGTGAAGCCTCTTCGTCGAACTCGGCCCTTAATTTTGATAATAGGGGTAGGAAACTTGATAGGCAATCCAACAGGGATAATGACAGTAGAGGCAAGTCGAGGAATGGGAGAAGCAAGTATAGGAATGGTAGGACCATGGAGTGTTGGAACTGTGGGAAGACGGGCCACTTGAAAAAGAACTACAGGGCTCCAAGGAAGAACAAAGACAAGACTAATGACGCAGCTAACACCGCCACTGAAGAGCAGCAGGATGCCTTAATCTTGTCTGTCGACAGTTCTTTTGATTCATGGGTGATAGACTCGGGAGCATCATTTCACACCACTGTACACCGTCATGTCCTGGAAAATTATGTTGTTGGAAATCATGGCAATGTTTATCTTGCTGATGGAGAGCCTATGGATATAGTTGGCATTGGAGATGTCAGTTTAAAAATGCCTAATGGGTCGGTGTGAAAGATTCATAACGTGAGACACGTTCCTAAACTAATGCGCAACTTGATTTCGGTGGGGCAACTGGATGATGAAGGACATAAAGTGACCTTCAATTGTAGAGGTTGGAAAGTCACTAAAGGAGCAATGGTTGTTGCTCGGGGACGCAAGGCTGGAACTCTCTACATGAACTCTAGTTGCAGAGATACCCTAGCAGTTGCTGATTCTGCTGTCAATACTGACCTATGGCATTATAGGCTCGGTCACATGAGTGAGAAGGGTATGAAGGTGCTTCACTGCAAAGGAAAACTGCCAGGTTTGAAAACTGTTGATCACAGTTTGTGTGAAGCCTGCATCTTTGGTAAACAGAAGAGAGTGAGTTTCTAAAAGATGGGTAGAAAGCCTAAGTCCAAGAGATTGGAGCTAGTTCACACAGATGTGTGGGGGCTTGCACCGATGACTTCCCTTGGTGGCGCAATGTAACGCCCCCATATGGGGGTTAACAGTTTTTAATGAGATAAAATAAAAATAAATAATAAAAGTAAAACCTTAAAAATAAAATTTACCCGGGACTTAAATGAAAACTCTCAACTCAAAAATAAAAATATAAACGACAAATAAACCACAGTTTTAATGTAGCACCTTAAATTTAATAATATAAACTGTTGTCATCATCATTTTAACCCTCAACACATTGTAATACAGTCACAGAAAGTAACAATTGATGCTTACATTATCATGAAGAACATTCTTTACAATTGAGCAGTCCCAATGTAATATAGTTACATCGCTTCCTCAACTATATTTCTCGTAGCCACCTCACACTTAGTGAGTCCTGAAAAGATAAAAATATAAGGGAATGAGCGACACTATGCTCAGTAGAGAAAGCCATTACTCACCTTTAGGTTTTTATCATTACCACATTAAAACCTGCATGGTTAGTAAGTTATATCATATTCCAGATTATGAGGTTTATTATGATCACATCTTATGGATACCGTAGTTAATCATTACCAAGTGTCATAATTACACATTTATACAAATATTACCAATCATCATTGTTCCTAGGTATCCATGTTAAATTGAGTATCACTCAACTCATCGAAACCCAAATGGGCGCACTTGATCACCCTATAAACATTCCAAGGGTGTTCCGGTGAGGGGACATCAAGCCCCGAGTCCTCACCAAGTCGATTCCTGTACAGTGTATTCTGGGACTTTCAACCCAAGGAAGCGTCATCACCTTCCCCATATTTTACCTTTTAGGGTATTCATGCCCAAGGACGTAACCGTCGCCCTCTTCATGTCTCACCATTTCTCTATATTAAATCATTATTAATAGAGTTAGTTTTCCTAACCATGCTACTCAATTTATAACATGTGTCAATTCATTATGTTCCTCGTCATACAATACAAGACAAGTCCATGTCATAGTTTCATATGTGATACTCATATAATATCAATTCAACATATAAATATATATATATTGCAGCAAAACAGTCAATTTTAATTCTATAAAAACCTCACAAAAGATGAGTAATAGAATCCCTACCTTTCAAGCTTATCAACAATCTCTTAATCCTGGAATCAATTAACGTTAGCTCCATACTCCCTTGATCTTGAACTCCAAGCAAAACAGATCCAGTTGTATCTCGCTGTATCTACGAAACATCCTCCGTAGTGCTCCTCGAGCGACTATGAATGGCTAGGAATGCTTCCTGGAGATCATACATTCTTGCAAACGTCATTCTGAACTCTGATACTGCTGTTTGAATCGCCTCGATTTACGCGCAGTCGGTACCGGATGATTTTCATCGGAGTGGAATTTGCTCGAACGGAGGTCACCATTGCATCCAGAGCATCAAAACGAGTCAGGAGGAGGTCTCGGATAGTCGATCGGAGGTCCAGATCACAAAAATCCAAAGTCGCCGTTGACCAGCCGTTGACCGGCGTTGACCGCCGTTGACCGATTTTGACCGCCGTTGACCGATGTCAATCGGGGTCCGTTGGCAGCTGGGCTCGGGCCTACCCCCCCTAAATCGACCCTTCTGAGTCCAATGGCGGGGTCAATTTCACCTAATTCTACCTCTAACATAGCGGGTCGTGAAGTACAACGTCGGTAGAAATGGATGAGCTCCGATCTTGATTCTCCGACGATGGAAACCTGAAATTGGCTGAGGGCTTTTGCTACCCATCCTCCTATGAGCATTTTCCCTCATCCAATTTGAAGAAACGTGGCTAGGAAAAGCCAAAACGGAGGCTCCCGTGGCGGTTGACGGCGGCGTTGGCCGTTCTCTGGCGAAACCGGCTCCTTCCGTGCAATTGATCGAGGGGTTTTACTCCCCTTGATCCTCTGAACTCATTGGGAGGGGTGGTGTCAGTCACCTCCTCCGGCAAGGCGGAGTTCCACCATGGAGGCGGCGGCGCACGGTGGCAATAGGCGGGCGGAGCAATCCGGCGGTTGTTGAGCTGCCACCAAGGGTGGGTTTTGTTCCTCTCATCACGGTGGTCGTGTAGGAACAAGAATCACGTCGATCGGACGTCGGACGGCGAAGATATCTCGTCGGAAAGAAATGGGTTTCGCCGCCCAAAGTGTGGTCTCCTCCGGCGGCGTTTTGGGTGGCGCGGCACCTCGTTGGACTCAGCTCGTCGAGAGCTTTCCATTGGTGCGGGAGGTGTCGAAAACGGATGCCGGAATCTCAGACCATTTTTGAGGAGAGAGAGAGAGGATTTTTAGAGAGAGAAAGTAGAGAGAGAGAGAGTTTTCGAATTATGAGAGATTTTCTGATTTTTTTTATATATATACTAAAAATTAATCTAATTACCTTAATACCCTTAGGAGAATAACGGGTGTCACACGCAAATTACTATGTAACATTCATAGATGACTCAAGCAGGAAGGTATGGGTTTACTTTCTGAAAAACAAATCTAAAGTCTATGATGCTTTCAAGAGATGGAAAGCCATGGTGGAGAACGAGACAGATTTGAAGGTAAAGTGCTTGCAGTTTGACAATGGGGGAGAGTACCTAGATGAAGATTTCAGGCGGTGCTGTGCTGAGAATGGGATAAAGATGAGGAAAACCATTCTAGGGAAACCCCAACAGAATGGGGTAGCTGAGAGGATGAACAGGACTTAAACGAGCGTGCTAGGAGCATGAGGTTGCATGCGAGGCTGCCAAAGATATTTTGGGCTGAGGCGATTAATACAGCCGCTCATCTGATCAACAGAAGTTCATCCACACCGCTGAAGTTCAAGCTACCAGAAGAAGTCTGGAGCCATAAACAGGTTGATCTCTCTTACTTGAGAGTGTTTGGTTGTGTTTCCTATGCACACATTGATTCAGCTGCTAGAAGTAAACTTGATGCCAAGTCAAAGAAGTGTTTTCTGGTTGGCTATGGTGGACTTGAGTTTGGTTATCGTCTCTAGGATGACCAAAGTCGGAAGATTATCAAGAGCAAGGATGCGATCTTCAATGAAAGTGTTCTGTACAAGGACAGAGACAACACTGACTCCAGGGGTTTAGGTTCTAAAGACAAGAAGCCTGAGGTGATTCCATTGAAGCATCTTCCTGAAGTGGAAGTGGAGAATCTAGAAGTTGATGACCAAGAAGACACAGCTCCAGAAGGAAACCAGAGGACTCCTGCCACACCAGTCAGGAGGTCTAGCAGGACCATTAGACCGCCGCAGAGATACTCCCCATCTCTGTATTACATCTTGTTGACCGATAGAGGTGAGCTAGAGAGCTTTGATGAAGCCGTGGAGGCTAGAGATTTGGTCAAGTGGGAGTTAGCCATGAGGGATGAGATGGATTCCTTGATGTCCAATCAGACATGGCAACTGGTAAAGTTACCACAGGGTAAAAAGTCCTTGCACAATAAGTGGGTATACCAGATTAAAGATGAATCTGATGGCAACAAAAGGTATAAGGCAAGGTTGGTGGTAAAAGGCTTTTAGCAGAAAGAAGGCATCGACTTCAACGAGATTTTTTCTCCGGTGGTGAAGCTAACCACGATTAGGACGGTACTTGTGCTAGTGGCAAATGAGGACTTGTTCTTGGAACAGTTGGATGTGAAGATAGCTTTTCTCCATGGTGATTTGGAGGAGGAGATCTACATGAAGCAGCTACAAGGGTTCAAAGTACCGGGTAAGGAGAACTTGGTATGCAAACTTCAGAAGAGCTTGTATGGCCTCAAACAAGCTCCTAGGCAGTGGTACAAGAAGTTTAACGGGTTCATGTGCAGCAACGGTTTCTTGAGGTGTCAAGGAGATCATTGTTGTTATGTGAAGAATTTTGGTGATTCTTACATCATACTGTTGCTATATGTCGATGATATGCTAATAGCAGGAGGTTGCAAACAGGAAATTGACAAGCTGAAGAAGGAGCTGTCTAAGAAGTTTGCAATGAAGGATTTGGGTGCTGCAAAACAAATCCTTGGGATGAGAATAACGAGGAACCGTAACTGTCTGAAACTGTCACAGGAAGAATATGTTGAAAAGATGCTGAGCAGATTCAACATGGGTAATGCGAAGCCTGTGAATACTCCTTTGGCCAGTCACTTCAAGTTATCAAAGGAGCAATCACCGACCACGGAGCAGGAACGAGACCACATGGCCAAGGTGTCTTATGCTTCCGCTATAGGCAGTCTCATGTAGCCATGGTTTGTACCAAACCAGACATTGCACATGCAGTGGGAGTTGTGAGTAGGTACATGAGTAATCCAGGTAAACAGCATTGGGAGGCAGTAAAGTGGATTCTTAGATATCTGAGAGGTACTGCAGGTTTAGCATTGTGTTTCAAGAAGTCAAACTTGGGACTACAGGGCTATGTTGATGCTGATATGGCTGGAGACATTGATGGTAGAAAAAGTACTACCGGTTATGTCTACACTTTGGGTGGCACTGCAATTAGTTGGGTCTCGAAGCTGCAGAAGATAGTTGCACTCTCTACTACAGAAGCATAGTATGTGGCAATGACAGAAGCGAGCAAGGAGATGATTTGGTTGCGGTCGTTTCTAGAAGAACTAGGTCACAAGCATGAAAAGAGTGCATTACACAGTGACAGTCAGAGCGCCATTCACTTGGCAAAAAATCCCGCATTTCATGCTAGGATGAAGCATATACAATTGCAGTATCACTTCATCAGGTCGGCTTTAGAAGATAGAGTGTTGAAGCTTGAGAAGATTCTTGGGAGTCAGAATCCGACAGATATGCTCACCAAGACGGTTTCGATTGAGAAACTGAAGTTGTGCGCAACTTCAATTGGACTTCTCCATGAGGCGTGAGAAGTTGTTGCCACTGCAGTTGGAGACATGGTGATTGATTAGTCTCCAAGTGGGAGATTGTTGCAGATGTGGAGCCAAATCAAGTCGACAACCCAGCAAAAGGAAGAAAAAGGGAGAAAAATGTGTCCTCGGAGGTAGGGAGCAAGTGCCGCAGCTCTGACAGAAGAGCGTCGCGGTGCTAGGATGAGGGCGCCTAGGCGCCAAGTGCAGAGCGCCTAGGCGCCAGGACAAGGGCACCTAGGCGCCATGTGGAGAGCACCTAGGCGTCAAGAGGATTACGCCTAAGCGTCGAGTTGATGGTGCCTAGGCGCCAGGAGAAGAGCGCCTAGGCGCCAAGAGAAGAGCGCCTAGGCATCGCAGGGGAGCGCCGCAGCGCTCGTTTCAAGCGCCGCGACGTTGACGCGCTGTGATGCGCGATGTTTTTTGAGTCAGAGTCGGATTCAAAGACCCTAAAAACGGGAAACCACTAGGGTTTCCCATTAGTTGCTATTTTTCTCCTCCTTTGGCTATAAATAGACACAAGGTGGCTAGGGTTGGGTGTGTGTGAAAATTGTGAGTGTCATAATTTTGTGAGAGGTAAAATTCTTGAGAGCTTCATCCTTGAGAAATAAAAATTCCCACAGGGTGCTAGATAGAAGAGAGTTTTTGGAAGCACAATTTGTGAGTGTGTTAGAAGCTGCTCTTGTAATCTGTAATCTCCTTCATCATAGTGGAATCTGCAAGCGGCAGAAACATGACGTAGTCTCAATTTTGGACGAATCTGTATAAAAATTTGGTGTCTCTTTTTCTTCTTTTATTCTATTTATTTTCTGTAATTGTTCATTCTTGCGATTCTTAGAATTAAGAGTCTCCTAATTCCCCAACAAAAAGAGCATGGCTGCTAGCGTTTCGGTCTATTAATTTTTATTCAACTATTAATCGTGCGTATTTTCCTCGTTGTTTCTTTTTTTTTTTTTTTGTCTTTTGGCCTGTAATTATGCATTAATTTTCGCAAGTCTCACTGTCATTTTAAACTTGGTCGTTGCATCATAAAGAAATCTCACATGGCAAATTATGTTTTTCAAAACAAAAATTTTCAGTCTTGACTGAAAGTACTTATCCCACAATTTGTAACCCAAAAAAACCGGCAATAATATAAGTTCAATAATGGGGAAAAGATTCCATATGAGCAATCATAATATTGGTGGCTCAGTTTGGATTTCGTCGAATTAATTACAAGCAAATCTATAATAATTACATGGTTTACTTGTCCGTTTGATAAATGGATTCGAATTAATATTTGGTTTAAGTTACATGATTGGAATTATGATTTGAGTTATTAATAATTTGAATTGTTATCTGAATCAATATTTAGATGTGCATTTAAATTTTAATAAGAAAATTAGAATTTATATTTGGAGAGGTAGTGAAAATAGTTTTTAATTTATTAAAAAATTAATAAAATCTTAATATTAATGATCTTAAAAAATATGCAATATGACCCTTGATTTGTTCATCTCTTTATTAGGAATACAATGAAAAAAGAATCATCTCATTTAGATATCAAATAAAGAAGTTATGATTTTTTTCTCAAATATAAAAGAGAGAATTTCAGTTTTTATTATAGCAAACATATCTGAGTATCAAAAGTTTAAGGGGATCATAACTTTAAAAACTTGGATTTTTGATATTCAAAAGATTCAGATTTTGAGAAACAAACACATATCTAAAAGATTTTTAATACTCGAATTCAAAGTTAAATCCATTAAGTCAAAAATACATAAAACAAACAGACCCTTGGACATATACGATATGCCCATAATGATATGTTATCCTCCACCTTTTTTCAAAGATATCGTCCTCGAGGTGTAATTTTATTGAGGAAAAACAAAATGAGAAGAAGGTTACCTCTACCTACCAACCCATGGCCTAACAAATTTGATAATATCGATAAAACAACTTCAACCAAAAGGTGCCTCTCTTCTGATGGGCATTCACCCTGTTAATGCATATATTTAAATTATTACATCGGGGTCAAAATCATTTTTTATATAGATCAAACAACTAAAAAAATAAATACAAATGGTAGATTATTTTTTAGTACCTATAAAAAAAATCTTAAAAAGGGTGAAAATTTGAAGGAATCTAAACTGGTTTTGATCACTACATTTTATGAGATACCAAACATGAAGACGTAAATCCTAAATCGAGTCCCATGGACTCTAGTTTTCCCCCAAAGTTGTTAACTTCTGTTGGGAAAAAACACAACCTTATACGTACGCAACAGAAAAATAAATTGAAGCAGAAATTAAGAGAAAAACATAAAGAGGACAAGGATTTATGTAGTTCGAGAGAAAAAATTCACCAACTTTAAGGTTACAAACTTAATAATCTTTCTCAATCTCTCTCTCCAGCTGAAGCCTCTTAGACCTTTTGCCAATCTTTCTTCTCACTTTTCTTTCTTTCTATCAAAAGAGGCACTCTTTCCTTCCTATTCTCTAACCTCATAAAACCTACACAAAAGACTTATAGACTCTTAATGTGCTAAAATTTTAACCCCACCCTAAACTCACAAAATAATAACCTAACCAAGATATACAAAAATTGTAATAATATTCTTTTTCAAAACTTATTTGAAGTAAATAGCAGGTTTTGAAAATATTTGTAAGTAAACAGCAGTAAATAGAAAATTTGCTCCATAAAAATATTTTTTACTTATCTATTTATTATTAGTAAAAAAATTTTACCAGTAATTTTTTTTCTGCCAATTTACTACAAAAAATTTTAAAAACCTGATATTTGCTTTAAAAAGTTTCAAAAATTTGACATATTTCATTCTAACAATTTTGGGAGGAGTAATTAAAATTAATGTCAAATATTTAAAACAAGATTAGTAAATAGCATATTAAAATAGATCAAATGATTTCTCATGACTAAATACCAAAAATAGCCCTCTTTTTTTTCATTTTTTCTTTCATCTCTCTTCTCTCTTTCTTTCCTATGTTTGTCTACGTACGTAACTCTCTTTCTCTCTCCTCTCATCTCTCTCGCCCTCCGTCTTCCATGCCCTCTCCATCGAGAGGGAAGATCGGCGATGGAGACTTGTCCTTTGTCCATGTCGGAGCTTAAAAGCCAAGATCAGAGATTATCATTGAAAAATCTTGCACACGAACATTGTTTGCACTGGAGAGGAGAAGATGATGTGAAGGACGAGATCCATCGTAGTCACCCATCGCCTGTTGCCTATCGCCTGTCACCTATGCCTGAGACGAGATGTTGAGGACGAGATCCATTCCTCCTCGTCATTGAGAGAAATGGGGTCAGAGAGTGAGAGGGGAGAGAGTGTGAGAGAGGGGGCCATGTCTGTAATTTTCAAATTTTATATTATTTTTTAGGGTTTTAAAACTGTTGTAATTTGAAAAGGGGGTAAAATGAGCAAAAACAAATATATTATATATATATATATATTAAAAATCTACTATTTACCAAATATTTAAAATAAAATTTGAGTGATCTCAACTCGATTTTAAGGTTATATATATCTGTACATCATCATATGTGACTGATATTTTTGATAAATAACAGGCTTTTGTCAATTTTTATTTTGTCTTCGTAATTTAATTCCAATTCATTCGAATGTTCTAACAAGTCCAAACATGAGTAAGCCACCATTAATGCAACACTATTTTCCCCTAATGAACTCTTATTATACCTCAAGAACTATTGTTTAAATTATTTGACCTCAAGATCTCGACTCGTACACTATTATATGGGGACGCGTGAAATTTGTAATGAGATTTCTTTTTTGCTAATCAATAACGAGATTTTTTTTTTTTTTTTTAACTTTGTAATTTCCCCGTGGAAAACGGGATACCAATATGTACTTCTTTTGAAAATATTTTGCCATATGGGAAACATGATGAAAGAAGAAAAGAAAACATATCTAGACAAGATCTTGGCTATTGCGGCTTATAGAAACAATAAACATATCTAGACAAGATATTCACTATTGCAGCGTATAGAAAACTGATATTTTTTATTCTTTTCCTTTTTTTTTAGTGTCCTTTGTTTATTTATTTGGGGTGATTTTCATCTTTGCCCCTAAACCCCTAAACTTTTAAAATGCACCATTTTGTTCTCTCAAACATTATTCCGTTTGCAAAAAATCTTATTTCATCCAACTTCTGTTAAATTTGATTAACTTTTATTGACTTGACTATAATATAAACAACTAAAAAGGGTAAATTAGTCATTTTAACACTGATTTGTTAGTATGTTAGCGAGAAAATAAAATCACATCAGCAACCATAACCTACCATTATACTCGACACATCCATGTAGTCTGATTCTGATACATACACACATATATATATATATGTGTGTGTGTATGGAATGCATATTAGTTGTCTTTTTGTATTGATAGAATATTTTTATTATTCAAATAGTTTTTAAAAACAGAATAAATACATGTATTTGAGTTAGTTTATCACTCTCTCTCTCTCTCTTTTATACAGATCCAAATTCAACTATAATCATTTATTTTTGGTTTAAGACGACAAAGGTCTCTACACTTTACATCTTATCCTAATTTGGCTATCATTTAAATTAAGAGTATTCACCAAACCACTAAATCGATCAAACTAACAAAACCAAACAAAGTAACCAAAATAATCTATTTAAGTTAGTTTGAATTTTTAAAAGGGTTCTTGACACTTTATCCCCTAAACATTAAATAACTTGGCAAATTGCATTCTAAACTTTCAAATTCGTGATTCAATTCCATACACTTGTTAAATCGTTGGTATATGTGGCCCAAGTTGATAACACCGTTAAAATTGGTGAAAAAGAGTGGTTGATTTCCAAAATTAAATGTCCATGTAGTTTTTCAAAACATAAAAGGTTCATAAGGTAAATTGCAACAAGCCCGAGGAGTATATGGACACTTCGTTCATCAATTTTAAGGGCGTTATTAATTTGGCCCAAATTACAATGGTTTGACAAGTGTAAGAAGTTAACGCGAAATTGAAGGTTAAGGGGAAATTTTCTAGAATATACAAAAAGTTATGAGCAATAATGCTGAAAATTTGTTTTAAGAAATCAATTGGTTTGATTTAGATTTTACTCCTAAAAACCCAAACCAAACAAAACAAACTTCTATTTTATATATATTTTATGAATTTGCCAAAATATAATTAGGTAGTTTATTAAATAAATGTCTCACTATTTTAGGATAGATTTGTTTGTTGGGTTTCATTCTTGAACCACTTAACCTCACCCACTCACTCACGTAGGCCTCCACGTTCTCTTTAATGTATTTGTCCATACCTTTCCAGAGTAAATAATTTTTTTCAAACTTTTTTGGATACGTTACATTTCAGAAATTATGGATTAGATAATTAAATCTTGAGTCATGGACGCCAATGATTGAAACAATGAATGTTCAAAAATTATGGTTTAATTTTGGTTAGGTAGGTCCCCAATACAAACTTTTCAATGAAGCCTTTAATTTTATTTTAAATACTCTAGTGAAGCTCAAAGCGTAACTCTATATGTTTCACATGCCCATTTTTTTGTCTTTGAATTTATGTCAAAACTATTTATGCTTCGGCATTATGCAACGATTTTTTCGACCTTTGACTAGTGCATTTATGTAGAACAAATTCAAAACTTTAATATTTATGACATAAATCCGAAGGTGAATGTTTTGTTACATTCCTTAAATTTAATTCAAAGAAGAGGCATGTGTTAGTCATCTGTCTGGTTGTATTAAACAATTTGTATGTTAATTAAACTAATAGGGTGAATTGAAAAGACAAATTCTGAAATCTATTTGTTCCTAGTCGTTTTTTTTTCCATAAAGTCTTAGGTTTGAGTCAGTCTGATTATAATGATTGAGGTGCAAGGGGACAAATATGTTAAGATTTATACCCGTGGGGTGGCTTCCCTTTAGGTTGTTTTTAAACGACATCCTCTATTCCTCTTATGTTGTTTTTTTTCTTTTCCTTTGTCTTGTTTTGTTTTGTTTGTCTGTTTTTTTTTTTTTTTAAATCAACAACAACCATAGTCACACTTTTGAAACTTAATGCCACATTTTCAAAAGTTAAAATGCATATTGGGTGTTTGAAAAGTGTGGTAATAACTAATAGTTGGAATCAATTTTGGTTAAAAATACTAAGCATGTGAGAGCTTTACACTATAGCAACTTTTTGTTCTTTCTTGTAACAAGTGAGATCTTTTCACTGTTTGTTTGGTTTTAACCAAGAGCTAAACACCCTAGTAGTAGTTGAAAAATTTTAAAATCTGAGGGCCAATTTAGTATAAGTTTTGCAACTTTAAGAGCCTCTATAGTAGATTTAACTGGTTTTATTTTCTGCTTGCAACAGTTGTTGGAAAACCTTTATCAGACATAAAGTCCTTTTAACTTATCGCATCTATGATTATGACCAAAATAGTTCGATTGTAGGAGAGATGGCCTTCATGAATGAGACTGAAGTTGACTAAATAATAATATTCCCTCTATCCTGGCGTGTTATTCAAGTTTGAGACATAATTCTAAATTTTTAATAATATCTCAAATTATCAACTATTGACGAAAATGTCCAGATATTCAAATTAACTTTACAGAAAAATTTTCAACTCCTCCGAATTACAGAAAAAAAAATTCAATGAAAGTAATTAGCACATCTCATTATCATCAAAAATTATAAATATGCAATAATATCACTTAACTATTTTCCTTTCTTGAAGTTTCCCAAAATTCCATTTCAACTCAAAAAGCTTTTAACTTGTCCCTTCCTGCAATAAAATCAAATGATATATTAATGTCACATTTTCACATTTTCCTCATAATGCAATTCATCTTTCTTACAAAGCTTTAATTACGGCTTCAAAACTGAAATCATACAACATTATGAGCTAGAAAAGCACTGATCACCCTTTTTAATTGATAACCCTTGGTACATTCATGTGTTTCCAATTTTACCATGTATCATATAAGAAGAGTAGGAAAAAAAGGGGAAAAAAAAGTAAAGAAAGAACCAAAAAAAAAATTGAACCCATGAATCAAAAAGAGGAAAGAAATACCAAAAATTAACAAAAAAGGGCTTCCGATCAAGTACTAATCATTAATCTTCTGTCTAGCTATCTCATCACTTTTTCTTCTCCTTTTCCGAACCAAGAAGCTCCTCCAAAACCCTGTCATCCAAGTACTCAATCTCGAAAACCTGCCTCTCGTGCGCAGCCGCACCCGCCGGCTGCGAGGAACTAGACGAGTCTCCCCGCTCGAAACCCCTCGGCAAGGGGCCAGCAGAAGAAGCAGAACCCGAACTAGAAGCAGAAGTAGAAAATGATATGTGAGGAGGATAAGGAGGAGACCCCATGACCCTAGAATAGTACTCATTAGGGAAGTTGAGTATAGCAAGATGACCTCTAAAGTTAAAAGCAGCCCTATCATAGGCCCTAGCCGCTTCCTCGGCGGTGTCGAACGTGCCGAGCCATAGCCGTGCCCCTTGCCGCGAGGGATCTCTTATCTCCGCCGCGAACTTCCCCCATGGTCGCCTCCGAACGCCGCGATATCTCACGCTTCCCTCTTGACTATCCTTCTCTTGTTGGTCTTGGCGATGATCCCTTCTGTTAGGGTCTTCCATGTAAGTAGCTAGTACTCACGTAATCTTTTGATGGTTAATTTGTTTTTTTTTTTTTAATTTTTTTTGGGGGTCTCAAAGTTGGTGGGAGATGTGAAGTTTATTGGTTATATGTTAATATATAGGTGTGTTTGGATTTGATTTTGGTCTACAGATAGAAATATGTAAAGTGGAGAGAAGAACGTGGATTGACTAATGTCCCCATTGTTCTTTCTTGGAAGGTTCTTGATATATGAGAAGTGTAAAAATTCGATTCTTCGACTCTTTCTATGAGCAAAATATTATATTTATTTATTGGTTGGTTTGGAGAAGATTTTCAACTAATAATTTGAATTGTTTTTTATTCTAAACATAGTAACCATCGAAAGCTTTTATATTGTATTTATTAAAAGTTTTACACTATAAATGATTCGACATTTTGAAAGATTAAAAAAAAAAAGCGTTGTAAATCTCCTTTTTGGCTGATAGGCATATTATTTTTTACACGTGGCTTTCGGATTCTAGCTAAAGCTTAGCTTAGCTTCTTTTTCTCTTTATGCGCATAATTAAGACTGGAATAATAGATTTTGTTGCTATGGTAATAGCTTCTCTTTTTCACCGGTCGGTGAAACTGTGCTGAAATATTTGGATTCTGACTTTTTGTGATTTACCAGATTACAAATGGAATATTTTGGGGAGCAAGACTTGATACCCCATATCAAAGATAAGCCAAATTGGATCCAATGGAATATCGATTTACATGATAGATTACATGGAATAAGAATATTTTTACGAATTGTGTAATATCTTTGGGTTTGGGGTTAAAATAAAAACCACAAACTAAAAGCATGTATAGGAAAGAATGGGTCTAGTGTCCCTGTTGCTCTTCAGTATTTCAAACAGAAACGTTTGGCCTGTGGATAATTTGTCACCCTCTATTAATTAATTGGATAAGTTGGGAATTTCACATTTGTAAAAATTCGATGCCTTTTTTTTAATATACAAAATAGGAAGCGAAAGGAGTGAGTTCAGTTGCTCCTCCCCCATACTTTTTTTTTTTCCTCTGTGCCCGTCATGTATACGGTCATGTGGTATTGGCGCTTGGCTCTCCCCTTATTTTTCATTAAACGGTTCAGATGGACTTCATTAGTTTTTCCCAACTAAAAAAAAGAAGAGGTGATATCATATCAAGATGTGATCTGTTTTCAGCCCACAACAAGAAGGGGAATTTTAAAGCCCTATTTTGACTTTTTGGTCCTTATATCGCTTTGAATCGCGGCTGGTTTTGCTTGTGTCATTCCAACGACCAACAGATATCATCTCATTATACGCAATTTGGGTACTGGTTTTGGGGGTTAGTCAAAGAGGATGGAGAAAACATAGACAATTTGAGGTGTATAATTTTCTCCTCTAAACTTGTTTATCATATGTAATGAATTTTCTGTAGCCAGAGGTAACTCCCACACTATTATAAATAGAGGTACCTAAAGTTCATACACAACATTTAACCCTTAGATCTTTGTAAAATTCTACTAATTCCCAACAAAACAGAAATTGTAGGAAAGTCACTGTTTTAAAACCAATTGTAGTAAATGGTAGGCTTTGAAAATATTTATAATAAATGCTAAATCTATGGTATAAATAATTCATTTACCCTATGAATAATTTTTATCTACATAATAAATAAATTTATAGTGCAAATAATATATTTACCCCTTTGTTTATAACATAAATATTTATTATTTATATAGTAAATAAGTTATTTACATTGTAATATGACATTTACTACAAATATTTACAAAACCTGATATTTATTTAAAAAAGTTTCAAAAATCTAACATTTTCTTCGTTCTCTTTTTTCAAAGTTCACTAAATGTGATCCATATGCTTCTGATATATATAATCAAAGAATTTGAAGATTGTGCCTTACCGATAGTGTTCTTGTCCTCTCAAAAAATTATACAGATTATTAAAGAGTAACATAGAATAAAAGAATCAAAACCTCATACAACATTTTGAAAAACCTAAAATGGAGGCTTCCCTAAACCTTTTTTTTTTTTTTTATGGGAACAAGCTTCCCTATACCTAAACAAATTTCGTCCTAAAATCTTCCGTTAACGTCATGCCTGCTTATGTGAATTTTCAAATTTATAAGTAATTTATACAATGGTAATTAGGATTAAAGTCTTATATATTTACCGATGTCCTCGATTATACAAAAATATTTGTGTAAGGAAAAAAATCTTTAGTTTAGGCGCCATTTGGGTTCAGTTGGCCTCATTTTATCACGAGGGTTTTCTCAAAAAACCTTCGTGTAATTTATCATTACACGATGGTTTTTTTTTTTTTAAACAGCTGTAAAAAATTGGTTTCCTTGAACCTTACACGATAGTTTTTATGTAAGGGTGTGTTTCTATGATAGTTTTTAATAAAAACTATCGTGGAAAATTGGTCATAGGCAACAAAGTGCTCTGAATTTTTGATTTCCTACGGGATGGCTAGTCCTATGTTTTATCCATTACTACAAGGCCCTGATTGCAAAATAAGCTATGGATATTGAAATATAAAGTCTTTACAAAACCATAGATTGAACTATTTTACATAATCATTTATTTACTCTAGCTATATGTGAGATACCTATTTACAAATTATATCCACTCAAATCTAACCTTATTTATATCCTTATGTATATAAAATTTATTGTTGATAGCCCTTGTATACCATAATTAATTATGTCCCACATCTAACGTAAAATAAAAAAAAAAAACCACATTCTACTTTCCTTCTTGTCTAGGACACTTACGGTGGGAATATAGCGTTCCGTTCACTCACGTTGTTACACCACTTGCCACTTGAAGTTTCCAATCGTTAAGCGCCCTAACAATGTGTCAAGATTAAAATGAATTAATAAACACAATTATCCAAAATTTAACATAGTTAATTTTATAAGAAAAATTGATACTTACAATATTGTGAATGATACTAAATCATTACGTCGCTGGTGTCCATGGGGATCAAACCAAAATATTTGGTCCTCCCAACATCCAATACTCTCTAACATTATATAGCACGAAGAATAATTTCCCTTTCGATACTTGAGCTAAAAGGTTGAGGAGTGATGTGGCGCACCCTCTAGCATCACTATATGAGTCTCGTGTAACACTTGACACAAAGGCCATCAATATGAAGTCAAAATTGTGAGCCTTACCTTGACATTCGCAATATTCCACCAAAAAACTACAATGAAAACAATGCACTAACTTCTTTGAACGCACCTTATAACTACTACTTAGATTTAAAAAAGTAAGAATTAATGATAGAGCTATTACCGGAGGTATACCATTATACAGTTCGCCTTGAATTTATTAAAGGTAATGAAACAATAAATGTCTTCGTGCGTCACATAGATAGGCATTTCGTTGCCAGTGATTCTTCCTGGTATCGGGCACTAAACCACCAACCCATCTCGTATGAAAGCATGTGCATACAAAGCCAACTATATAAATTCTGGAAGAACTAGAAAGAAGTTAAATGAAGACAGGGACTTATTCGTAACGGGTTGATTCCTAACCACTTGATAGTTGTTCTACCTTTGGTTGTGACACTCTTGCTTTTCTAGCACATTTTTTGGGCGTTTCTTTCCTTTAGCATCTTGGGCGACGTAGCCAGGCCCTAGAAGGTAATGATGGCTTCACCCATAGCCATTGCTTCAATTGTCAAAACAGGCAATTCAGTCGTTCCAACTCTAGAAGGTAATGATGTTAACGTATACTTTTCATTTCCTAAGGGTCGTTTATGGACTGTATTAGTTAGAAGACTTTTAATCTACCCCTTTTCAAGTGCAACAAGTGTACACCCACTATTAATTCTATCAGCGACAAAGAGTTTGCATTGTTGATGCTATTCAGGCTCTTGACGATAAGGTGACAATGGTACTTTTGGAGCTGTTGGAGCTTCTACTTTGTTGCTGGGAAGGTTGCAACTAGCCTTAAATCTGTTGTGTTGTGAAATGATCTGTTGAAGTATTGGGATTACTTGACATGCTTAGATTGACCGCGAACATATCCTGAATGTTTCGGTTTCCTTAGTGCACTTATCAGTATATTATCGTTGTCGACGAACTCGAAGGTCCTTAACTTTGTTGCTCCATGTACTCATCCTGTAAAACAATAACAAACCAAGTTGTTCTTAATATGTTTCAAAAGTTAAAAAATTACAAGAATTTGAGTTAAATAAACTTACAATCAAGTTTGCAATTTGCACAATTTGGATTTTTAAATTATCCATTAGGATCTTGACACAATTTTACCCACAACTTCTCTCGTGATAGTAGCACACCCGTCTCAGCTAACTATATTTTGCTATATTAATAACATATTAATGATAAAATAATTAGTATATGTAATACTAGTACGATAATGATGTACTAATAATTGCTCAAGCACTTGATATCCTTCTCAGTTAACCATAGAATCGTATTTATTTTGTGCTCTTATTTTTCTTGCATTTGTCGATAGATGTTGGAATTCGACGAAACGCCGATACTTAACAAACGCTTCTCAATCATCATCGGTTATAGTAGGTTGCTTAAATACATTGTCATTGTTATCTGGAACGGAAAGGTTGGGCTTTATAAAAGTGACGTAGAGGTTAGATCTAAACCCTTTTGCTAATTTAGCACAAATCTTCATAGCTTTTTTCCTACACCAATCCTCAACTATGAAACCTTCATATATCTCTCTTTAAATAACATATCTTACTTTGTCCAAATCTTTAGTTCTCCAATCTTTAATCCATAGTGGAACATGCTCTCAACTAAGAACTCTAATCTAACTACTTAATTCAATTTTGGTTGTGCCTTTAGATGGGCCTTTTGCATCAAATGTCACTTTTATTCTGAATCCTCCTATCTTCATCTGATGAGCTTTTTTCATTAAAGTAGCTCTTTACTCAAAATCAACTTTGGGATCGAATTTGATTTTTCTTCAGGGCTTGCTAACTCGTTTTCCCTTGCTTTGTTGAGCGGAAGATGGCGTGCACTCTTCATACTTTTCATTATGGTCCTCATTATCACTCTCTTGTGATATTTTTACCTAATCTAGACCAAATCCTCATGGGAATTCAAACACATAAGTTGACACAAACCAATCAACCAAATTAATAAATTTAATTTGAAAACAAAAAGTAAACTATAATTACTAGTAATAATGAATAAAACAAAGTATTAACTAATATAGTTAATTAATATAAAAAATTAATAAAATTAACAATATTAACAAAAATAAACTAATTAGCATAACATAACATAAACTAAACCTAAACAACACTAAAGTAACAAAACTAAGTTACAAAACTAATTGCTAGTGATGGTCGTAGAGGCCTTTCATCAAACATGTGGTGGCAACATAACAATACTAAGTCTAGAAATAAAACTAAGTTTAGAACTAACAATAAAATAACACTAGGTTTAAATATAACAATAAAACGTTTGCAACACTAAAACTAAACAACACTTACACTAAAGCTAATTAAAATTAAAACTAACAAAACAAAATAATTAAAAATAAAATTAACTAAAAATTGCAAAACTATATAACTTAAAAATAGTAAATACAATTGCAAAACTATATAACTAAAAAATAAAAAAAAAACAACAAAACACTTGTTCAAAACTTTTATGTACCAATGTGCTCCACGAGGTTGGGTCGACTATGGTAGTCTCACTGGAGGGCTGCCTCGACAGCAACGGCAAGGGATGTGGTGCAAGGAAAACCATCGTTGGATTTGAGAAATGAGAAGAGAGAGAGAGAAAGGACTAATGTGATGGTGCGGGTTTGGGTTGTTAGCCTATTCCACTGGCTCGTAGGTTTAGGTCGATGGCGGTGAAGGATGTGTCATGGGGTTGGGTTGACGGTGGCGGTAGAGGCAGTGTCTTGGGGGCGAAGTGTGAGAGAGAAAAGGGGTTTAAGAGTTTGAGAGTGAAATTTCAAATTAGAGTGGGAACTAATTATAAGCCTTGGCATGGGCTTAAATTGGAGTAGGGGCTAAAACTACATCATTTTAGCCCCCAGTTACCTGACGATTTTCAAGAGAAGCCATCGTGTAATGATAAGATACCATAATGGTTTTTCTAAAAAACCGTCCTGGAATGTATTTCTTTCATGACGGTTTTTTATGAAAAACTGTTGTCAAAAACACTTTTTTAGACCATTTTCTCGTTCCCTAAGGTGGCCAGCTCGTGTGCTATACATCAAATGGCCTAGAGTTTTTATTTTTTTGCTATTTTTATCACAAAATAACTATATATAGATATATCTCTTAGCTTAAAAAAGAATAAAAAAAAACTACCATGATGATGGTAGGGTCATGGAAAGAGTGATAGGGCAATGTTAGAGTCGGTAGAATGTCATCGCAAGGCTAGGTTCGTCAATGGCGTGGTCATGGGGGGCTGAGACATCGGTGGCTAGGTCGTGGGGGCGGAGTTAGAGAGAGAGAGGGCTTGAGTTTAAGGAAATTTCAAATTAAGGGGGATTGGGTAGGTGGGTGAAGGGGGGTGGAGAGGGTTGAAAATTTTGAATTAATGCGGCACTTTTTACGACGGTTTTTACTAAAAATAGTTGTGAAAAATTGAATCTTATACTATGATTTTTAGCGTAACCGTCGTGTAAAATAGCACCTACCTTGACAATTTTTTGTAAAAACTATCGTGAAAGGTTATATATAGCTACCATGATGGTTTTCGTATTTTTTGGTGTACTCCCTGCGTTTTTTCCCTCCTTACCACGACGATTTTTTAAAAAAGTATTGTTAAATAAGGGTCATGTAATATAAAGTTTCTAGTGGTGACAATTCCTATTCTTCTTATCTTTCTCCTTTTCATCTCCCATTGTGCTCTCCTTTCAACGCTAATGGTGCAAGGCTTTCATTAAACACCTAGACAGGCGCAAAATTGACACCTTATCGGCACAAGTATTTTGCATGTTGATGCTCGAGATGTCTCAACAACTAGTAGGCAATAGATGGTGGACGGATGCACAGAATTTGCACAGAAGGGCCCTAAATGTTGCTGCAAAGAGGCAGACTTTCTGAAAGACCCACTAGTGAGGTGCGTTTGGCTCATATCTAAACCATTGGTGTATGATCATTTGACGATCATCCTAGTGCAACAGAGAAAGTGAGATATTGTTAAGTTGTATAGCCTAATTTATTGCCCTATTATATTATTACCTGACACAAAGGATTAAGAGTAAATACAGAGAGTTGAGTGGCATGCTATTTTTTTTGGTGAACTTCTTCTTTATCATAGTGAGTATTTTGTAGCGGCTAAAAATAGACGTAATTCTCATATTAAGAGTAAACCATTTTAAATTTTATGTGTTTGTTTTTTATTTTTTTCCCCTCAGTGCTTTAGGGCTTCTAATTCATAATAGATTTGTGTCAGGTGTCTTAGCACTAAGCTAGTTGGTATTCTGTTGTGAAGAATGCGGGGTTATGTTGTGGAAAGTAGGTGGTCACCCTATCCACAACTTAGATGACTTCTTAGGTACCAATTTTGATTGAACTATATTATGCTTAACAAGTACACAACAATATGCAGTTAATGTCCTTAAAAAGACATTAATCTTATTATGTCAAATAAAGTCCTATTCTTTTTTTTTTTTTTTCCAGCACCATTTTGTTGAGTTGCCACTGGTGCAGTAGATGGAGACAATATTCGTTGTCAATTAGATACTTCTTGATTTTGTAATCTAGCTATTCGCCAGCTCAAGCTAATTAATCGCTTTGATTTGCTTGTCTAATTGTTTTTGAGCGTTTAGTTTGAATTCTTTAAACTTGTCAAAAGCTTCCGACTAAGTGCATTAGATATACATATCCACATTTAAAGTAGTTGTAAATGAAATTGACAAAATACTCATAACCTTCTCATGTTTTTAATTTATTGGACCACATACATTAATAGTACTGGCTCATGAAGATCAATAGCTCGATATCATTTAGTCAAGAAACGTCTTTTAATCATTTTAACTTTTAGATAGAATTCATAGGTCAATTTATATAGGTTGGACTTCTTAACTCCTCCAAAAGTCCATACTAAACTAACCTCTCGATCATCTACTAGCTCATCAGCTAGGATCTTCTGCGATGTTGCCTCTCTTTTACTGATGTTGTACGCCTTTCGCTTGCTATCTTCGGCTAAATTCACAGAAATGCCTTTACTTTTTCCAAAAAAAAAAAGGTATTATATGAGCAAATTAGTACCATAATGGTTCTATAATTACAGTGAAAAAAAGTGAGATGCTAACATAAAAAAGAGCAAAACCAGTATCTTAATATGCATATAACAATTATCGTGGAATGATGGTAAAAATAAAGCAACTAAATAATTCAAAGATACACTCAACGTACATGATTAATTCAAACACAAAGTTGCTAATGAAAACAGCAAATGCGTTCAATTAGTACCATAATAATATCGTAATTATTGTAAGAAAACATAAAATTAAAAATGACGTGCAATGATGGTACCATAATGACAATGTAATTATCGTAGAATGATCATATTAATGCAAATTCGTTAAAAATGATTGTCATTATATAATTAATAGTTACATCAGATTCGGGGTTGGAGGCTTTGAACTCTGCATTAGAGCCGGGTGCGATGTCTTAGAACGGTTTGTTAATAACACACTGGCTGCATCTATATCCCAATGACAAAACTCTTAATAAGTAAACGAAATTTTAGCAAAAATATATGTGTTCAACAAAAAATATCAAGACCACTTGAAATGTAAAAAAAAAAAAAAAAGAACATCATTTTCTCTTAATATTATACCACACAAGCAAGTTGTTAAATAAACTAATAAATTGCAACAAGTGGAGATTGAACTTAGCAATTGCGCAAAAAGAGACTCATAAAAATATTATGCTTATCATGGTTGAAGGAACGTAGTTCAATTATTTTTAAGGGAGAAGAGCAAATTCATTCAAATTCAAAGATACAATAAACGTCCTTTAGTAAATTAGATGCAAAATAGTAGAGAAAAATACATGAAACAGGAAACACAAAAGGAAAAATAGGAAACGTTAATCAACTCATATCAATCCTCCGAATAGTCAATAATAAAAAATAGTTTTGTTTAAAACTGTTTTTATATTCATGTCATCTTGTGTAGTTTTTATATCCGCACCGACACCAGCGTGAAAATAAGCCTAACTTTAGAAACAAACACATGGTCCAATAGAAAAAATTAATTTTGACTACATTTAACTGTGAAAAATAAAACCCTGCTGATTTGATCCGTATCTTAGAAAAAACCCCATGTGAAAAAGGATTGATTAATTCTTTCCAATGCAAGATTCAATGTCCGCTCTAATTCGATTCACCTTTTTTTTTTTCCTTATATGTTGAAAACAAAACCCTAGCTACCTTATTATGTTTTCTAATATGCAAAGAGAAAAGATTGAAATGCAAATATTTGTTTTCGTGATTTTTTGTATTTTATTTTTATTTTTGCTAGGAATGTTCATAATTCAAAGACTGATGTACCAAAATCTAAATTCCACCAATACAACAAAATTAAGGTGAAAAGGAAACATTTTTAAGATCACCAAGAGCAAGAGAGGTTTCCTTATGTTCCCTTTCATTTTTTCTGGGGAGACGTCCCTATCAATTTTGGGTACGTATTTGATTTGGTCCATTTCGGCACCAAATGAATTATTAAATTAATAAATATATTTTATGTAAAAGTAAGCAAAGGAAAAGATTTTTTTAATACAATTTTTTAAGGGATTTATTGGTACAATTCTAGTTCTTTTCTGGATTTGAACATGAAATCTTTCTTTTAACCTATTCTACCCTTGCTAACTGGCCTAGTCCTGACAGGAGAGGGAAAGTTTTATTTAGCCATTGAAAAAAGTTTTTCTGCCAAAAAAAAAAAAAAAAAGGTGAGCAAAGAGAGATCACAAATTAAAAAATCGAAATTAATCCTTATTATGACTTCATGAGAGAAAAGATGTCCCTCTTAACTTATTTTTCTTTATATTTGAGAAAATTTTATGTTATGTCACGTTTTTAAAAATTGTATTTTTTTATGCAATACTTAACAAAAGTTATACCATATTATCATTAATATTTTATATTAAGTTGTGTTATAAATAAATATTTGTGACATTTATTAAAATAAATTTTAAAAGATAACATTTTTATAAATTCCTTTTATATTTTTAAGTAGCTTTAAATAGTCCAACAAGGCAAGAGCCCAACCCTCTTATAAAGAGTGAACCCCACTAGATGAGACCCATGTGTAGCCTACCTGATGGGACCCACCCCTGTGAGGGGCCCAGCCCCTACCCGTTGGATTCAAAAGGGTTTTTATATTTTTTACTCTTTTCTTAGAATGATGCACCTTTTAGATCAATATCAGTCAATATACTATATAAAAATATAAAGCGGGGTGGAAATCTTATCTGGTGGACCAGTCTTTGATTTATTTTTTTGTTTTTTTTAACCTTTTGAATTTGACCAGACCATAATCAATGTTCTTTGCATTAGTATCCTTGGGGCTTACGCACGTACAGACGCCATCATATTCTTATGTTCGTCTGTTACGTTCTTAAAACCAATAAAATATATTGACAAGAACCTTATGGAAAATTTTGGCACAAATGCTTCGGTTCTGCGAACTTCGGCCGCCGACGCGGGAAGCAATATAGGAGCTGGCCCTCTGCTCAACTTTTTTTGTTCCCCTTACGGTTTGTGGTAGTTCCTACTATATATTAAAAAGAAATGAAACTATATTAGAATTTGAATTTTGGTGGACACACGGACGCATTCACACACCCAATTATTAAGCTTACCTCAAGTGGCCTCTGCTCAATTAGAAGGTCCATAATTACACAGTATCAATAAGTTAAATTTTTTAAATTACTGTACCACTTAGTTCTCCTATTAGTTAGTGAGGTGATTGGTAAAATAGTGTATTTCAATAGTCTTTTTTAAGTATTTTATACAACTTTTATTGTTTTTTTAAGAGAATATACCGTAGTAAAATGTTTTATAATAATTACTGTAATTTAAATTGTGAATTGAGCAGATGCTTTAGGGTATTCGAAAGAGTAGTTTAATCCATCAGTTTTGGTTTGAGAATTGTAGTATATAAAAGCTGTACAATGTAACTTTTTACTATAATATGTGAAAGCCTTATACTGTTCATAGTTAAACCATTGGTTTAACTACTCTTTCAAATGCCCTATTAGTTTTTTGCAACTTCACTATTGCTAGATCTGCTGGACTAGAGCGAACCATTACAACACCACTTGCCTTGCAAATTGCAAGATTCAAGATTCAGGAAATCAACACGAGGACAAACCCAATGGCAGATTCTTCCTTACAAGAGACGCTCATGCAAGGTAGGCAAGCTCAAGCAATTTTGAGACTTTAGACGTATGTATTCATATTTTCTATTAGATCAGCTATTTGTTCCTAACTAGTTTAGGTTTTTTTAAAAAACCAATACAACTGTGATTGCAAGAATAATTTAGCTATAATTCCACATTTGCTTCCATCATAAGATGTAGAGTTCCAATCCCCCATCCTCAAGTGTTAGAGTGATTATAATATTTCTCTCATGTGTTATAAGATTATTAGACACATTAAAAATTGTCAAAATGTACATTGTTAAATGTATTACAATAAGCAAGTAGCGCTATGATACTCAAAATTGAGGCCACAGCATTGAAGAGTTAAAATAAATCTTAACGGGCAGTATGCCTACCGCCGTGGCAGCCATTCCAATTTTGTACCAATTTTGGTGCGGTATACTGAGCGCCGCGGTGCCCATTCTAGTTGATTCATGTTGAAGTGTTGCATCTTTTGATTTATTCTGAATCGGTGTATTCATTGATTATATATTTTCATACAAACTTTAATATCTATCAGCAACATGCATATCCATTATAATAGTTGTGTTAATACATGATTAGATACCTTTATAAATGAAGAAATACCTTTACACATGAGGAGGTACCTTTGTGTAAAGAGTTGTATGGATTAAACTGGTTGTGTTTATTTATGAAATGACACCCTTGTCTATTATTACATATCCAAAATTTTACAAATTTCATATCTTGTTTTGTTGCTAGATATTGTGTTCACTTGTTTATTGTATCTTTGTGGTAATTAGCCGTTAAACTCTTTACCAAACTAGAATAAATGAGGGAAAATAAAACCTTTATGGAAAGTTTTCATGCACGCCTTAAATACTCGCTTGTTTTCTAGAAAATTTTTAGCCTTCATTCTCTCTAAACACTCAAAATTTCCAACAATCTTTAAGGTTTTTATTTTTGCTACAATGGAGGATGACTTTCGACAATGTGGAAATTGTGA
Organism: Artocarpus heterophyllus; assembly: GCA_025403435.1. Taxonomy (NCBI): domain Eukaryota; kingdom Viridiplantae; phylum Streptophyta; class Magnoliopsida; order Rosales; family Moraceae; genus Artocarpus; species Artocarpus heterophyllus. The sequence goes on from CM046342.1 coordinate 8,677,836, forward strand.
GAAGGAAGTGTGATGAAGATGAAGTGATATGCTAGGATCACATTCTCAAGACGCTTTTGGATAGGCATTATGGTCTCTACAACTCGATTCAAACTCCCGTAGAGATTTGGGACACTCTCGATTACAAAGTCGAGAAAGAAGATATGGACAAATTCTTAATCTTGAAATATTTAGAATTTGTCATAATTGATGCAAAGTCCGCTCTTGATCAAATACATGAATTGCAAGTCATTGTTACTAAACCTCGCGAATGAAATGTTGAGACATCTGAATCATTCATGAACAGTTATAGAAAGAAACTTCTTCATAAGAGAGATGACATAACATCGGAGGAATTGCAAAGACACTTGATGATCGAGGAGGAGACTAAGTCTCCTAATCCAAAAGACAAGATATTAAATTTCTCTAAAGTTAATGTTGACAAAGCTGTAACTTTCAAAAGAACTTCAAAGTTAATAATGGCAAGAAGTTCAAGGAGAAAAAGGAAGATAGTAAGTCCAACAAAGCCAATGTCATTGAAGAGAAATCCAAAACGATTTGTACAATGGTCTCGGAGATACAAATTAACATGATTATCAAATCTAATATGGCTACAACTAATTATCTGATTGGTGGCTCGATTCTGATGCCACCATTTAGGTTTGCAATGACAAGAAACTATTCTTGTCATATGCAATAAAAAAAAGGGGACAAATAGTTCTTATGGGAACCATGACGCAACAGTGGTTACCAAGAAATGTGTGGATGAGATTAATTTTACTTTTAAGAAAAAAAAATGACTTTAAGCAATGTCTTCTATGTTCTAAGAAAAAAAAATGACTTTAAGCAATGTCTTCTATGTTCTTCACATAAGAAAGAACCTTGTATCTGCTAGTATGATGTGTAAAAATGGACTAAAGATTGTATTTGAAAGCAATATTTGTATTGTATCAAAGAATGGAGCCTTTGTAGAAAATAGCTATTCATGTGATGCATGTACAAACTTAGTATCAATAATAAAGAAAACATAAATTTTGTTTGTATGGTTGACTACTTTGATATCTGGCATACTCGGTTAGTACACTTAAATTTTAGATCTTTAAAATAAATTTCTAAATATGGTTTGATTAATTGTAAAGATCAAAACCATGGTAAGTGTGAAATTTGCATACAAGCAAAAATGACTAATAAATCGTTTCCTAAAGCCCAACAAATGCTCAATTGTTGGATTAAATCCACACTGATATTTGTGAGTATAATAGAATTTTGACAAAGAGGAGGAAAAAGATACTTAATCATTTTCATTGATGATTGTTCTGTATACACATATGTGTACTTGATTAGAACAAAGGATAAAGCCTTGATAAGTTTAAACCTTTCAAGACTAAGAGTGAGAATAAAAAAGATAGAAATATCAAAATAGTTCAAAGTGATAGAGGTGGTGAATATTTTTTTAATGAGTTTGATGCTTTCTGTGAAAAGCATGGTATTATTCACTAAAAGTCAACCAGTTGTACTCCTTAACAAAATGGTTTGATTGAAAGGAAAAATAGGATCTTTACAGAAATGATTAACTCTATGTTTCTTAATGCCAAATTTTCAAATAATTTATTGGGGAAGCTAGACTTACACCCATTCTAGCTGTTTCATGTTGAAAGATTGTGTCTTCTGAGTTATTCCAAACTAGTGTATTGCTATATACTTCTATACAAACCTGAACATCTATCAATAAGGGACATATCTGTTATAATAGTTATGTCAATGTATGAATAGATTTCCTTACAAAAGAAGAGATACCTTTACAAATAAAGAGGTACTTTTATGTAAAGAGTTGTATGGATTAAACCGATTGTATCCATTTATGAAATGGCACCCCCGTCTACTATTAAATATCTAGAATTTTACAAATTTTATTTCTTGTTATAGAACACAATGCTGTTGCTAGATATTGTGTTCTAGTGTTTGTTGTATCTTAGAGTAATTTACCATTAAACTCTTTAGAGAACTTGAATAAGTAAGGGCAAATAAAACCTTTAAAGAAAGTGTTCATACATGCCTCAAACGCTCTCTCTTTTTTTTTAGAAAATTCTTAGCCTTTATTCTCTCTAAACACTAAAATTTAGAGTATGCATTAAACAATTATCATTGTTAAAAAAAACGAGTTTTTTTTTTAAAAGAATGCAATGTGTTAATGAAAAAAAAAAAAGAAAGATTTTTGAGTGTCTTATATCCAAAAAGGAAAGTTTGATTTCATAATTGTAGCATTGATTGACTATCAGGAGAATTTTTTCAAAAAATAAATAAATTTAATAATTAAAAAATAGGATATTATTGTTCTAAATTTCAAAAATTCATTTTAACTCAAGTCCACAAAATTTTCAAATCGTTTTTTAAAATCAATCATATGAAATGATAATTAAGGCATATTAAATAATAATCCTTGCTAAAAGGAACAACAATAAATACAAAAACAAAAAAATTGAGCACCTTAATATAAAGTGGGGCATTATGTCATCATCTAAATCATGCAAGAGTTGAGCCAACACCGGCAAGAAACGGGTTTGAGATTTCGTTAAGCCTTGGGAAAAATCTTGGTTCCGTCGCATCACGTTGTGACAACGTTGAAGAAGTTGAGAAAGACACCAACAAACCTCGACTCTGGGGGCATGGGAGGGAGGTTGGTTAAAGCATATGTTCTTTTTGTCTCTTTACTAGTCGAGTGATTTAAAAAAAAAAAAAAACCACACTAATAATTCAGAAATGTTATAAGTTGATATCAAGGCAAAGCGATGTCCGCAGAGCTAAGAAATTTATTTTGGGGTGGAGGTTATACTAATACTATTAAAAAAATTAAACAAAAGAGATATAAAATTTTAAAAGTGGTGGAATGGAAATTTTAAAAGGATGGAATATAATTTTAGAAGGGGCAGAAACTAATTTTTATATGTCTTTGAGAACAACAAATTTCTCAAATTCGATATAATAATGCAACTTGGCGTTCAAAAGCAGAAAATATTGATAAGCGTTAACCATTAAAAAGCTCTTCATAAATATCATTATAAAAAAACTTATAGGATGTTTGATAAGTGAGTTGAAATTGAGAGTTAAAATTAAAAGTACTATAGTATGTCAGAGCTTTACAGTATAACATACTTTTACTTTGTACTATAACATGAAAGAGCTGTATATTGTTTAAATTAGAACTGAGTTTGTCAAATATCACAGCTGTAATTTTTACGATAACAACACATTTGCATGTACCATATTTTAGTAAAATAATATACAATACAGGGAAAAAAAATATCTCTAGAAAAGGTTGTGCTTTCAAGGGCTCACGATTGAATTCATTCGCCTTCCAGGTCTTCTTTTTGAACAGTGCAAGCAAGATTTAATCATCGCATGGTTTCCATCATGAAAAAGAGAAAGAGACCAATCAAGCTTATCCAATGAGATAATCATATCAGGGCCTTGGTTTGTTTGCGAAGGTAATGTAATGAATTAGATTTGCGTAAAACCACCTCATGGAGTTCTATAATTGGTGAAGGAAGCAATGCCTTTTGGAAAAGCTTTCAATACGAAGGGCCTAACTTCAATCTTTTTGTTGTGATAAGATAGGCTATGACTACACCGAGATGCTATATGAGAGATCTGTTTCAAGGGTTCATAAGTTTTAGACTTAAATTTTTGTGTGATAAGGAGTATGGTAAAAAAGGAAAATGTCCGTTTTGAATCTTTGATACAAGAACTCTTTGAACCAAAAAGTGGCTCATTTTTTGATGTACCACCCCCTTTACTTTTGGGATTTTCAAAGGCCCATTTGAACATCGTTTAGGGTTAAATGTGTGAACTTTTTTCCCCCCTTTTTTGCGCACCTCTGTTATATCTCTTCCATATAAATTCAAATACAGTTTTAGATTTGATTCTATTTTCAGGCATAAAATGAGCAGAATATCTAAACACACTAGTTCAAAAGTACAAGTTTAAATCACACTTTTCAAACTTGTCATCTCAAATAAAAAAATTAAATAACCACATTTCGAACCAACAAACCAAAACAAAAGGACTCTTTCGGGATCAGCATGAACAGAGCCCCTATTTATTCCTTATAAAGTTACAATTTTTATTGTCTATTGACTATCAAATTTGAATTATTTAATTTTGCATGAACATGCGAATTTCCTCCCAATTCCCCATTTTTATCGTATATAGATGACATAAAGGTCGAGTCGTGCGTATTGTCGGCTCCATGTTTGAGTCAAGTATGAACGTGCATGTAAAGTGGACTTTGGTCTTAAAAATCTTCCATAGTCTTGCATGATCATAAACGACTGAGTAGTCACCAAGCGAGCCAAATCAAAACGATGTTGGCTTTTACCGAAATATATCCCACACAGCAAATGTAACTCCAATTTCAAACTTGTTCAATTTTAGAATATTTAGTATATTCATATTTGAACTGAAATAAACAACTTGATCTTTATATCTTATAGATATATTCAAATTGGATTTTACTGGTGTGAATTCAGTTCATATTTTACGTGTTCCATGATCTTAACCACGTGTGAATACGGATTATATATATGGCTACCATACCAGATATGCATGGTCCTTTTATGGGTAGCTAAGCTAATATTTTATACGAGTTTTGGTCGTAATTAAGGAGCTTGGAAGGTCTACTAGAGAGGCACATTAATTACCGACTCCATTATAAATATTTGTTTTCTATTAGTGAATTTGACAAGTTTTATAAGTGAAGAAAAAGAAGAAAAAGGGGAAGAAAAGACCACCGAAAGTAATTATATAAAATTGGCTTGGAAATTGAAATATGTCCTCCTTTGAACATACATCGTGACAAGATTTGGATTTAAATATAAAATCATTTACGTAGTTGTAACTTTGTATCCAGGCGTTCATTAAAAAACATTTGTTTTTGAAAAAAATACTTAATAAAAAATCTACAATTGTGGCCCGTTTACTAGTTAAAACAAATAATTATGTTCTATTCATATTAAGTATACAATTATTTCTACTGTCATTACTGTTAATATTCTCTGGTTTCGCTGTTGGGACTTCTGGTCCTCCCCTTAATACAAACTGGGCCCGTATGGAACCTGCAGGTGAGGACCATCCTAGGAAAAAAGGTTACATATTAGAGAAAGTATGTTAATAGTTGTGACTTTATTTTTATTTATTTTTATATTAGAATATATCTTGATTTTAGTTTAGAGTTTCTCAAAAGGGAAACGACATGTCTAGAATTGGAGTAGGCATGCGGTTAAAGAGGTAGATTGTGGTAGCAAAGACATAGGACCAATAGGTTAAGGGAAGGGAAGCATGGGAGAGAGGAGATAGACCAGTTTCAACAATGTGATGGTGTCGTTGTTCAGAAAAACCATTATGTTCTAGAGTGTATGGGAAGTAGCGAGGTGTAATTTTCCATTGGTAGAGAGAAAGGAGTCTAGAGATTGATATTCACCTTCATTATCAGAAGAAAGTGTGAGTGTTGCAAATAATTTTAACTCTCCAAACCTTGTTATGATTTCTTTTACCTTCTCATTTAATTATTATTAATTTGTTATCAGGTCAACAGCCTCCAAACCTTTAGCTAGCTGCCACCCTCTCTAAGGCTATGAGCCTTCATACCTTAGGCCGCGGGCCTCCCTCTCCCAAGGTCGTGTGCCTCCAAACCTTTAGGCCATACGCCTTTAACTCTCAAGAAGTGCATTTTCAGCAATTCTATTTTATCCTTTCTTTGTGTTGATGCATCCACTACAAGAAAAACTACATTTAACGACATATTATTTACAACATGTAGTTTTTGAATGTTGTTGAAAAGTACATACAACGACATCTCTAATAAAGATGTCATTAACGACATTTGAAATAATAATTAACGACATCTATATAAAAGTCATATTAAAGGTCTTCTTTTAACGACAATAGTTTAGTGCCGTTAAATTATTTAACGATAAGTAGGAGATGTCATCAAAGCCTTAGAGATTCCACGACGCCCCTTATAGACGAGACCAATGTCGTCTATAAGGGGCGTCGTGGAATCTCCAAGGCTTTGACGACATCTCCTACTTGTCGTTAACTAATTTAACGACACTAAACTATTGTCGTCAAAAGGAGACCTTTAATACGGCATCTATATAGATGTCGCTAATTATTGTTTCAAATGTTATTAATGACATGTTTGCAGGAGATGTCGTTGTATGTACTTTTCAACGACATTCAAAAACTACATGTCGTAAATAATATGTCGTTAAATGTAGTTTTTCTTGTAGTGATCCTCGATGATTGTTGTCTCTATGCAACTATTTCCTTTTCTATATGTTTTGTCTATAAAGCATTAAAAAAAGGAGAAAAAAAAAAGCAAAAGAAAAAGATCCTTACAAGATTAGAATCTCCTATTAGAGCCCCGCATGATAGGGAAAGTGTCTTTATCAATAGTTTTGACTTTTTTTGTATTTATTTTTATATTATGATATATTTTTATTTTAATTTAGGTAACTTACTTGGCTATTTACGTGATTTGTAATGTGTATTTATCTAAAGCCTACTCATAGTGCTCCTTACTAATGAATTCTTTTTTTCCTAATCCGTTGATATAAGTCTATTGTAGAACCATGTTAAAACTGTATATTATCTTCTTCTATCTATTATATTCTTTCTAATTTTCTATAATAGCCCATCAGGCTAAATATTAGCGTTGTTTCTTGAATACACTAAAAAACTAAACTTTTAGTCTCAGCAGTGTTTTAGTAAAACTTTTAGTCACAATATTTTGTGTGATTAATATGCATTTAATTACAACGTTAATTAAAATTTTATTGTGACTAAAATTTTTGCCACAATTTTTAGTTATGAAAACATATATGACTAAAAGTTTTATTGCTAAAAGTTCTGATCACAATAAAAATTCAATTAAACTTCGTGACTATATTCATAAATATTATGATTAAAGGTTTTGCTAAGGTCAAAAGAGTACTAGCAAGATGTATGCGTACTGTGAATATTTTATGGTCAGATTCCGTGTACCTTTTAACATTGGATTAAGATCAATTTACTAATGTTTCTTTTGTCTCATGCCATCTTCTAGTTTTTTAATTACAGCTTCATTTATTCAATTTGAATGGCGATCATTGGTTTGTATTTTGACCATGTAGTGGAAAAGAAAGAAATTTGGAATTTCGCAGGTCCTTGTTTTAAAGTTGTACAATTGTCAATTAGCGTAACCTTTAATTAAAAGAAGAAAAAGAATCGGGTTTCTTGGAATTAAAGTAGTTGAAAAGATGGATGTTGCATAAATTAATTGATTTGGGTATTTCTTAGTTTTTTTCACACGTACATATGATTGCCTTTTCACTATAGGGGAAAGCTATCTTACACCGACCCCATGCGAGATGGCAACTACCATCCTTTTCACGGAACAGAGAAAAGAAAAAAAAAAACCCAAAAAAAAAAATACAAATACAAATACATATATATATATATATATATAATTGGACTTTTCTGAGCTATTTTTTTTAATTTTTTTATTTTAGAAAATGTTCTATGCCTTTCTTTTCATAAAAAATTGGACTTTCTAAGAGCTTCAACTTCCATCCTAAAAAATCAACCTATTATAATCAAGCAGATGGTATTCTAATATCCATAAAAGTTTTTTCTTTATTTTTATTGAGTTATCAGTACTCTTAATCCTTAAACTAAGAGTATAATAACATTTTAGTCCCTAACTTTTAAATTTGACACATTACTACCTAAATATTTTTTTTTCTATTTTTAGTCGTTGACACTTCAATTAAACTAGGATTGCTAAAAATCAACATGGCTAATGATCTGCTTATCGCGTGATAACTTAAAATTTCATAGAAATCATTATGTTATGTGCAAAATATTCTTATTGTTATTATTATTAAAACCATTGAAATTTGCTAAAGCATTTTGTATTTATTGTAACTACTTATGTAAAATTTTAACATATTATGCGATATAGTTGTAATTATCTATGTTAAATTTTAAAAACTGCTTATCAATTTTAATGGCAGGAATACTGCAAAAAATTAAAAATTTAGGGATCAAAGTGTAACTACGCTTATATTTTAAGGATTAATGGTGTCAAATATTTAAATGATGTGGAAGTCGGATTTGTTCTATTCTACACCCTTGCAAGATAGTGTTCTTTTTAGAGATATCAATCATCTATTAGATTGATTAGGCTACTTGTTTGAATTTGTTGGACTCAGTGAAAGAAATTGGGTATTCTATGGACTTAGTTTCCATTTTAAAAGTTAAACCTGTTAAATAAGGTGGTCCAACATCTTTATAAATATACGTTTATTTTTATATTTAAATGGTGAGAAGATCGAGTTGATTTTTCCCTTAATATCTTAAAAAAACAAAAACATAATAGTAACCGTCACACTAGAAGATAAAAATTTGACAACAGTCCCAGATCGATAATATGTAGAATTTTTAATGGGTTTTCCCTTTGTGTATTATGCGTTTTAGTGTTATTAAAGGTATATTTTTTGTTTTTATAAGTAACTGTAAATGTATCAGTATTTAATAGATAAATATCTACTTTATTATTTGATAGAGAAACTATATATATTCATTCAAACTAGTGCTAATTTATTAATCATTCGAGGACTCACAATTTACCTTTGAAGAAAGCATAAATTTTGAATTTTGTCTAATTAATACTATTTAAACTTATTCAAGTAATTAGTCATGCACCGACCATCTCAAGGCGACTTTGGTTATGCATTTTATTGTTGCGTATATGTTATTAAAGAACATATGTTTGTGCTCGATTTTAAGGTTAGAATTCTGAGGCCAACGAGTAGGTTGTAGTTGGGATATTGGAATTCGCGCGCCAATAGAATCTTGATTGCCATTGGTATTTAGAATTCTAGACGAAAAAAATCTTGGTTCGGATATTGTTCTTCAAAATATATATCTAATTTCTTAATCATTTGTGGTATATGTTGCTGTGCACAAAAATTTGCCAAATCTGAGACAAAGTTATATAAAGTATACAATTAATATTATTGCAGTGGATTTTTTTTGGCTATTTTATTATTGCAGGGGAATTATTATCTTAGAACAAGGGAAGTCCTTTTAAGGAATGTGTAAGAGACGTGCAAAACCAACAGAAAAGTTTTTCTTCCCCTCTTAAGCGATGGTGGGGATTACTATATTGGGACTAGCGCTAAGATAAATTTAACTCAAGAAATTCTTTTCATTTTTACGAGATTAAAACCTTACTCATAAAACTGTGAGCCTCAATTTAATATATAGACTAGGTCTTATTATTTAGTTAATAATGATGTTATGATCTCAAGGGTTAAATAGGATTACTTATGTAGCTGAGTTGATTAGAAGAAAAAAGATCTCCTTTTTATTTAACTTTGACCAACAATAGAACAAACGAGAGAGAAGTATATCTCTAAAAGATTGATTGAGTGGATGCAAATCTCATTAGTAGTCGAACCATTATAATATTGTGTTTTGTTTGTATTTATGTTGATTTATCCTCGTCGCCATTTTCACCACATCACTCGTATTTATTCCTCAATTATCAACAATTCTTGATCAACTCATTAAAGGTTACCCCTGTAAATACACATAAAAACCAGTTTATTATTTTTTTTTTTTGGAGAAATTGTAAAAAATATCAGATTTTTAAACTATTACTGGCACATGTTAGGTATAATTTAAGATATTAATAAATGTCACTAATCAATTTAATTGTTCAAATTAAATAATTGTGTAGACTAAAATACTCTAAGTTGACTTTGGTTTCTCTCTCTCTCTCTTTCCCCTCTAGCCTCTCTCCCATATTTTTCTATCTCCTCCCTCCCACATTTCTCTCTCTCCTCTAGCTCGTTGCCCTCAGTCTCTCTGCCCTCATGTTCTCTCTCTTCTCTCTCTACCTCACAGGCGAAGCTCTACTATCATCATCATCTCTGGGTTCTCATTGGCTCCATTGTAAGAGGAGCTCACCCATCGATTGACGCCACGAGATCATGAAATCTTGCCAGAGGCACAAGATCTGCCCTTGAGTGTTGCCACAACGATCTTGTCAGCATGAGTAGCAATGAAATCGCGTGTCACGTCTCGAAATTTGGGGGGTGACGTGGTAGATTAATTAATATAATTAAATCAATTTATTAGATTAATTAAATCAAAATTTTAATTAAAATCAACAATTAAAGAATTTAGTTAGTTATGAAAAACGTGATAATTTAAATCTTTTTGAGACATTTATCAAGATGCTAGGGCAAATAAAACGAAATAAAATAATAAGACAAATAAGAATGAATTGGGCCCCACCGGATCCACATTAGTGCATACACATGGCATCGACAATAATTAAAATCACAACCACAGTCCAATACAAGGAAAGGAAATTAATGTGTTACATGCCTTGAAACAATAAAACAAATAACCTACTCGAGGTCTTCTATTGCTCGCGAGCCTAATCGGTGGACTCCCAGTTGGTCCTAAGCTGAATTCCACCTAGGGAAAAAGGTTTTAAAACAAATAAAATGTAGGTGAAAGGCTCAGTAGGACTACGTTTGAAATCATTTAACTTGAATATAAAGTTTATTATTCAGGGAAAATCTTTAGAAAGCAGAAATAAATAAATAAATGTAATTAAATTATTCTTACAAAAAATAGTTCATTGTTCGTCTAGAAATGATCTCATCATCTTTTCTTGGGCAAACCATAAGTATCATCACCGAAGTGGCCCAGCTAGGTTTCGAGACCTACCCCCAAGGCCGCATCGATATGACCCGATCTTTGAGTATGGCATCATACCCATTTATGTATTTCTTTAATTATTAAATCTCATTTTGTCAAGTGCATTCATTTACATTCATTATGCAATTCATTATGAATATCACCTTATTCAATAGTTTATGAAAACAACTAATAAAAAATTCTTTTTCAAACATTTATTGAAAACATTTTGAAAGAATTCACTTTGAGGCCAAAATCATTTAAAGACATGGCTACCAAAGAAGTAGTAAGAGTCTTACCTCGATGTCCTGCACTGATGCTTAACACCACAGTCCCGATCTATTATACGTTAGCTCCATGGAACCACGAACAACCTTAAATAGAGACCAAGTTCATCGATATCTAGCTTAGGTTATTCTACACTACTAAGCTATCTCATGGTGTCCTTTTTGTGCCATTTATCTCTGTAAAATCATACTTTAAAGTCAAAATCTCAATCTAGGTTTTAAACAGTGAAAACAGGTGGAAAATGGTCATTTTTCATGGGGCCTGTTAGCTTGCCAAACTTCCTGGTCTGGCCTGCTGAACTCCACAGTTTGGCCTACCGGTCGTACAAAACTGGCCTTCCAAACTGTCCCAGGTTCGGCTTTCCAACAATATGAGTCCAGCATGCTGAACTCATGAGTCTGACCTGTAGATGCTCAAAATTGACTTGCCAAACTAGGAAAAATCTAGAAATTTTGAGATTCGAGCTTTGGCCTCCCCGAGTTTTAATCTTCATTTCTAACCTGTTTTTCAATTCCCAGAGCATGCCTAATGATCATAAATGATAGAAAAACATACTAGAACACTTTTAAACACATTTAAAGAAGATTTACATTGAAATTTTCAAAGAAATCCAAAAATAGAAAAAAAGAGAAAAACTTAGTTTAATCCATTTTTCATTGAAGCAAGCCTAGATTCTAGATGATTTGAGTCTTACCAACTTAGATTAAAGGTTTTAGGCTCATGAAACTTGGATTTTAATATTCTAAGAAAATTTGGAAATTAGGGCAAAGTTTAAAAATTTGAAAAATAAACAAACTAGCCTGGAATTTGAGCTTGAATCAAAGTTTGTGATTGTTCCAACATATTCTCGAGCTTCCAATCTGCTGAGAATCGAAGCTTAAGCTTTGTTTTTGAATCAAAATTTGAGAGAGGGAGAGAGAGAAAGAGAGAGGCAGTGAGAGAGACAAGAGAGAAAGTCTAAAAGTGAGAGAGAGAATGTGAGAGTAAGGAAGAGGGAGAGTGAGGGAAATAAATAGAGAGGGAAAGGGTAATTCCCTTAGGTAAAACCATGTTCTCAACACATAGTTTTCAAAGAAGGATATATATCAGGCATTTGACAAACTGTTTTGTTTCAAATTTCAAAATAACAAATAAAAATAATTAAAAGTGATTAAAAATAATTAAAAGTAACATTAATTTTGGAAATATTACAAAATAGTTAAATTAAGTTCAAATTACATCATGGCACACTAATTCACCATTTCATACACTAATCATACTTAATTAATTTCGAGGTGTTACATCACGACATCTTGACTAGAGATGCAACAATAGGCTGAGGCCCGTGGGCCGGCTCGAGCCCATCCTGCTACAAGTGATGGGCCAGGCCATGTCGTTCAAGGCCCAGCCCGACCCATAAATACTGGTGAGCTGGGCTGGGCTGGGCCAACATATGTTGGCCCATGGGCCGGCCCGGCACGGCCCATGACAAATCATAGGCTGGGCCGGCTCGTCTAGGCCCATAATGATTGTTATCCCAAGAATAACTACCCAAGAAGGGGGAGGGGGTGAATTGGGTTTTTGAAACTTTTACAATTATTGGAACTTTTCTAAAGTAAAATGCTTAAGAAGTAAATATGAGAACTAGATAATATGAGCACAACCAAGCAACAATTAAGCAGCAATAAAGTGAAGAGTAAGGAGAAGAAATGCAAACGCTATTTATAGTGGTTCGGCCAATATGCCTACGTCCACTGTCACCAAGCTAAACTCCTTTGCTTGACCTCTTGCACTAATAGACCGTATTTTCGGCACGATCACTCCTTTATACAATCGGTGACTTGCTCAACCCGAGGCTCACCACACCTTCTTACAAAGTGACAATTTTTCCAGAGATTGTCTAACCAAGAATTCCCCAAATTTACAAGGATTTGGAAACCAACAATGAAAATAATGTAGTTGTAATTTTGGTACACTCACAAGATATACACTCCAAAACAGAAAGAGATGAAAATACAACTATGGTATGTGTTTGGAGGTGTGAGTAATTCTCAATTAGAATATGAAACAATTTTGGCTCAAGAGAAAGTGTGTGTAATGAATGCTTGAGAAGAACAATGTAGAATAATGTCAAATTTCACTTGTGTTCCTTCATCATTTATTGCACATTGAATGGATAGGTATATATAGCCTCCTAGTGGTTAGAAACATCTGAACAAATCAATTTTGAGTCAAACTAGCCGTTGCAAATAGAGCTTCAACGGTCAAAAAACTAGCCGTTACAGATAGTTCGGCAGGCCAGAAGTAAAGATCGACAGGCTGAAGATTGAGGCGCTAAAAATCAATTTCTCAACGGTCACCAAATCAGCAGGCCGGTTCATAGTTCGGCAGGCCAAACTTTGAACCATCGGCAAACCAGAAGCTGAGTTCGGCAGGCCGCTAAAGCTTCTGCAGAAACGGGTTTTGAAAACCCTCAGATCGGCAGGCTGAAGCAGGGAGTTCGGCAGGCCGGCAGAGCCTTTGCAGCGAGGGGTTAAAAAATCCCCAGATCGGCAGGCCGAAGCAGGATTTTCGGCAGGCCGACCAAATTTGGTCGGCAGGCCGATCTGCCTTAGGCCAATATGCTTATGTGACCTGATTTTGAAACTTGTTTTATATCAACATATTTAAGCACTTCTAAAACAGTTTAAATCATAATATTCACATGCAATATGAATTCAAAAATAACATTAAATGCAAGTATGCAATGTGAGTGTGTGCTCTTGAGCTTTCTTTTGATCATTCAATTTGAGAATTGCTCACTTACAATTCTAGACTTTAGAATAAAAACTTGTAATCTTCAAGTCCTTGTGAGTTCTCTCTCAAAAGACTTTTTCCACAAGCTTTCTTGAATTGTCTTCACTTGATTTCTTGAAACGTAAGCTTAGAGACACTCAGGATAATTATTTGTTTAAAAGAATATTTTGCACATATAATAAAAATTGTATTTGTTATCATCAAAATAGCTTTGTGAAACCTTGGAGCCAACAATCTCCCCCTTTTTGATGATGACAAAACAATTTTTGATTGATTTTTAAAAATTGCAATAGCTCCCCCTTAATATGTGTAGGGATACAAAATGTAAAAAAAAATTTGAAAGAGCTTTACAGCAATTTTCATTACAAATGTCAAGAAACCAATAAAAGATTAAGACAAAAATATCACAAGTACCACCAACCTTATATCTCCATAAACATCAAACAACCTCCACATGAAATATAGCAATCATCATGCATAATCATCATAATTATCAAACATAATCAAGAACCACCATCCTTATCACTCCATAATAAAAAATATGCATATTCTCCCCCTTTTTGTCATCAACAAAACAAAGAAAACAAATAAAGGCAATTTATATAAAAGAAGAAAATAATCAAAATAGTAATTCAGCAAAGTTCATAAAATTTGCAAAGCCAAAAGAATGAACAAACATGATGAGGGATTTTATGGTTGGCTCGATGATCCTCCACCAAAGTGCATTTGTCGAAGAAGATTGAGAATCTCTTGTTGACCAGTTTGCAAATTTACAATGTCGGCCCTCATCTTTTGCTGCTGCTCAAAGAGGAGCTGTTGATGCGAGTAAAGCCTTTGAAGAGTGATAGGCTCTTCGTTATCATCTTGACCACCTTGAGCTTCAATGTTGGCTATCTCTTCTTCTTCTTCTGCTTGAGCACCTGAAGGAACGGCTTGCCCACCAGCTAGCATCCATTTCCCGTGAACTTCCTCAAATCCCATTTTGCTAATGGTTAGGACGCCAAAAGCATTATGGGATTTATAGAGAGCCACATCCTTCTCATCAGCAGTTTGCACATTAAATGAATAAAAAATTTTAGAAAGAAGCATTCCATATGGCAATCCAGCGCTTTTCTTTCCTTTAGCGACATCAATCATCCAGTCGCACCAATAAGAGGGGTAAATTCATTTTGGTACCGCTAAAAAGACAATAAATAAGATGGAGGTCAATAATCTAGACTTCGTCCTTATGACCAGCTCTAGGTAAGATGTTGGTAGTGATAAGCCTATGGAGAACTCGACTCCTAGGAGGTAAAGATGCTGCATTGATTTTCCTAGGCATACTCCCATCATCATTTTCAAAAATAACCTTAGCCATAGGTTCTTTATCAAACATCTAGGTCTTGACTCCATAAATATCTACACCTTCTAGTGGCATATCAAGGATTTCCCCTATTACAGTTGGGTTTAACTCTATGTGTCTCTGTTTAAAGTCACATCAATTTCAAGGGGATCATATGATGCTCTAAGATTGGCATAAAACCCTTTAACAAGCCTAGGATATGTATTTTCCTTCACAAGCATAATGTTTTTCCATCCTAGTCTATCAAACAATGGTTCTATACCAAAACTAGCAAAATCCTCAAAACAAACAAACTTTCCATCAATAATTTTCCTAGAGGAGAAAAATTTAACATATTTTTCGTTTGAAAATTCCTCTAAGGTTACCTCTTTGTGGGTTTCCTTGTGAGCGACAGATTTTGTGCGCTTGAAAGGACGAGAACCTGAAGCCATTTAGAAATGCAGGAGGAAGAGCCCAAACACAAGCAGGGAACAAGCGGGTTTTGAGGGAAAGTGGAGAATCTTGAAAGAAAAGTGTGAGAACACAAGGAAAATTCAAGAAAAAAGTGAGGGAGAAACGATGAAAATCCACAAAATTGATGAAAAATGCAAGAAAATCGATGAATGGTAGAGTGGTGATGATTTTCGCACTTGAGGGAGGAAAGAGACAGCCGAGGAAAGCAAGAAAATGAAGATGAATGAGGGCTAGCTCGAGTTCGGGGTTTATATACCCCGACAAATCGACAGGCCGAACTCAACAAAATCGGCAGGCTGATTCTAAATGGTCGACAGGCCGATTGCTGCAGTCAAGCAATCACCAAAAAATGCAGAAAAAGGCTGTTATGTCCAATTTAAAAAAACAAACTCATTTTAAAATGATGTGCAAACATGTGTAAACATAAATTAAGCATAAAAACACAACAAAACACTGAATCAACCATTGAGTTCATCAAGATAAGCATTAAGTACATCAATGATCAAGCAAATGCAATTCAAAAGGATCAATGATTCCAAGTCCTCTTCTAAGATGTGAAAAACGTTCTAGTGCAAGAGGTTTTGTGAAAATATCTGCTAGTTGGTCATTTGTGCTGATGAAATCCAATGTGATATCCCCTCGTTGAACATGGTCACGCAAAAAGTGATGTCTAATCTCTATATGCTTTGTGCGTGAATGTAAAATCGGATTCTTTGACAAATTGATTGCACTAGTATTGTCACATAAAATGGGAACATGATCATAGCATAGACCTAAATCCTTTAGCGTTTGCATCATCCAAAGGACTTGTGCACAATAACTAGCTGCCGTTATGTATTCCGCTTCCGAGGTAGAAAGTGCCACCGGTGGCTTGTTTCTTGCTAAACCATGAAACTAAAGCAAAAGCTAGAAAGTGACAAGTACCACTTGTGCTTTTCCTATCAATTGTGCAACTGGCCCAATCGGCATCATAATAACTTAGCAAGTCTATTTGTGTGCCTTTGGGATACCACAATCCTAGGTTCTTAGTACTACTCAAATATATAAAAATACGTTTAACGGTACTAAAGTGAGATTTCTTAGGATTTGATTGAAATCTTGCACAAACCCCTACACTAAACATAATGTCGGGTCTACTAGCAGTCAAATATAGCAAGGATCCGATCATACCTCTATATTTTGTAATGTCCACTGCCTTGCCATGTTTATCTTTGTCAAGCTTGATTGAAGAGCTCATAGGAGTTGGCATTGGCTTAAGATCGTCCATTTCGAATCGTTTGAGTAGATCCTTAACATATTTGGCTTGATTTATGAAAATTCCTTCCTTTGTTTGCTTGATTTGAAGTCCAAGGAAGAAGTTTAATTCTCCCATCATGCTCATCTCAAATTCACTGTGCATACACTTAGAAAATTCTTCACATAGAGTGTGGTTAGTAGCACCAAAAATAATATCATCATCATATATTTGAACAATAACTAGATCTTTACCTTTATTTTTGATAAAGAGAGTAGTATCCGCTTTTCCAACACAAAAATCATTTTTAATCAAAAATTTACTTAGTCTTTCATACCAAGCTCTAGGAGCTTGCTTTAGATCATATAAAGCTTTCTTTAGTTTGAAGACATGATCCAGATACTTATGATTTTGAAAACCGGGTGGTTGAGCAACAAAAACTTCTTCTAAAATGTATCCATTCAAGAATGCACTTTTGACATCCATTTGATAAAGAGTAAAACCCTTGTAGCATGCAAAAGCAAGTAACATTCTAATGGATTCTAGACGAACAACCGGTGCAAAAGTTTCTTCAAAATCAATACCTTCTTGTTGATTGAAACCTTGGGCCACTAGTCTAGCATTGTTTCTCACAACATGACCTTGCTCATCCTTTTTATTTCTAAATACCCATTTAGTTCCAATTACGGATTGAGAACTAGGCTTAGGAACAAGTTCCCAAACATCATTTCTTTCAAATTGATTTAGCTCTTCTTGCATTGCTAAAATCCAAAACTCATCATTTTTGGCTTCTTCAAAACTTTTTGGTTCAATTTGAGAGAGAAAAGCTAAATTGTTGCAAAAATTCCTAAAAGATGCTCTAGTTCTCACCCCGTGAGTTGGACTATCATGAGCAATAATGTCGTTTTGAGGGTGATAAGGGTGATACCTCCATTCCTTTGGAAAAGATTGTGAAGTACCTTCTTCTTAAGGAGTTTCTTCTAGTTGTTCATCATCCTTTGGTGAAGCTTGAATGAAGTCGTCCTTTGCATCCTTTGAATTGTTTTTGATTTCTAGATTCTTCATTTGATTCTCCAAACCTAGATCATCATCATCTTCTATTCTTTCCATAGAAGCATTAGTTTCATCAAAAACAACATGCATGGATTCTTCAACCACAAGAGTTCTTTTGTTAAACACTCTATAAGCTTTGCTAGCGGTAGAATAACCAAGGAAGATACCAATATCGGATTTTGAATCAAACTTTCCCAAATTGTCTTTGGTGTTTAAAATAAAACATTTGCAACCAAAAACCTTAAAATAGCCGATATTGGGTTTTCTACCCTTCCAAAGCTCATATGGAGTTTTGTTCATTTTTGGTCTAATAAGAACTCTATTGATTATGTAGCAAGAAGTATTAACGGCCTCGGCCCAAAAATATTTTGGTAAATTATTTTCATTTAGCATAGTCCTAGCCATTTCTTGCAAAGCTCTATTTTTCCTTTCAACAACTCCATTTTGTTGTGGTGTTCTAGGTGCCGAAAAAGTATGTTCATAGCCTTTCTCATTGTAAAACAACTCAAAGGCATCACTATCGAACTCGCCTCCATGATCACTTCTAATGGAGGTGATCATGTAGCCTTGTTCATTTTGAACTCTTTTGCAAAAATATGAAAACATTTGTAAAGCATCATTTTTATTTGTTAAAAGCAAAACCCATGTAAATCTTGAAAAATCATCAACTATAACAAAGGCATACCTTTTACCACCTAGACTTGTTGTCCTAGAAGGGCCACAAAGATCGATGTGCAAAAGTTACAAGGGTCTAGTGGTAGCAATTTCGGAAATGGATTTAAAAGAAATTTTGACTTGCTTTCCGAATTGGCATGCATCACACACTTTGTCTTTTTCGAAACTTAGTTTTGGCAAACCTCTAACAATATCATTTTTGGAAATTTGTGAAATCAAATGCATGCTTGCATGGCCAAGTCTTCTATGCCATAGCCATGATTCATCATTTAAAACCGAAAAACAATGGTTTTGATTTGAATGCTTTTCAATATCAATTGTATAAACATTATTGTGACGATCACCTATAAACACCACTTCACCATTGCAAACATTCTCAATCAAACATCTAGAAGACTCAAAGATAATCTTATACCCCTTATCACACAATTGACTAATGCTAAGCAAATTGTGTTTCAAATTATCAACCAAGTATACCTTTTCAATTAAGGTAGAGGAATTGTTACCAATATCACCTATACCAAGGATTCTTCCATTTGCATTGTCTCCAAAGGTAACACTTCCACCTTTCTTCTTAACAAAATTGGAGAAGAGAGATAAGTCCCCCATCATATGTTTTGAGCAACCGCTATCTAGGAACCATCTTGCTTTCTCCTTATTTGGTACCTACAATAAAGATTCAAGTTTTGATTCTTGGTACCCACATGACCTTGGGTCCATCATTGTTAGTACTCTTGCCTTTTGGAACCCACTTGTATTTAATTCCAAAGTAGGCATTTTTCTTAATTGGAAAAGCAAAGGATGTGTGTCCATCTTTATTGCAATATGTACACACATATTTTGGACTTGTTAATGCCTTGACAAAGTAATTTTTAAAATACTTTTGATCAATATGTGGTTTATATCCTAAACCACCTTTGTTAAATACACATCTTTGTTCTCTAAGCATTAGTTCAAAATTTTTCTTTCCATTCGTGAAATTCAAAATGGTCTTTGTCAAATCATCAACCTTTTCCTTTAGAGATGCATTTTCAATAACCAAGGAATCATGCTTGTTTTTCTCAACTTTCAAACTCTCTATCTCTTCTAAAAGCATAGAAATTTTCTTGTTGAGAGAAGAGTTTTTGAGAACCAACTTTTCATAATCATCATGCAAATTATTGAAAGCATTTCTCAATTCTTCAATTTCAATTTCATTATCACTATTGGATGAGTAAGAACTACTTACCTCATTGTCATCATCTATCGCCATGAAACACATGTTGGCGACTTCTCTTGGTGCATCATCGTCAGAGTCCTCGGATTCTAGCTCATCCCATGTAGCTTGTAATGCCTTCTTTGACAACTTGTAATGCCTTCTTTGACTCCTTTTCGCCTATTTTCTTTCTTAAAGGACAATCCGGTCTTATATGACCGGGTTTCTTACAATCAAAACAAATAATATCATCTTTAGTTTTCTCACCTTGATCAATCTTCTTTTTCATACCTTTTCCACGATTGACCTTACGATGGAACTTTTTGTATCTTTTGGCAATCATTGCTAATTCTTCAAGGTCCTTTGAATTTAGGCCATCTTCCTCTTCCTCTTCCTCCTCTTCATCATCATCGGTGACGGAGGCTTTTAGTGCAATCCCTTTCTTTCTTTTATCGTCTTCTTCTTCTCGTTGGTTTTGTTTCCTTGTAATCTCATGTGTCATGAGTGATCCTATCAATTCTTCAATAGGCAATGTTGATAGGTCCTTGGCTTCTTCTAGTGTAGTCCTCTTTACATGCCAAGAAGGTGGTAGTGATCGCACAAGTTTTCTCACCAATTCGTTTATGGTGAAGTTCCTACCAAGGGATTTCAAACCGTTAACGATATCAGTAAAACGAGTGTACATTTCGGTAATAGATTCATGTTCCTTCATTTTAAACATTTTATAATCATGAAGAAGAAAGTTAATTTTAGTCTCCTTGACTTGGTTCGTTCCTTCATGAACCACTTCAAGAGTACGCCAAATTTCTTGTGCCGTGGTGCAAGATGTGATTCTATTGAACTCATTTCTATCAAGAGCACAATAAAAAGTATTTACTGCTTTAGCATTTAAAGAAATTTTCTTTTTATCCTCCTCGGTATACTCTTTATGATCCTTAGGAACTAGACCATTTTCTACCTCTTTCATAGGTCGAAAAGGACCATTTTCAACCACATTCCAAAGATCAAAATCAATCGATTGAAAATAAATTGACATTCTAGTTTTCCAATAATTATAGTCGGAGCCATTGAAAAACGGAGGTCTATGTGTGGATTGACCTTCTACACATTGGGTAGCCATGCTCAAGATTGTAAAATCTTTTTGAAAAGTTTAAACGAGCTTCTGGCTCTGATACCAATTGTTATCCCAAGAATAACTACCCAAGAGAGGAGGGGGGGGGGGGGGGTGAATTGGGTTTTTGAAACTTTTACAATTATTGAAAATTTTCTAAATTAAAATGCTTAAGAAGTAAATATGAGAACGAGATAATATGAGCACAACCAAGCAACAATTAAGCAGCAATAAAGTGAAGAGTAAGGAGAAGAAATGCAAACGCTATTTATAGTGGTTCGGCCAATATGCCTACGTCCACTGTCACCAAGCTAAACTCCTTTGCTTGACCTCTTGCACTAATAAACTGTCTTTTCGGCACGATCACTCCTTTATACAACCGGTGACTTGCTCAACCCGAGGCTCACCACACCTTCTTACAAAGTGACAATTTTCCCGGAGATTGCAAGAATTCCCCAAATTTACAAGGCTTTGGAAACCAATAATGAAAATAATGTAGTTGTAATTTTGGTACACTCACAAGATATACACTCCAAAATAGAAAGAGATGAATATGAAACAATTTTGGCTTAAGAGAAAGTGTGTGTAATGAATGCTTGAGAAGAACAATGTAGAATAATGTCAAATTTCACTTGTGTTCCTTCATCATTTATTGCACATTGAATGGATAGGTATATATAGCCTCCTAGTGCTTAGAAACATCTGAACAAATCAATTTTGAGTCAAACTAGCCATTACAAATAGAGCTTCAACGGTCAGAAAACTAGCCGTTACAGATAGTTCGGCAGGCCAGAAGTAAAGATCAGCAGGCCAAAGATTAAGGCGCTAAAAATCAATTTCTCAACGGTCACCAGATCGGTAGGCCGGTTCACAGTTCGGCAGGCTGAACTTTGAACCATCGGCAAGCCGGAAGCTGAGTTCGGCAGGCCGCTAAAGCTTCTGCAGAAACGGGTTTTGAAAACCCTCAGATCGGTAGGCCGAAGGAGGGAGTTCGGTAGGCCGATCTCCATAACTTCGGCAGGCCGAAGATGCCTTCGGCAGGCCGATAGAGCCTTTGCAGCGAGGGATTAAAAAATCCCCAGATCGGCAGGCCGAAGCAGGATTTTCGACAGGCCGATCATCTTCGGCAGGCCGACCAAATTTGGTCGGCAGGCCGATCTGCCTTAGGCCAATATGCTTATGTGACCTGATTTTGAAACCTGTTTTATATCAACATATTTAGGCACTTCTAAAACAGTTTAAATCATAATATTCACATGCAATATGAATTCAAAAATATCATTAAATGCAAGTATGCAATGTGAGTGTGTGCTCTTGAGCTTTCTTTTGATCATTCAATTTGAGAATTGCTCACTTACAATTCTAGACTTTAGAATAAAAACTTGTAATCTTCAAGTCCTTGTGAGTTCCTTTTCAAAAGACTTTTTCCACAAGCTTTCTTGAACTGTCTTCACTTGATTTCTTGAAACGTAAGCTTAGAGACACTCAGGATAATTATTTGTTTAAAAGAATATTTTGCACATATAATAAAAATTGTATTTGTTATCATCAAAATAGCTTTGTGAAACCTTGGAGCCAACAATAATGGGCCGTCCCATCCTGGCCCATGTAAGGCCCATAATGGGCAAAGATGGGCCGGCCCATTCAAGGCCCACGGCACAGCCCATGTAAGCATACAATTTCAATTTTTTTTATTTTTGAATTTTTATATCTAGACCCATGATGGGCGAAGATGGACCGGCCCATTCAAGGCCCACGGCACAGCCCGACACCGCCCACAACACGGCCCTGCATAGCCCAAGTAAAATTGGCCCCACGGGTTGGGCCAGGCCAAAGTAATTCTCATATGGGCCGACTTAGCCCAGCCTACAAAATTTGTGGCCTGGCCCGGCCAAGCCCGCATGGGCTTAAGGAGAACGGGCCAGGCTTGTAACACCCACCTATTTCATGTAACGAACTACGTTAAGTTAGTAATATTAATAAGGAATGTTATTAATAATAACGTTATATGATTTGATATGTGTTGTGCATGTTACTAACTTTTTATGACGAGTTTTGTGACAGGTGACGACCGCATGGGATCGTTGTGCTCTAGTGTTCATGTGAAATTCTAAGTATATGTTTATTTATGATGCAATATATGATTATTTATGATGCAATGATGTATGAATATTTTATGTCATGTCATTTAATGACAGATCGGCAGGCCGAACTTCTTGCCCGAGAACGGCAAGCCGAAGAACCCCCACCGGCAGGCCAAACTTGCTGGAATCGACAGGCCGAAGGGAAAAACCGACAGGCTGAACATGGCTGACGAATAGTCAACTGAAATCTCTCCAAAATTATGGCTGAGTCGATTACGTTAATTGGGTGATTTAACGTGATTAATTGGCATAATAATGGAATGTTTTTATCAGTTAAGGAAATAAAAGAGTTTGACTTGTATTGATTTGTATCAATTTAAATAGTTTCCCATTTTAAGAGGGTAAATTTAGGTAAGAATGATGATGTTTGACCTTCCTTTTCTTTCTCTTCCTTTTCCCACGCCTCTTGCCTCCCTCAACAGTCAGAAAATTCTGACTTAATGAAAGGAATTGAATTCCCATCAATTGCGTTTATTACGTTAAAAAAATTTTAACGTTTCTTCCTTTTATTATTTTCTCTTCTCTCACGCTCTCTTTCTCTCTCAAAAATTCTGTGACATTTTCTGAATTCCCTGTCTTCGTCTTCCCTTCTTCTTCACGAAATTTCTCTCTCTTTCTCACGAAAATTTTCTACAAATACTGAAAGAAAAAGGTCTTGTTTTGTTGGTTAAAATTCAAGAATTTTGAGAAGAAACTTCAAGGTATGTACTCGGTTTTCTGGTATTTTTTTTTTAAAAAAGAAGAATTCTTCTCCTCATTTCGTCTACGATATCTTTCTCTAGTATTATGTTTGTCTCAAATTTTTAAATGTGATGTTATGCATATATGTTACATGGTGTTTTTCTAATTTCATGTCATATGAATGTTATATGAAAAATGAATATTTCTATCTTCTACTCTTCATGGTAATATTACTATTTAACCTGGATGAATGAAAATGTAACGATTATTCAAGAGGTAATGAATAATGTTTCTATGAAAGTTGTTAAGAATGTGCAAGTATAATGTAAGACGAATGTATTTTATGATTATGAAATTTTTATGAGATTATTATAAGAAACTGTTTTGATAATGTTGATTTTTTTTGGGATTTTCGCTTTATTAAACTTTTTATGTATTTATATGATTTTATGATAATAAAATGATATTATGCATGATGATATGGTGATTGTATGGGATTTTAAATTAAAATATATGTATTTGTTCGAGAATGTTTTATTTAAAAGATAAATATGCTTAAAATGAATAGTTTGTTTTATATGTTTAAGGTAATTTTTACAATTAAAGAAAATCATAATAAAAATGTTTATGGTTATGAATTAATATGTGATGGTTGTATACATGGATATATAATGAATGAATGTCATGAGAATGGATGTTTCATGGTGTGTATTAATGTTTTGCATCTTTTAAATGATAAATGGCATGAACACTCAAGGAAGCGAGCACATTGAGACCACGGCATCGTCACCAAGTGCAATTTTAAGGTTAAGTAAGCTAACGATAAGGTAAGTGCATTCTCACCTGCAACATGACACAATTTTTACAAGGATTGATGATATGTTTTACAAGAATATTCATAATGATTTTATGATGATTTTTCCTTAAAGGATTTCTATGAAAGATTTTCATGATTTTAAGTTATGCATGATGATTATGGCATGTTTTAAAGTATGAAAAGTATGTATGTATGTATCACCTAATAAGTGTTGCACACCCAATGTTATGAAATGTTATGTTATGATGTCATGTTTGGTTTGGGATTAGCTACCCTTCTCCTCTCATGACGGCGCGCCTATGATGATGTTTATGGTACAACACTTGGGCCCTTAAGATAAAATGGATTAAGTTTTAAAATGGTTAACGTTACGAAAGATATGTTCTATGAAACTGTGCTTATGGCACTTTTATGATACAATGATGAAGACGATGCTGACGTTTATAAAATGTTTTAAGTTGTGAGAATATATGTACTTACTAAGCATTAGCTTAATAATGTTTTATGTCATGTTGCAGATAAGGGTAAGAAAATCATGGACTAGGAGGAGGACATGGGAAGGCGTGTGAGCAACATGAACGATGAATTGTAACCGGAGGCACGCCAAGAAAATGATTTTATGGTTTAATCAAGTTTTGTATATTTTTATTAACATGTTTTTGTGTTAAGTTTTTAAGAACACTTATATTATGGTTTTATTAGTTATTTTATTATGAATTATGAACTTCCGCTATATTTTACGTAAAGTTGGTAAGTTTTAAGTTAAGTTTTTCCAACGGAATTTGGTCTCAGACGGCCTGCCGAATTCTGTGACCGGCCTACCGAAGACCAGAAGTTCGGCCTGCTGACTAGATTTTCTGGCCTGCCGAACATGGATGAATTTTCAATCTGTTTTGCAAAGCCTCTGCCGGCTTGTCGGTAGAGGGTACACTGGCCTACCGATGATAAATGGCCTGCCGAAGTCCCAAGTTCGGCATACCGAACTGTGGGAGTAAGTAAGTATTAATTGATTTGATGTTTAATGTGATATGTTGTGATATTCATATAAGTCCTGATTTTACAACTTGGTATATCTATTATATTAATATAAGTTCATGATTAATTTAGAATATAAATGAATAAATTTTATCATGGAATAAATTAAACCACGATTTTTGAAACAACGGTAAGTTAAAAAAAATGTATGAATGGTTCCTGGTAATGTAAGTTTTTAAATACTTTTTTTTAAAAAAAAAAACCAATTGTAACGATTAAGTTTGATATTATTTTAAAGTTTAAAGTTTATGCATGTACGAATGTAAGTATGTAACGACATCTGTAATGTTCGAATTAAGGGGCGTTTCAAGGCTAGCCCGTTCTTGCATCACTAATCTTGACATTGCAACCTAACAAAGGCGAGAACTCATGAATTTGTTCTCGATGACGGCATCGAAAGAGAAGACGAATCTCATGTCGAAGAGCATTGCATCAGAGTCGGAGAAGAAATATAACACCCATCGATTTTAATGTTACAAATTATGTCAAATTAGTAACGACGTTAAGTAATTTCCTCATTGATTTATGATATAATATTACTAACTATTTTATTCTAAATGTTATGACAAGTAACGGTCACGTGGAATTGATGTGCACCAAGTGTTCATGTTATTTATGTTGTATGTTTTAATTATAATTTTTGTAATAAATTAATGTTTTGATAAACTTTAGTGTATAAGGTATTTCGGCAGGCCGAACCTTCAAGTTCGGTAGGCCGAATTTTCCTTCACTGAACAGCAGGCCGATGAAACTTCATCGGTAGGCCGAACCTCAAATCTTTGGCAGGCCAAACTGAGCAATCGGTTGGCCAAAGACTGTTGACGAGCAATCGGCAGAAACACCCCAAATTTGTGGCAATGATAATTATGATGTTTGGATAATTTATTTTGATTGATTGGCATATTTTTGGATTAATTCCTTATTTTAGGAAGTAGAATAATTGACTTTGGATGATTGATGAGGATTTTCCTATTTTGAAATTGAGAAATATGGTAACTAGAACCATTCTTGGAAACTCTGATTTTCCCCCTCAATTCTCTCCATTTCCTCACGAGGATTTCCTCAATTTGAGTCAGGAAAATCCTGACATATTAGAGAACATTGACCCTCTCTACACTATTCTCATTCACGTTAATCTCTTTTACAAGCTCTTTCTCTCTCTCACGTTTTCTCTCTCACCCTCTCTCTCTTCACGTTTTTCACCTTCTTCTCTCCCTCAATTCTCCTGCATATATTTGAAAGATATATTGAAATGTTGTTGGGGTTAATTCAAGGAGGTTTGAGAAGAAATTTGTTTAAGGTAAGAACTCATTTTTTTTCGGTATTTCTGAAATGTATATCTCTTCTTAATCCGACTACCATATCTTTGTCTAGGAATTTCCATTGGTTCTAAAATTTTAATATGTTATTCATGTATGTGTTATGTGATGCTCCTCCAAATTTCAAGTTAATTGGATTTTTCTATGAAAAGTTATGAATTTTCTTCTCTTTGTCACTCACAGTAAATTATTGTTGTTTGGTTGTGTTGCACAAATATATGGGTTTTGATCATAATGCAAATGAGTTTTATTTTGCACGAAAGTTTATGTATATGTTAAATTATGGACTAGAAAGTTTGGTGATGATTTGATGAAAATTCTAAGTGTTACTAAATTTTCATTAGGACTAGGTTATGAGACTGCTTTGTCAGTAAATTGTTGGACTCCTTGTTGTGTGATGTTTTTGTATGATTAAATGATTTTATTTGGTGACAAGAATTTTTGTGGTATTGTATTTGTATGTTAATATGATGCCATATAAATTTTAGGGTCATAGTAATTTTTTTTAATTATTGGAATATGATGAATATTTATAACTCACTGCCTAACACATTGAAAGTTATTTTGTCTCTACATTTTAATACACGGTTTTGATTGTTTTAGATTTTATTTAAAGGTGATTTTTGGATATGTCATAGTTTTATGTGTCTATTATATGTGTTAATTTTCGTGGATTTTTCTATACCCTTAATAATGTGATAAACGAGCCTGAATATAGAGTTTTTCACTACCCATCTTTTGCTGGCAGGTTTTGTGTCGTGAAATATGTGAATTATTTTAAATACTAAATGGAATTTTTACAAAGAAAAATCATGGTACTATGTTTATGTGTTAACTTTGTCCCTGCCAAGTTTGGAGCTTGAATTTGTGTGAATGTTGAGTTATTGAGTTTTGAATTCATGGACGACATGAAGCATTTGTGTTGATAGTTATGTTCTAATGTTTTAAGGGTTAGTGAAACATATTATGAATTAATATTTTCAAGAGATAAATGTTTTTGGGTTGTATTATGGAATATGTTATGTGGTGTTGAATGATTTTATGGTCTCATGAAAATAAAGGTTAATTATTATTATTTTTAAAATGAATGTATGACATTAACACACTAAGAAGCGAGCACATCAAGACCGCTACGACATCACCTATAAAATTAAGGTTAAATAAGCTACACAAGTAAGTACATTCTCACCTGCAACATTATGTGGAATGTGAAAAGTTTGAAATTTATGTTCATGATGATTTTTACGATGAATCTTTGATGGTTTTTAATTGATGTTTTACTATGAAAGTTTGAATTATCAAAAGTTATGGATGTTTGATGGAAACGTGTTTCAAAGTAAGAAAGTATAAATATATATATAAGTATCACTTAAATAAGTGTTGCAAACGCATGTTTATGTTATGTATGATGTCATGTTTGGTTTAGGATTAGCTACGCTTCTCCTCTCATGACGGCGCACCTACAATGATGATTACGATGCAACACTTGGGCCCTTAACATAAAATGAACAAAGTTTTAATATGGATAATGAAATGAAAGATTTTTTTTTTTTATGAAAATTGTGCTTAGTGCATTAATATGATGATGCATATGATGATGATGTTCATTAAGTGTTTTTAAATTGTAAGATATGAAATGTACTTACTAAGCGTTTGCTTATTTAGTTTTATATCATGTTGCAAATAAGGGTAAGAAAGCTTTGGACTAGATGGAGGACAAAGACAGGCGTGTGAATCATGAACGATGGATTGCAAACGGAAGGACGCCAAGGAAGGAATTTTAAAAGATATGAACTATATTTTATAATTTTGAGTTTGTTTAATTGTTAAATTTTAAAAGATTGGAACTACGACTCTTTAACTTTATAGTTTTATCATTTGTTTTCCGCATTTAAATTATTGAGATTTGTTTTAAGAAATTGGTTTTTGACAGTCAATCGCCCTGCCGACCATTACTGGTCGAACTGCCGATGAATGGACCGGCCTACCGAATGCCCTGTATCGGCCTGCTGATCTTAATGATTTTTGGAATCCTATTTTGTAGAGCCTTGGGCGGCCTGTCGAAGGTTGACCTTCGGTTTGCCAAACAAATTCGGCCTGCCGAATTGTGTATGCAGATTTTAAACATGCTTTAAAAAGTTAATTTAATTTGCAATAGTATTGGCAAACTATTTAAAGGATGTTTATGATTAAGTAATTTTTTTTTTTTTTAAAATGAATGCATGGATCCTGGGTATGTTTTCCAATTAAAGTTTTCAATCATATAGTCTATCTTAACCTTAAAAGTATTAAGGAATAAATGTAACGACATCTTTGGCGTCCGTAAAGGGGGCGTCACAAGAAAGGTCTAGCCAAGTCGTATTGAAGAGCGTCACATCAAAGTCAAGAAGAAAGGTTGCATCAGAGCCGCGATAAAGAGCATTGTACTAGAGCCGAAGCTAGAGAAGAAAGGTCGCACTCAGAGATGAGAGGTTATAGGAGGGAGAGAAAGAGAAAGAGGAAAAAAGAAAAGAAAAGATTGTGTGTATATAGAAGAGGGCAGTTTTTACATTTTGTTTGTGTAAAACAATAAACCTAATATTTATTTAACTTTTTTTACCCGCTATTTATTTTAATTAGCACTCTCAAATCTGACATTTTCTTTATTCTCTCTTTTCTTATATATTAGTTGGAGGTAGGTGCTTCGCACTTGTATATTTAGTTTGTTTATCTTTTTCACATACACATATATTAATTATTCAAAGTGTATCCTTTTACATTCAAATTTACAAGATTGTAAGGATAATAATGCAAAAGTTAAAGGTTAAAAGAAAAAAAAGAGTATGACTTCAATAAAGAAGCACAAATTGACTAAATATATAAAAAGAAAGGAATGAATAGTTAAATCAAAACTCTCTTTTTTGCATATTCAAAAGTTAAAAGAAAAGGATGACTTCAATAAATATACACAAAATGACAAAATTTTTAGAAGAAAGGAAAACAAAAAGAATTCAATGGAGGAAGAATAGAAAGGAAATTACTTTGAAGTAAATTAGTTTAGTAAAGTGCAGGGTATGATTTGGTCAAGTCTAAATTAAAAAGCAAAAGCCTGATCGGTGCAGCCCAATATGCAATTCGAACAGGTCGAGCACATCAAGAGC
The DNA here is from genome assembly GCA_025403435.1 of Artocarpus heterophyllus. NCBI lineage: Eukaryota > Viridiplantae > Streptophyta > Magnoliopsida > Rosales > Moraceae > Artocarpus > Artocarpus heterophyllus. The sequence goes on from CM046342.1 coordinate 8,707,829, forward strand.
ATTTGATTGAGCTCACTAATGGCATTTAGTCGAACTTATTAGGGCATTCATCGGAAGGGATTGATGTGTTCAATATAGACCATTCGGTTGACGGACATGCAATGTTGGATCTACTCGATATAAGTATGGTTGGAGATAACTAAGTATTAAGTGGAGGATTGTAACACTTTGCTCGATTAGATGGACACAATGGATCTATCCAACATCTACATAAATATAAAAAAAGAATATATTATTTAGGGACTGCAATAAAACAAATATTTTAGTAGTGGACAAATGTGGAAATTTTTTTAATACTGCATATTAGTAAAAATATAATTAATGAGAAATTTAAAAATACAAGATTTGTTT